>OX393563.1:8185788-8420788 GCA_947652115.1 Blastomussa wellsi
TTCTTAAACTTTCTTAAAAAACCAATTGAAAGTAATTACTTCTTCCAATTGCAAAGGATGGCGGCATTCCAGTGAACCAACCAAAACTCAAACTAATTACATGTAGCCGACACAAAGTACAGGAAAGCATACACACATAAGTCACTATTGATTTTGGTTTTACTTCTGATTGGATGAAAAAGTGGCGCAATTACTTTCGACACTAAAAACAAAAGCACTGCAAAATACCACCAAAGCACAAATAATAAACTGTAAAACCTTCTGTGATTTCCAACCTTGTAGCTCTTTATTGAGTGGCTTTTATAAATGCGATCACCAAAAGTAGATCGTAATCAAACCTGGTCCAGAAATTTAATGTGTAGTTCCATAAATCATCCATATCTCCCCCATGGAAAAGATTTGTACTAAGACTCCCACCCCTCTGGAAATTCCAATTAATCTTCAGACATTTCTTTAAATGTCTTGGCAACCCCTACCCCTACAAATTATTGACCAATCGGCATCTCTCGGAAGATTGTAAAGCCATTTGATTTAAGAAATTGAGATTGGCTTTGTTCCTGATTGTGTAAAAAAGTACCATTTATTTGTGATTGGAAGAGCATGTTAGAGCACTTCACACTTGGGTGTCGAAATTAATTAATAATAGCTCGGGTTTTGTATTCTATGCTTAGAAATTGCTTTACTGAATTATTTTAAAGATCTTTCATCACTTTTTCAACCAATCTGAAGTAAAGTCAAAAGCAAGCTAAGTGTGACTTTGTATGCACACATTTTCCCGCCCTTCGTGACAGCTATGTATATTTTCTTGAATTTTGATTGGTTCACTGGATTGTCCGAGTGTGTAATTTGTGACTGCATCGCCAGAATGATTAGTTTGCTTTTGCTTTAATTTATAACACTCAGTTGAAAACAGCTCAGAGTCAACCCAGAAGTAAGAGTCGATAATTGTTTTATGTAATGAATACAAAACCAAAGGAAATATGTAATTATAAACTTTTGTTAGTCAGTCAGTTTGTTTCTTAAAATTTGCATGATCCAGATTAAATTGATTTCTTTCTTGACTATGTTGCAGCAAATTATGACTCTTGGTGATCAAAACCTTGATGGGCACATGTCATTTGAAGAGTTTGTCAAGTATGTTACAGACCACCAGAAGAAACTGTGGATTGTTTTCAAATCCATTGATCAAGATAACAGTGGTAACCAGTATCTATGTGTATTCTTCTCAATACATTTTTATAAAATATAACGCCACACCAATTCAAACTGAATGCAGATCTCTCCTCATTGCTCTCGACCTTGTTAGAATATTGCTGTTGTTAAAATTAGCGGTCACCGGTCCAATATTATAGCATATATAGTATTTCTTTTAGTGCATGTACATTGTAGGTTATTTGTCTCAAAATAATATTAGTATTATAATCTTACTGTATGTGGGGAACAATGCCTACCACAGTTTCTGAGACAAAATATAGACGGGTTTCATAATGTTTCGAAGTAGGTGGCTGTGATGTGTTAAATGTTGTAAGTTGTTATGAGCTGTTTGCACCTATCAATGTTAGGCCTGGGGGAGGGGGGCATAGGTGGGGATTTGAGAGTAGTTGTCATCCAATAGTGGGGTTTTTTGACCATTTCAGTGGACTTTCTAGCAACATTTTATTGACTTCTAGTGACTCTTTTGGCCATCCACAAATGCCCTGGGGCAGGGCATTTGGGCAGGGTATTTGAACAGAAAATCTCAGCTTTCAGTTTTGGCAGCTTTGACCATTTGGAAAGTGACGTGACCAGAACACAAAAACGCTAAAAACTCTCACAGCTTACATGTTTCTCCAATGAAACCAAAGCCAATGGATAGAGTGCATTCAGATGCAAAAGGGAATATGGATTTGTTGAAATTCGCAATGCTCTAAAAGTTATTATGTCACAAAAATTTTATGATGTCATATCTTTTTAACTAATAGGAATCTCCACAAATCCATATGACAGATTTTGCATCTGTGTGCACTCTATCCAGTGGCTTTGGTTTAATCTGAGAAAGACATAAGCTGTGCAAGTTTTTAGCATTTTTGTGTTCTGGTCAAATATAGTCGAAACTACCAAAAGTGAAAGCAGCCTCCAATCGAACAAGCCTTCCAAAAAACTAATCCTAGGATTGAAAGGGAACCCAAGATGTGATGATTAAAAGTCATCTATAGCAACCGTTTTGTAGTTAGGGGTCACCGCCCGTAACATCGATAGGTGCATTATAATCAGGTAACTGGTAAAACTCCAGCAGTTGCTGGCTTGTTTTGAAACCACTCTATAGGACTGTGCTATTCCTTGGCAAAGTCCTTGCACCAAGTGGTAAAAGCCTCTCATTAGCTGTGAAAGTCCACAATTCACTGATCTCTGCTCAAATCTGATCAGCTGACTATATAAAATTGAGTATTCTGAACATACTAAAAAAAAATTGAGCCAGCCAGAGGTTATTATTATTATTATTATTATTAGTGCTGGTCAAATAGATCACAGCCTTTGGGAATGAGAATTTAAGGGAAGTGTAAATTCTCTAGTGATAAAGATGTAATTTGGTTTTATCAACTGGGTCGATGATGTAAATTGGCCGCCGTAAAGAGATTTGTTCATTCTCACTTCAATCTCCCAAATCATCCTAAGCAACATATGGCATCTGCGGCCTTTCCCTTCACCAAGGAAGCACGGAAAGCTGCAAAACCCTAGAACAAAAATTTATTTTTCAAATCGGCACTCTTAATCCTCATGTTATCAACGAACGCTTTTCATTCAACTAATTTATTCCATTGTTTTCACGTTACCCGGCACCAACCAATAACGATGCTCCATCTTTCTGTATATAAACCACAAACGACCCACAATTCCTTGATTCGCTCCAACGAAGGGCTAACGCTTGAAACGTCAGCTCTCCAATCTCTTTACGGTGGCCAATTTACATTATCAACCCAGTTGATAAAACCAAATTATATTGAAAAAAAGGAGCCAGCCAGAAGTTATTATTATTATTGGTGCTGGTCAAAGAGATCACAGCCTTTGGGGATGAGAATTTAAGGGAAGTGTAAATTCCCTAGTGAAAAAGATGTAGTCTGTCAGCATTTAATACATGATCAGACAAAGGGGTGTAAGAACTGAGAATTTAAATGTGTTCATCACATCAATTGGGGATGGGGGATATTTCAATCTCGTAACTGATATGTAAAAAGATGTGGTACAATGTTTGTCTCTGTGGTCAGGATGTGTGGACACAACAGAACTAAAGAAAGCGTTTGAGAGGATGGATGTTCACGTAACAGACCAAGAAGTGGACCTGCTATTGAAAAGGTAAATTTTTTCCCTAACTAAGGCAAAATTTGTATCTTAGTTTATTAACTTGTGGAGTGTGCTGTGCTATAATTGGTTGGCAATCACAGCATAATTGCAATTTTTCAAACTCTTGATTTCTCAAACCTTCCAATCAGGCTTTAAGTAAGGATTCAAAACGTGGAAGTCCAAAATGTGCTATGGGGCCTACCAAAATGAACAACATATGGAAAATAAAACAATTTTCTTCAAAAAGTGGCTGTCCACAGGTTGCTTGGACGCCCCATCTGGCTAAAAGCCTGCTTCCAATAACTCAAACCAAAAGTCATTTCCCCTCCCTCAGTAGAGCACAGTAATTTTAATACTGATTCCTCGAATTACCCAGTTTCTTAAACTAGTCAGCCTGGCCAGATTTCTCAAGAAGTTTGGAGCTCTTCCACTTGCCTCATTATGGCCACTGTAGGACTAACATTAGAAAGTTTTCAATCTCTTTCCAAACAAGGTCCCAAATCATCTGAAATTCAAAATGTGGAACAAGTGTTTTCGCTTTCACTTCTGAAAGCATTCCTTTTAACCCAACCTAACTTTTTTCATTCTTGTTTTTTTATATTTTCACTTTTTTTAACCTAAGCATGCCTTAAACATATATTTATTAAATAGCAGTTGTAATTTAAAAATCTGGATTCCACTGTATCTTATGTAACGATAATGACCTTTATTTGAGTGTCAATTGTATCTGGCACTGACATACTAAATGGCAACACTGAAAGACACAAATTAAATCAAAGTACTGTACATATGTCAAATAAATCAAATCAAATGTCTATAGTATTAATAACCATTTTTGACCTGTAATCCTGACTTACCTGTAAACTTTCTAAGGGTTTAGAATCATTTTCAGTTTCTTTATAGCTAGGCTGTCAATCAAACATCTGACAAAAATAAATTAAGAAAGTTATTGCGAATGATGTTTCATTTCACAGCATGGACAAAGACAAAACCCTTAAAGTAAACTGGAAGGAGTGGAGAGAGTATCACCTGTTGAATCCCAGCGGGCACAGTATGCATGATATCATCCAATTCTGGAGACATTCTACAGTGAGTAGTTTTTATTATTTATAAACATTTTCTTGACTTTGAGGTATACCCTATGCCACATTCAGGAGGAGTAGCCTCTTAGTGGGAATGCATCTCTTTACATCCATTTACGTCCACAGTGATGCCCCTGTAACTTCTGCTCGGTGAAAAATATGTTAAACACATATCATGTGCTTACCTGACAAGTCCAGATTCTTACCTTGTACCATAAAAGCAGAAATTCTGTTTGGAAATCCAAAATATTGATTGACGTCATTTTGCTTGCAAAGGTTTGAAAATTATAGGCCACTGGTTGGGGTAATAAACTGTTTGAATTCCTTTTAATTTTTTCAATGAATCTGGGTATGTTTTGAACCTTTTCCTCTTGTTGTAAAGCCACAATCAGTTACAAAAATCCAATCAGATGGTTTGTATTGAAAAATGGTAATCTTTTTCAGTGCTATGGGGTCTTTTGTGTCTGTTTCTCGTGATAAGAAATTGCGCACACTTTTCCCTGTTCATCTCTAGGTTATTGACATCGGTGAAGATATGACCATCCCAGATGAATTCACAGAGGAAGAGAAGGTGTCAGGAATGTGGTGGAAACAGTTGGTCGCAGGAGGTGGAGCAGGAGTTGGTGAGTGCCATTGTAGATGACAAGTTTGTATCGCATTGGTAACATTCCCCTCATCCATAATTTTTCATCTCCGAAGTACAATAAAATGGTAAAAGTCTGCATCAAGCCTAATGGCCTATCAGGCCGGAGCTTATGCTGGTTTCCGTAGCATGAAGCGACTAGGAGCATTTCTGCTCCCTCCTGGATGGGATGCTAGTCCATCGTATAGCTATCCCCCAGCATTATATTTTGCCAGTACCCATTATACACCTGGGTGGAGAGAGGCACTGTGAGAGTTGTGTCTTGCCCAAGAACATAACGCAGAACCCCCGGCCGAGGCTCAAACCGTTCAATCTGGAGTCCAGTGCACTGACCATTAGGTCACTGCGCCTCCCACAAGTGGATTGCACATTATAGATTCCTATCATACTGATTATTTTTAACTCATTTTTAATACTTAGTATTTTGTTTTCTGTTTTGTTAATTTTGTTAAAGAATAGGCTTTGTCAATAACTTAACTATAAAACATTGCGATAGGACAAAAGTTAAAACCATCACGGTTAAAAACTGTTAAAAACTTTAAAAAGCGACGAAGTTTCGACGTTTACTCAACGTCATTTTCAAGTCAAAATGAATACGAAAAGGTTTTTTGAATATAAATGTACAAAACAAATCCTTAGAGAATAAACAAATCCCCGAAAGAGCAGAAGCCCCTCATTGTCAACAATCAGTGCGTGGTCTACAAATTTCAATGTGATCTGTGCGACACAGATTATGTCGGGTATACAACCCGACACTTGCACCAACGCATTGTTGAGCATAAACGTTCCGCAGTTGGAAGACACTTGGAAGGCCATGGCCTATCAAAGTCCGATTTGAAGGACAAACAATTCTCTGTTTTGAGGAAATGTAGAACGAAGTTTGACTGCTTAATATTTGAGATGTTGTTTATTAAGGAGCTAAAACCTGGGTTAAATACCCAGAAGGACTCCGTTCGTGCTAAATTGTTTACGTGATGTCCACTACGTGCAAATATTTCTCGCATTTAATAGTGCTTTATTTTATTCTCTAAGGATTTGTTTTGTACATTTATATTCAAAAAACCTTTTCGTATTCATTTTGACTTGAAAATGACTTTGAGTAGACGTCGAAACGTCGTCGCTTTTTAAAGTTTTTAACAGTTTTTAACCGTGATTGTTTTAACTTTTGTCCTATCGCAATGTTTTATAGTTAAGTTAATTTTGTTAACCTCAAATACCAAAACATCTGTATAAAGTTATGGTTTTCTTCCTAATGTCAAAAATTAATAAGCCAGATAGGCATGTCTGACAGGAAGAGAGTGAAGTGACAATAATATTTCAGAATTTTCACGTGATATTTTTTTAATTTGCTCCTTCCAGTTTCAAGAACAGCCACAGCTCCCCTGGACAGACTGAAAGTTTTATTACAGGTCAGAAAAAAGACAGTCTTATTTTAAGATTGAAATGCAGTTCTTGATATTAAGGGTTCTTGACAACCCACCCTGTACCATCTCAATGAAAACAGAGTATTGTAAATGGCTATTTTTCAATTGACCACAAAGTCTTTCTTTGTTTTGGCCAGTGCTAAATATTGTTTTTTGTTTGTCAGTGACAAGTTCAAAATGGCTACCAGAGGTTGTTGATATTTCATGATTTTGTTACTGTTACTAGTATTGTAAGGGAATTGCAGAGTGTCAAGTGCAATTTAGAATTGTCGTGTCAATGAAAAAGCGAACTCCTCAGTGGGTATTAAAAGTATCTGCCAAGTATGAATTCCGAGAGATTATTCTGCTGGGTCAATGGTTAAAGGTGGTCATGTGGTACATGTCCAAATCAGCTGTTTCTGTAGATTTATTCTGTTTTCGTATTTAGTTATTACGTATTTGCAATTTTTTAGTGTGTATTTTCTTTTTTCCCTGATTATCCTGGTCTGCCTCGATTAGCGTTGCTACCTGCAAAGCCAGGAGATTAAGACCTAATTCTCAAGTAATAAAAATATTGTTGTTGTTTGTTGTTGTTAGTTATCTGTTTTACTGTTCACATGCAATGGAAAAATAAAAATCAGCGTTAGTATATGTAATAGGACTACATGCTGTCCAATTTGAAAATAACTGGATGAGAAAAATTCCGAGGACTGCGAAATTGGATGAGGCCGTAGGCCGAGTCCAATTTGGCAGTTTGAGGAATTTTTTGAATCCAATTATTTCCAAATTGGACAAGCATGTAGTCCTGTTACGTGTTAATTATATAGTATCCAAAAATATAAGTTTTTCTTGACAATTGATTGGTTTCCAGGTTTTTCTTAAATTGGACAGTTTGAGCAAAAACTGTCCAATTTATTTTAAATTTGGACAGTTGGCAAAAATTAATAAAATATGCATCTGTTGACAATAATAGATTTTGGTGTATCTATATAATTAAACATACATATTCATTTGGCCTGTAAACATGGGTTCTACATTAAAAAAAATCATCCCTTGAAACGTTGTTTCTTTTTGTAAAAAATATAAGTGTATTCATTACAATTAGGCATTTGCTTCATATGTATTTTGTTCCTTGTAGGTACAAGCATCAAGTAAAAATAGAATAGGAATTGGATCTGGTTTTGCCATGATGGTCAAGGAAGGAGGAATCAAATCTCTTTGGAGAGGAAATGGTGCCAATGTGGTTAAAATTGCACCAGAATCAGCCATAAAATTCTTTGCATATGAAAGGGTATGTGCTAGATACCTGGAAATAATCATTACATATGGTGTATGTTGTAGACAGCTCCTTGAAAAAGACCATTAACTAAAGAATAACGTCTCCTTCTGGTCAAACAGACCATACTTCCAGAGGAAATATCCTGGCTTCTGTAGCATACGTGACCAGGAGTGTTTCTACTCCTGCCTGGATGGGATGCCATTCCATCACAGCGTTGCCCTCAACATTTTACTGGAAACCATTTATACATCTGGGTGCCCAAATAGGTCACTAAAGATAAAGTCTCCTTCAGTTAAATGACCCATACCTCCAGAGTTAATAGAAGAAGACGACGATACCTTTTATTTAGCTAGGGTAACTCTTACAGTTTTTTTTAACAAAAGCTGATAGCCTTAGAGGCCCTAGATAAAAACTAAAAACTATAACTGACAATAATAATAGAAATGTAAAAATATGTTAAAAATGCTAAAAACTAGTACCAGTACCCAGCCAGGACATGAACATGGACTGTCCAATCTGCAGTCCAGCAGGGTAGTGTAGCAGCTATCCAAAACTACTTTTGTTTGTTACTGTAAGCAGCTTCTATTGTTTTCAAGACAAAGTTATTTTTTCAATCATTGAGTCTTTTGTTTAGGGCTAGGGTATCAAACCAATCACATTATATGTTAGGAAAGCTGCTACATCGCCCGTCCAGCAGGCTACTTCATAGGCCACCTTGCTTGCTACAAAAAAAAATAGATAACTTGTAAAATATTGTTTCTATCCTAACATTCTCTTCAGGCAAAGAAGCTATTAGGTGCAGATGAAAAGCAGCTTGGAGTAAGAGAAAGACTGATGGCAGGTTCAATGGCTGGTGTAGCTTCACAGACAAGTATATACCCACTTGAGGTAACCCTGATTAATTAACATAAGGTAAGGTAAGTCTGCAGTCGGGCCTAGTGACCCATCAGGCCGGAGCTTATCCCGGTTTCTGTAGCATGAAGCGACAGAGAGTATTTCTACTCCCCCCTGGATGGGATGCTAGTCCATCGCAGGGTTACCCCCCAGCAGTAAATTCGCCGGTACCCATTTATACACCTGGGTGAAGAGAGGCACTGTGAGAGTAAAGTGTCTTGCCCGAGAACACAACGCAGTGGCCCGGCCAGGACTCGAACCCGGACCGTCCGATCCAGAGTCCAGCGCACTAACCATTAGGCCACTGCGCCTCCCACAATGAATATTAACATATTGTCAAGCAGAGAGGTCATGGGAAATTAGAAGATCGTCCAAATCATTGTACGTGACCTGGGATCATTTTGTTGCAAAAAAACTTATTTCAGAATGTACAGTTCCATAAAAATCCATACCTCCCCTTGGAAGGGCTTTTTCTAAGACCCCCCTCCTGCCACTACTCCTCCAGAAATTACAGCTAAACTTCATACATTTCTTTAATTTTTTTGGCCCTTCATAGTTCCTCCCCACCCCACTCCCATAAATGTCCAACCCTTCCGTTGGGGAGTATGGAAATTTTCTGAAACTACACAGAATCCTTTTTTGATAGTCATGAATAAATTTATCCTGTTGACGTAACTTGTCCAGAGGTATTTTCTGTGTGCCTTAAGATGGCCTGATATATTCTATTCTCTCTTTGAATGTTTGTAGGTTCTAAAAACAAGACTGGCCCTTCGTAAGACAGGACAGTATCGAGGTCTTGTTCATGCAGCATATATGATCTTTTCAACAGAAGGAATTAGGAGTTTTTATCGTGGACTGTTCCCAAGCCTTCTAGGAATTATCCCTTATGCTGGAATAGATCTTGCTATATATGAGGTAAATTTGATTCTACTTTATTTGTGTTCAACTTTTTATAAGTAAAATATAAAAGTTATCTATAGGCATTGCAGCTAATGTTCCCTGACGAAAATTTAATTTTGTTTCATATATGTCAAGGGAGCATCTAATTTCTTCTAAATCTGCGGCTCAGCCAGACTTGAAACAATTACTTGGTATATACCATTGGTTCGCTTGTGAACAGGCTCTCCGGTGAGGATGGTGCTGAAGAAACATGAGAAGAAGAATGAGGGAAGGGGGAAGGTGTGGGTCAACCCTGTCTAGCTGGAGCCTGTTTACAGGTTGACCAGCGGTTTAGTCTGTCTGCGACGCAGGCTATATCATTCCTGGTTAGCATTACTAGCGTATAGTTAATGTAGTATACGTAGTAGCTAGTCTAGAATAGGTTGTAATCAAACTTGTAAAAACTAAACTATTTGCTAATGATGAAATAATACATGTGGAGAGAAAATGGGATTTGAACCCCCAACCCTTTAATCCTTTAATCGATATACTACTAAATCAGTTAAAACTATACTAGGAGTTAAAACAAAATATTGCAATTAAAGTTTATAAATATATAAAGTACCGGTATATGAATGTATACTATACTAGGAGTTTAAACAAAATATTGCAATTAAAGTTTATAAATATATAAAGTACCGGTATATGAATGTAGGATGCTCTATAACAATTATTCCATGAGCCCGTGTTGGATATGAAGTGATAAAATAACCAACGAGCGCGTAGCGCGAGTTGGTTATAATCACTTCATATCCAACAAGGGCGAATGGAATAATTGTTTTAGTAAATTCTCAAACTGGTTTGCCGCCGATTTTTATTTCCACCATTTTACAAAGCGTAAAATAAAAACTTGGCGCACTATTTTCCATATGACGTAAAACTCCGACTATTGGCTCATAGTCGGAGTTTTTTAGCCAATCAAAAAGCTAGAAATGCAATAGTCGGAGCTGAGAATATACTAAGCTGAGCTACAGAGAACTCTTGTGGTGAGCAATAGTCAATAGTGGGCTGTGTGACACAAATCTTTACTGTTACTGTGGTATAAGGGGCTTTCTGTCTGGGGTGACCAAATTAAAGGAAAAGGTGTTTCGCCACTGACTTTAAATTTGGTTGAATGGTCGCGAATGCCAGTGCATTCTTTTAGGCATGAATTTGTGACTCGTGGTACTTTCATCTTCTTTCTTAGACACTTAAAAACTTCTACTTAAATTACCACAAGAATGAGTCCGCTGATCCTGGAGTGGTTGTGTTGTTAGCTTGTGGCACAGCATCAAGCACGTGTGGACAGTTAGCTAGTTACCCTCTCTCTCTAGTAAGGACAAAGCTACAAGCGCAAGGTATGAATACACTGGACCACAGAATGCCAATTCTCTCTATCTGTTTGCCATACTGTGGGAGGTGCGGTGGTCTAATGGTTAGTTCGCTGGACACTCGTAGTGCGTGTGTACCGGCGAATTTAATGCTGGGAGGTAACCCTGCGTTCGACTAGCATTCCAGCCAGGGGGGATAGAAATGCTCTCTGTCGCTTCATGCTGCGGAAACCGGGATAAGCTCCGGCCTGATGGGCCACAAGGCTCGTATGCAGACTCGACCTTTAACCTTCATTGCCATACACTTCCTAAAGGTTACTTCTGAGAATTTGGTGGTATATCAAGCCATAAAAACTAAAAGAAAACCTTTTTTTCCTCCAGCACGGTCCCGTTCTGTCGGTAGGGGAGATAACATGGTCTCAGTGTTAAGGACAATTTTAAAAGAAGATGGAGCCCGCGGACTTTACCGAGGACTTGCGCCTAACTTTTTGAAAGTTGCGCCTGCAGTCAGTATTAGCTACGTCGTGTATGAACATTTGAGAATGAGCCTTGGAGTTATCTAGCAGGCATGGTAGACCAGTAGAGGGAAAATTATATATAAAGAAACAGAGCGATCATACCTGGACACGAGAGAATTGGGTGGAATGGATTAGAGAGCTTGGAATTCAAGCGTTTTCCATGCCTTAGTGGAAGCTAAAATTGTAAATTGTAATTATTTAATACACAAAAGGTTTTAATTTGATTTTAGTGGACGATTTTCATAAGTTTGCTTTTCAAGACACTTCATTTGAAAATGGTTTTAAAACTTAAATTAATTTTAGTTTTAGAAACAATAAATGGAATCATAGGCGGGTTTTTGTAATGACTGTGAAACTAAGTACTCATACGGCAAGTGACTGTGACCGTAAATAACTAATTCAATGAAAGTCAGGGTAGAACCATTAACTGGTAGCAAGTAAGCGAAAACATTTAACTGTTTGGTAAGAGTGGGAAAGCACACAAGCAGTGATAAAGCGGGAAATCATGTAGCTCGTAAGAAGCGCGGGTAAAAAATCTGTGCGTCAAAACTGTGTGTTGCCTAGTGCACCAAGTATGAGTTTTTAGAATAGCAGTCATTGAAAAACTGCTTTTAGTCATTGCATTATTTTTATCAACTGTCGATTTAAGAAATTCCGTATATTTTATGCGAGATCTTATAAAGTCTGTATTAATTTAATCATTGTGGATGTAAATCTTTTATTCACGAATTACGCCTCGTCCGTAGTGGCATTTTATTTCTTTTTCTTATTTACTAGGCTGTAATTTTGGTTTGTATTCGAAATGTATACTGCAGATACAGAAAATGTGGGAGGCGCAGTGGCCTAATGGTTAGTGCGCTGGACTCTGGATCGGATGGTCCGGGTTCGAGTCCTGGCCGGGGCACTGCGTTGTGTTCTTGGGCAAGACACTTTACTCTCACAGTGCCTCTCTTCACCCAGGTGTACAAATGGGTACCGGCGAATTTACTGCTGGGGGGTAACCCTGCGATGGACTAGCATCCCATCCAGGGGGGAGTAGAAATACTCTCTGTCGCTTCATGCTTCAGAAACCGGGGATAAGCTCCGGCCTGATGGGCCACTAGGCCCGACAGCAGACTTACCTTTACCTTACAAAAATTATAGGCTGTTGAATAATTCTACCCATAAAAGCTGTATTTCTTACGTTGTTGCCTTTATTCTGAAATTATATCTTATTGGGAGGGTAAACTTTGATCACCACGTCACTTAAAATTATTACAATACATAAACCGCGACAGTAAACTCTCATTAAATAGTTTGAGAGAAATAACTTCATAATAAACGATGAATACAAAAAATTATAGGTTGTTGAATAATTCTACCAATCAAAGCTGTAGCCTACAAGCTTTCGACGCGGCGGGGTGGGGGAGGGGGCCACTAAAAATATAACTATCATATGCCTTCGATAGAAAATTGTAATCCCTACAGAGGGTAGGCTCGATTACCAGCCGCTGTTCGGGAAGAAACACTGCATCTACTTTTATATGTTGTCACTTACATAATCCAAATACTTGGATAAACCAACCGTTCAGTGGTCTGTTCAAAATATTTTAAAAGCCCCAATGACAGTAAATATCAAAATCTTCCTCCGCAGTTCAAATATATGAAATTTCGTGTATTCATCTTCACCTTCTACGGGTATATTACGAACTCACAAATTGCGCCGGTATCGCGGTGGTCATGGGTTCTAGTTCTAATCAAGCCTGGATTTTTTCAGGCTTTTCTCGACTGTTTAATTTGAGCACATAACTGCGATGATCTTTCATTCGTTGAAATCTTTCTCCGCAGTTCTCAAATATATGAAATTTCATATATTCACTCACAGTATTCCCTACTCTTTTCCACACTCCAACATTTCACGCCCTTTCAAGCTGCCTCGTCCCCAGGCGCCGGTCCGTCAAGGCGGGAAATCAGGGAGCGCGGGGCTCGATGTCCTACCGTGATGCCAAGCGAACCGCGCGATAGCAATCCCATGACACGAGCGCATCGCAAACGACCAAGGAGGTCAAGGAGCGACGCCCAGGGTCGAAACAGGAGTAGGCAGGAGGTACCCCATTCGGGGTAGATACAGACAGGCGATATTGAGTTTCAACATAATAGATCGGGGCGGTACGCAGCTCTTTAAACAAACAACAGCTAGCAATGGACCCTAGCCCTATACAGGAGCCGGGTAATCGGCTCCTGCCCTATAACAATAGAGCTGCGTGCTATTAAAATCCAATGAAAATAGAGGTTCGTGTGCAAATAGACGACTGATAGCTGCAGTATATGTTCTGCCAAAAAAGGGCGAATGCAGGCACAGTCGCTAAGCTTTTCCTTTATTTAATTTTGCTGTGTAATTTCGCATCTTCTATACCAAATTATTTCTTTCGTGAAACAGGTCCTAGCTTTAGTGGGCAAAATTCTGTGCTGCAGTTGTGCTGAAGGGCCCCGGGCGGGTCGACGTAACTAAATAGCTGGTAAGGTGCATGTAAGAAAGCTTTCCTCCAGAGTTCAGTGAAGCGAGTCAATAAAAATGCCAGCCATGTATGTAAATACTGGCGAACCATGGATGACTGCTGCCCAAAAGGGACAGGTCAAGCGTGACTTAAATGAACATGCTGACTCACTTTACAAGGGGCCGTCACGAAGCGTAATTCCTTTCGGCGAGAGAGCATACAGCAGCGTAGTAAGCGGCAGTGAAAATGATGCTTCTAGAAGGGCTTCCAGAATTTCTAACAGTGCTGATCAACTTGCACATGAGGTTTGACTCTGTTTATGTACAGAAAGAACCAGTGAATTTCAATTCGCTTAACCCGCTCGGTGACTGCCCCGGATCACTCAACGGAGGAATGCGTGCTCCCACGAAATGCCTTGTCGTTGTCCAAGAATGGTGGGGCATGAACGAGCAAATCAAGCAGCAGGCATTGGACATCGGTGCACAGGGGAAGTTTGTGACCATGGTTCCTGATTTGTACAGGGGCAAAGTGGCTAAAAACAGTACAGCGGCGCTTCATTTGGTTCAAAACTTGGATTATCCAGGTAAGGACAAACAGTGTTCAACCGGTCACTACTGAATAGACACACTACTGTATAAATTCATGTTGTAGGTCCTATCATTTATCAGACTTAAAATGAACTGAGAAGTGCGTTAAAGAATCCTACATCTATTGTTGAATAAGTTTGCGGGAAAACAATTCCCTAACACGCGAGATTCTCGGTCGCCCATGGCGTTTCGAGTCACTGCCCCTTCTTTCCTTCCACAGCCTTGGAAAATCGGGGTTTTTGAAAGGTCGATGTATAGCCATTGGTGGCTTCGTTTTGTGTCCTTCGGTAAAGGTTTACATTCTGACAGTCTTTCGAAATTTGGTGTAAACAAATATTTCCGTAGTGGTAGGGGTAAAGAGCAATGCTTAGAACCCGACTGCACATGACTATTTGATACAACTCATGAAGATATGTTGATTAGAATTTCTTCAATCTCGTTACCAGAGCTCGCTTTTCGTTTGGTTAGCACCAAGAACACGAACTCTGGCCAGGACCATCCCAGAAGTCCGCATTTCACGGACTTCCGTCCGTTTTGCGCAGACGCAGAACTTTTTCGCTTAATTTGATTGGCCGAGAATCAAAACAATACACCATGCGCATGCTCCAAAAATCGGTCCTGGCCAGAGTCTCATTCTTGTCCCCAGAGGCCGCGATCCTTTTGGTCAGCACCAAGGAATCGAGACCTCTGGCCACCCCCAGCTTGTGAGCATGCGCAGCGTACTCGTTCTGTAGTTTTCAGCCAATCAGAATTGTCAGATTCTACAATGAGTCCGTGATTCGCGGACTTCCGGTTTTGGAGACGGCCAGAGGTCGTGATTCTTGGTGCTGACCAAAAGGATCGCGGCCTCTGGGGACGAGAATGGCCACAGTCTCTGATCTTGGTGCTAACCAAAAGAAAAGCGGGCTCTGGGGAACGAGATTGGAATTTCTTTTAATTTTGCCCCTCCGCCTACCCCACAGTTCATGGCTTATTTTTGCTTCATACACAGGTGCAATCCAGGACATCAAGGGAGCAGCCCAGTATCTTCTCAAACAAGGTTGTAAAAAGGTCGGCATCACCGGTTTCTGCATGGGGGGATCGCTCTCGCTAGCTGCTGCCGCACTAGTGCCGGAAATCTCTGCCGCCGCACCGTTTTACGGCATTCCGCCGCCCTCACTTGCAAACGTGTCCACCATTAAGATTCCGGTGCAGTGCCACTTTGGTAAACTAGACGAGTCCAACACAGTCAACCCCGCGGAATACGCTAAGCTTCGGCAAAAGCTCGATGCAGGAGGTGTTGATTACGAATTTTACGAGTATGATGCTGGACATGCATTCACTAATCCACACAGTGCTAATTACAACAAAACCATCGCTGAGCTGTCTGTCGGAAGAATGATTGATTTCATGAACAAGCATTTGGGCAGCTAAAACAAAACGTGAACGTTGGAATAAAATTGATCTGTTTTTTCCTCGTCAAGTTTTAGTGGCTCCCGTGCAATGTATAGAACTTTACAAGCTTTTTGCCTTTTTTTAAAAACATTAAAATCACGAACATTCATTACAAAATTTTATTCTCATAAAGCACAAGCCTTGATAAGCCGTGTAACCTTTTGCTATCAGCTTATGCGAACACAAGCATTCGCTATTTTCACATTTCCCATAATACAACTTGTTTGCCCCCAAAATTTTGCATAAACATTGTCTTCAGTTTCTCTTGGGATGACTGTAATACCCAGGAGAATTGGGAAACAAAGGTTATGCAAACTTTTTTGGGGAAAACAAGGTGTATTATGGGAAATGCGAAAATGGCGATAAACTGCGACCAGTCTCTATTTTTGTTCCAAAATCCGTAACGAAAGCGAAAATTTGCGCGTGCGATATTCTCGCGATCGACGAAGCCGCGAGCCGCGAGTTGCGCGGGCGCAAATTTTCGCTTTCGTTACGGTTTTGAAGCAAAAAATATAGAGACTGCTCGCAGTCTAATATAGCGAATGCCGTCATCATGTAACATTTTGTAAGCTTTATTTTATAAAATGAGTAGAAAATGTCTTCTTAGTGTTTACATACCTTCATTCAAATACTCGAGTGAGTTTGAGAGTTTAAAAATACTTATGTAGACCCTAAGAAACCTCGTAGAACGCTTCAAGCATATGAATTTGTAAAAAATGAAGAAACTAATGCATAAATTGATAGATCTTTTAGTCAAAAAGAGGCACGCTGCAATAACAGCACAAGAATGAACTAAATTAAAACGTAAGAAACCTTTACACTTACTTAGTAATGTTTCGTTTATAATGTTGCGTTCTCTGTATGCGAAATAAGCATATGTACAGAATGAGGTTTTTCCGCCTACTTTTAGAATAAATCATCAAATTTTATCGATACTTTCCGGGTCATTACCGTTAAGAAATTTTACGATATCACTATAAAATCCATGCATTACTTGCTGTCACTCTTCAACTATCTCTTCGAGGTGGGCAAATTACAGATGCATATCAAAATTATATCTACAAAAGTGAAAAAAACACTGCATTTCTCCACGGTGGTACAGCAAAGTTTTCGAAATATCGCAGTTTAGTAAGCACTATAGGATTGCTATTTAAGTCCATTATTTCTCGACAAGTTCTAAATTACTTATCGTCAGTGGTCTTACGTCATTATCCTTCTCCGTTTTGTGGCCATACCTAAAAAAGGAAAAGAAATAAACACAAACATTAGGCTACAAATTCTGCAAAACATAAAGACGTTTAATAATAATTCAAGCTCAGATGAGATCACGGAGAAGTATAAAACAAAAGAGGGGACGATTGCGTTGTGAAGGCAAGAGGGAAGAAAAGAAACGGTTTAGTTTGCAGTGCCGCGCGCCTGTTTACCTGGGCAATTCAAATAATTGACTAAACTCGTAAAGTCGAACGTCCTCGCTCCTACTGGTCAGAAGCTTGAATCGTAAAAGTTGTATCAATACTTGTTTGTTTGTTTGTTTGCTTTTTGCCCAGTCTGACCTGACCAGAACTCGAGTTCCCGCGTTACCGTTATCAAGCGCAGTTGCTAGTGACCTAGTCCAGTTACATACTCATATACTTATACTCATAATCAATTTTTCTTGGACAAGTCCGTCCAAGGAGGAAAGGTGCAGTGAGGTTATTCCTATGTTAAGCACCAACCCGTGAAACGAGGCCAGACCACAACACCGGGAACCTCGTTCCCTACTCTTTGCGAGAAGTGCGTGGGTTCTTTAACGTCCCCTGCTTACCATAACACTGAAGATGCAGGAGACGGGACCTACGGTTTTTCGTCCTTATCCGAGAAGACTAGAACGTCTAACCATTTGCAGATGTCATTGCAATGACAGCACATCTGGCCCCTCACTCGGTCACGCAACACCAGGCTCTCGGGAGAGAGCGTAGTGTTGCGTGACCAAGAGAGAGGGGCCTGGACAAGCGCCGTGGCGCTGAGGGACAAGTGAGCGATGCGCGTGGGCGAGAAACCTCCGGTCCAGAGAATATAACGATTGCTTGCTGACGGCAATTCTCATTCCTTTAGCACTTACGGTTTAATAAATTTTGTCATGAGCCTCCCCAAACAGCTGACTCAGGTATTTTAGAATTACTCGTTTTCGGCAAATTTAATCAGGAAGACAAGCTGTCTGATTGCATTCTACCTAAGCAGTATCGAGTATAATTCACATGTCGGTCTATCGTTCATCTACTAGCTAATTAAAACCCTTACCAGCAAACCAAGCAAATACACAATGCCACAATCAACACGGTGCCAAAGAACGCGCCAAAGAAGACATATAAAAGTTTTGTCTTGCCAGATGTTGCGGCAGATTCCGTCGGACTGAATGTGGCCACCTCAAAGTGCAGTCGACTCACGCCCGTAATTGTCCTGCCAAGCGCACTGCTGACATTTCCTCGATACTCTTGAAGGACGCTCAAGAGAGTGTTCTTTGAGAGGAATTTGTTATCTTGTGTTGATACGAAAACTGCTACGAGCAGGTCGCTTGACCTGGACGAGCTTTGTTTGGGATATCCGGACGCAATGTACACTTGATCAGCGGTTGTTGCGCGTCTGTAATTACAATGAAAAACAGTAGTAAAATTACTGGACTTCAAACATCGAGCAGAATGATCTACGGTTTTATGGGAGTTTTTGGTGCCACTGAGGAAGCGCGGTGGCCCAACTGCCCGAGCGGGGGGAGGAAGGGAGGGGGTGTTAAAAACGAAGGCTAGACAGGGTATGGTTTTTGACCCCTCAGTCCTGACCAGGGTTAGACTTTCTGAAAAGTCCTTCGTTTTGTTTAGTCAGTACCGCTCTGCCCTGAAATTCATGAGGTTGACTTGTGGCAAGTCTAGACCAGGGTGTATATATATAATTCAAGCGAGTCTGTCCTAAACAGGGTATGGGGTCGTCCTATACACGGTATGGTTTCAAGACTTTCGTCGAGTTTTAAGCAATCCGAAATCAGAAGCGTTCGTCAATATTTATTTAGGCAGTCATCAGTCAACATAAGATCATTTCCTGGACTAGATATAAGCGCTATAGTATAAAAACGTTCCTTTGTCCTAAACAGCTGGGTAGGTGTTTGACGTTATTGTTGTCATAAAAAGGGCTCCAGCGGGACCTCCCCCAGGGGGATAATGGTTGGTGCACTGGCCTCCGAGTCAAGCGATCCGGTTGCGATCCAGCTTGAAATCCTGGCCAGGGTGAATTTGTTGTGTTGTTGGGCAAGACACTTAACTCTCGCAGCACCTTTCTCCAATCAAGTTTCTAAATTGGTACTGCTTAGGGGTAGTCCTGCGATGAACTAGCATCCATCTCGATTATCAAGTTACCTCTTTCGACTTGTTTCGCCACATGTTCGTGTGGGTTCTGAGCAGTAGCTTTCTACAGCCTTCTCCACAGAGTCGATGAAGTCACCCTTCTTTTCTTCGAACTACAAAAGACAAAATCGATTAAACTAATTGTCTTCGGATTAGTCAACACGAATAAAGTTATTGTTCGAAAATGTCAAAAATTACCTAAAGGCAACAATTTAAGGAAAACTTGAAACAGGAGATGGGCTCCTGCTTGAAATAAAGGTCGACCAAGTTAAAAAGAGACACACGTGCCATTCAATCTTTCAACTACAACTGGACGGCGGTTTACGAGTTTCTCACCTTAGATATTGTCATATCCGCTACAGTCAATAACACTGCTTCCTGTTCTCCTTCAGAAGGTGGAGGCGATGTCGATACTGCAACTTTAAAAGTAAAAAATACATCAGTAATTCAATAGTAACTCTGGCCGTTTCGTGGAAATCTCGTTAGACCGCGAGACGAGCTCGTATAACGCGCGAATGATGCGCATGTCTCGAGCTAGCCTAGTAAAGATCTCTTATTTACGTAGCGCTTGTAACGTGTATAGTCAGGAGCCCATGAGAAGGAGCCTCCATTCGTACTTTGCCCTTGAGTCAACCCTGTCCCGTATCTTTTTATTTTTAGAACAGTGAGCTCTCACATGATTGGCTATTACAAAAACACCCGCGAAAACCACCGTGGGAAATGCTTCTAAAAATAAAAAGATACGGGACAGGGTTGACTCAGATGGTCAGTATGGGAGATGGAGGCTCCTTCTCATGGGCTCCTGGTATAGTTTAGAAGACGTTTAAGATTACCTAATGAAGAAGACACAGATATTTTTGTCGAAGATGGTGCGGGCAGCTGAGTGACATTTGCGCCTGTAACGGAAGTTGTCATGGAAACCTAAATAGTAGAATTAGTGATATTTACGCCTGTAACGGCAGTTGTCACGGAAACCTGCATTGTAGAATTTGCGGCTGTACGTGTACTGGAGTTGAGTGTGACAGTTGAACTTGGAGTTACTGCAAAAAAGGACTGTGGTAAAGGGTATGCCATAACAATTCGTAAATTCATTATACAGATATAAATCTCCACTTCGGAATGACTATTTTCTGGGGACTTTCCAAGAGATGGCACGGGCGGATCAAGGGAGAGGGTGCAGGAGGTGTGCATCCCCTCCTGAGATGGCCTGCGGCTTTCTAATTCAGCTAGTATTCTGCTTACGTCACTCTTCAGTTACGTCATTCGTTAGTGGTGCACCCCCTCCTGAGAAAAATCCTGGATCCGCCACTGGATGGGGTTTTAATTCAGGACCTTTTTAAAGGCAAAAGTTTGACTGGGAATGTAAAGGATTTTAAATTTATTTGGCACTATCTGTGTTGGTTTTTGTGGAGGGAGGAAAACCGGAGGGCCCGGAGAAAAACCCTGGGAGCAAGGAGAGAACAAACAACGACGTTGGTGGGAAGAGAGCGCTGAGAACGCTCAGCTCTCACCACTTCATGTGCTATCCCTGCTCTCAAAAAGGGTTGTCTGAACATGAAAACGAAACGTGGGAGGGGGGGGGGGGGGTTGCACGGGGGTTGGGAGGGGAGTCGCGAGTTGTTTTGGTCCAATAAGTATTTGGGGAAGAGAACAACGTAATCTGCGTAAGACGTTTCTCCGCAGTTACGAGTGCATGCTTGCGTGACGGTTGATATTGAAGGATTTTACTGGTTAGGTCACCCGTCGCCCGCGTCACGGGTAAATATTTGTCACGATTTGTCGTCACCGGTAAATATTTTTTTCGATTTGTCGTATCCATAGATATTCAGTCCGATATTCTGAAGCAACTCAGTTACAATTTCCATATCACTAGATCTAAGTGGTAACATATCCGTTAAGTTACCAAGATTTAAAATATTGCTACAAGTCTGCATCATTGTTTTTGTTGGTTAGAAAATAAACAAGAATTCGCGATTCTACTAATTGTTTTGGTAATTTTGAAGACAGATTATAAAAGCAAGTTAATTGCGATAAGAATAAGACAAGTCGGCGTATCTAAAACTGCTAAACATGTGGAAAGTAATCATGTTACAAGTCAACTCTCTGAATCACGTTTTAATACACGTAACAGTTTTTTGCCAAAATAAACTGGCGTGCACATTATCAATTTGGCCACGAGATACCTAGAATATCTCCGTTTCTAGTGCCAAAACCACAAAATGAGTAATAAGAAAAGTCACCCCAAAAAGTGTAAGTTGGACTAAATTGAAACTGAAAAATTTGTACGCAGAATTTTCCGCATTATCGAACAAATGTATCAAATTCTGAAACTTACATCCATATGCAAATTATATACGCCTGAGAAAAGAATTCCGCAAAGTAGTAAATTCGCAAGTAAGAGACTCTCACACTTGGTATCACTTTAAGCTTACGAAAAATTAGCCCCTCTGAATAAAGATCACACGGTAATCACTCCCTAAAAGTCGATACAAGTTTCCCTGACTTCCGTCTTGCTGATTTCGATCGAGTCGGTCGATAGCGTGATTGTCATTTGGCCGGTGATACAAACTCAAAAACTCAAAATTCCGATACCTGAGAGCAAATTGAAGCAAACACAACAAAAAGCTAAGCCAATTACAGGTCTACACTGGAATGTACAGTGTATTGTAGTTAACCAGTGTTAACAGCCAACTTATTTTGTCTGATTTAATACTTGCACTGCTACAGAAGAACTTACCAGAATGAGTGATGTTAATCGACGCCTCTCCCTGATTGGGAATTAAAAATAAAACAATTTGGAAAGAAAAGAGTATTCTGTAAAGAAAAATCATTGCTGTTTTAACCAGTTTTAGCACGGTTTTAACCAACGACGTGAAAGAAAAGTCGATCTGTGGCTAATCATTTGCAAATGCGCCCTCTTATACATTCCTCGTTTGTTGACACTGTCACGCAATCTTTCTAAGCGACGTAAATAGACCAATTTCGATATTTTAAAATTCGGCCTAAAACAATAGACCTCAGTACGAGGCTCCGGGGTATAAATTATAGAGTTTGTGGGATTTATTCCCCGGAGCCTCGCAGTGATGTCTATTGTTTTAGGCTGAATATTAAAATATCGAAATTGGTCTATTGCCTGTTCTGTCCCAGTCCTTTCCCTTCACCAAGGAAACACGGAAAGCCGTCAAACTCTAGAAAAAAAATATTTTTCAAATCGGCACACTTAATCCCACGGTATCAACGAACGCTTTTCATTCAACTAATTTATTCCGTTGTTTTCACGTTACCAGGCACCAGGCAATAGCGAAGCTCCATCTTTCTGTATATAAAAAACACACGACGCACAATTCCTTGATTCGCTCCGACGAAGGGCTAACGCTCGAAACGTCAGCTCTTGAATCTCTTTACGGTGGCCAATTGACATTATCAACCCAGTTGACAAAACCAAATTATATTGTTATACTTCCCACCGACGCAGCACCAGTTTCTTTAGAAACTTACCCCCTCTGTTCTGTCCCAGGCTCTCGATAGTCGGGAGCGACGAAGGTCACGAAGAGGCGGGCGATTGAGGAAAAAACGAGGCGGGACTTTTTTCGCCTTAGCCTCAACCCCCCACCTTTTTTTTTTCCTTGATAGTAAAGATAAGATAAGATAAGATAAGATAAGATAAGAACTTTTTTAACGTGTCGAGGTCGCTAGCATACAGGGTATACTAATTGGGAACACCTGGCTACAATTATTTATCTCTACTTATCTTCGTTAGCCTGCGTGCAGCCGTCTCCAGGCTAATCTTCGTTCGCCCTCGACTATTCGAGAGCCTGGAACAAGCTACAATGCATGAAAGTTTAACGTACAGTCAGTGAGATGATGTGGGGAAAAAACAAGCTTCTCGCGGATACCCAATCTGTAAGAAAACAATTCTGCCTTTCCTGAGTAAATTTCACTGTCCCTTGTTTGTCACCCTCTAATATCCTCCGACACTTGACTGCTGTTGTTTACACTTCTCCACATTTGCATCATTTATAAAAATATAAATACTGTTTTATACATCCATCCTTAATGATATGACAGATCAACTGCTTTTAAAAGGTTTCAGGGTCTTTTCGATAATTGCTCCGAGTTCGGCACTAAAACCCCTCTATCAGGTCTCCATCAGCTCTGCTTCCCAGGCGGCCCGAGTACACGTCCGTCTCCACCCATGGGGTACAGTCGAGGGTACAGTAGGTCAAAGTAGGGGAGATCCCGGAGAGGAAAATATGCGCCCCCGGCATGGCAAAAAATACCATTTAAACAGGGGAGGTAAAATTTTTGAATATGTGAAGCTATCTGTGAAAACGAGAAAATTTCGTATACAGCGCGCGGGTGGAGGTAGACGAAACATTTGTGCGCGGTCAGTTTCCTCCCAGGAGTTTCAGCGGTTTGACAAGTAATAGTAGGAGAACAAAGATGGCGGTCGATTTGAGTGTCGCACGCCGACAACTTGGAGAGGCTCTTGGGGAATACTCTCAAACGTACGACCGTTTGTTCTTTTCCTTTTATAACTTAGCATTGTTTGAAATTTAGTCTATGATATCTCTTTATATTTCAAAGGTATTGGAGCAACATGAAACTGTGGTATAAACAAAAGGTAACGTTGTTTTTTGGTCATATAAAACAAGGAAACGTGCTGTCAACGTTTGCAATAAGACACTTTAACAGAAAACTGTACTTACACTGGGAAAAAAAGACTTAATTTAACCTAATGTAGCTGCGGGCGAAATTTAATTGTTTATACGAGAAAAGTTAAGAAGTGCTAGGGTTTTGTGCTTCTAATTCTGAACGACTTCTTGGAGAAGATCACACCTTTTGCTTTAAATTAAGATTATAACTTTACATAAAGCTTTCTTGTTAAAGGTTTAAAATTCAGAATATAGGGCCAATCATTTGCACTACATTAAATATGAGAATACCATGCGAAATCAGAACCCCTTTATAACTTTGACACATGTTAATGAAGTAGACCAAAGTGGCCCTGTATAATCTGTAATCATGGTGATACAATATAGTAGCCAGTAATCTTCCTCAAGTTCTAGTTTAGTGTCTATTGAGAAGGTAAAATATTCAACGCAAATCTTCACACGTACAGAAGTCCTTGCAGGGTTCACACACACCTTGAAAGACCTTGAAAGTCCTTGAATCTCAGAATAAAAATTCTGGTCTTAAAAGTCCTTGAAAATTGTAGCAAATTTATTGTTTTGATTGTTTCTACTGTTTAAATTGTTATGTACTGGCAAATATAGAGATACTGTTTGAGATTACCCAAGTCAAAACTTAAGGGGCAGCACAGAAGTTACCGGAATAGTGGATCATTGGTTACCCAGGATTAGCTGCCTGCAGAACTCAGGAATGAACTGACTTGTTGTTTTTGTTTTCACTTGATAAAGATTTCCAAAGACGAGTTTGATGTCCAGGCAAAGAAATGCCTTGGAAATGATAATCGTAAGTTTATGTAATACACCTATTGTTATCAATCTGCTGGGGGAGGGGGGAGGCCGGGCATAGGTGGGGGATTGGACAGCAATTATCTTCCTGCAGTGGGGACTGTTGACCATTTAAGTGAACTTTCTGGCGACATTTTAGTTAAATTTAGTAACTTTTTGACCACCCACAAATGCTCAGCAATTACCTTGATTTGAAAAGAAAATCTCAGCTCAGTTCATATGCTCCACATATACTCGGCCTCCCCTCTTGTTACTTCACATTGATAGTTGCATAATATTTCAATCTGCAGAAAGAGGTTGGTTTATTTCCAGGCTTAAGAGTTTCTGGCAATTGATATTTTAACTCTTGATCCAAGAATAATAAGTTGATATAAAAGCCTTTAGTATCGCTAATTACTAGACAGTTGTTAACATTTGTCAGTGAAAATGAAAAGAAATATGCAATTTGCTTTTCTCACTTTTTGCAGTTCATTTTCACAACGAGTTCCTGCTGGCCATTTTAGCAAAATGTCAAGCTCTTGGATCTACTCCAGGTATGTTCTGGTTTGAGCAGTGTATGAAGTTGATACAATCAATAGGAGACATATCCACTGGTCACCAATGCCATATTTCCCATTGACTCTGATGTGCTAAATGATGTTTCTGGTCCTGTTCATATCCATATCATAGTGAATCTATGTGAACTGAAACTGATTTTAGCGGAGCTCCAGAGGCCCGAAGGGCCGCAAAGCGGAGCCCCAAAACCATAGGAGAAGGGCAATCTTGCATGCATAGAAATAGGAGAACCAGGCATTCAAGCTTTCCTGGTCGACATGGCCAGTGGCATGGATCGCGGGCGCATGCACCCTACCACGAAGTCGCACAAAATGGCGGCCATTGGGGTAGCCATGCCTTGTCAATATACCTTGTCAGCCTTATCAGCTTACATCTTTGGTATTGGACATCCATGTTATGGTCAATTGACAGCTGTCAAATCGCTGACCAGTATCACATGACCAGATCGCGGGCTCAGGTTAGAGCTCATCAAGGTAACATGTTTTTTAAGTTGACCGCTGACCAGGAATTGGTTTTCTTCATTAATCTTGGGCTCACGCCCATTTTTTTTCTGGCAGCATTTTTTTAATTTTTTATGGTCATTCTAAGCGGAAATTCTGCAATTGGAGTTGACATTTTTACTTATTCTCATTTATTTCAGAGAAATTATTAAGAACCAGCAAATATATGGAGTTCTGCTTTAATTTAGGCTTGGCTAAATCTATATATTACTAGGACAGTCATTTTTTATGTAAACCAAGCTCATTCTTTAGGATTGGTTTTCTGGGAACCTTACTACCATTTGCGTCAATCCTTGAAGTGTGATGAATTTAAGTTTTACTTTTAAAATGGCAAGAGTTTTGTCTGGTTACATATCACTTTCAACCAATGGTTGCAAAATTGACAACATTTTTCGTGCAAAATGATTACGTTTTGCTAACCAGCTATCAATGTTTTCAAGATTTGTCCACCATTTCAATGAAAGTATGCGGTTTGGAAAATATTATTACAATGGAGACTGACAAAGTTAACAAGTTTGGATGGAGTTGCCATCCAGGAGTCGCTTCAGTTGCTTCATTCATTTATCAAAACTGACTGCAGACAAAACCATTAACGTTTTAAAAGTAAAACTATAGGCTAAATTTGGCATGCTTCTAGAACAGAGGCAATAATCATCTCAGAAATACCCAATTACCGGAAATTATAATTTATTGATTTATTGGTCATACATGTTAATTAAAAGCAAATCTTCCTTCCTATGTTGTAGCATCTCACCCCAGAACACCACAGAAACTGCCTCCCAAGCCACAGCTGATCAAAAAGGGGAAAATCAAGAAACAAAAAAAAGTACTGAGAGCAAATTTTGAGGTACAGTGATTGGCATTAATTTCTCAAACATATTCATAATCCATTAATTAAAACAAAGAATGTCGTAACTGTGATAGACATTTGGATACACAGTCTTAATTAGCAAACACTTAAACAATTTTTTTTCCCTGTTTACTCCTCAGTTTTTGTTTTGATTAAGAAAATACATTATTTAATGAAATTACCGGTATATGTGGTCAATTTGTTAAATAATTTTCCTGTTAATTTACACGTAACTGCATGAGCTTCACGCTTTAATCGTTCATCATGTATAAATAGAGGTTGTTATTACTTTTGTTCAGGCTTGTTTGTAAAGAAAATGGTAGCCTATTTCTTCTATGTGCATCCCCCAAGGCCACACATGATCCTTGTTACCTTTTTTATATTTTCAATGGAGCAGTTCAAGAATGGATTTTTCTTTGTTGATCCAAATTGTAAGTTCTTCATGGAAGGGATAATACTGATTTATTTGCTGTTATGTTTTTTTTTGTTACAGCAAAGATTTGCTCAATGTGACCCACTTCATGATGCTCCACAGCTGTCCCTCAAGGTTTGTGTAATCATTTTGTTTTTCATACCTGGGATCATTATATTTATTGTTTAGTTCCAGAAATAACCATATCTTAATAACTCATATCTTAGCGCTTTGGACCCGGATATGACGATCCGGGTTCAAACCCTGGCCAGGGCACTGCATTGTGTTGTTGGACAAGGCACTTAACTCTCACATTTTGAAATTATCGGAAGAAGGGAAAAAGGCAAAATTTGAGTTGCTTTTACATGGGGCATTCAGAAAATAGTATTATTTATGGTAAACTCTCATTTGCCTCAAGTACAAGCAGTTTTCTCCAGTACTGCAGCTTTCCACACAAGGGAAATCATGCTAACAATACACCACAGTGCTCCTTTAACCGCTGGCAGTAGTTCAAAACTATTTTTAGTGAATGCGCGTGTAATCATGTCACCAGCGGTAATATGGCTCAAGCAATCTTTAAACCCTATTGAGGGTGATGGGAAAATTTTGAAATAAAAAGAACACTGTTAGGTTACTGTAATAATATTTAGAACATTTTTTTCAGGGGGTGGGGGGGGGGGGGCATGGTGAAATTATCATTTTACCTCTAAGAGGGGCTAGGTGACTCTGGGTGGCCAGCAGACATCCCAAACAAAATAGATTGTGAAATTGAAGAATGATCATTCTTCAACTTCATCTACATCCACAGTTCAAATATGAATTATTTCATATACTTTAAATAAAAATAGATTATTCATGTCAATGCTTACTTGGAAAATGCACCCCGTGAGATAAAAGGGTTTGGTCTCATTCTAAATTTGATAATGATGTTTAACTAACCATTTGATTATTTCCATCTTTCCTCAAATTATGTTGCCACAATTTCACAAAAACAGGGTAAGTAATAATATTCTAGTCACAGGACGGTAAATACTAAACGGTTGGAACTTACTTACAAGATTCAAGAATTTTCACAATTAAACTTGAATTTTGAAAATATTGTTTGGTTCATTTATTTACCTTATCCTATTTATAGAATATTGAAAGTATGGCTACATTCATTCATAAAGTGATTAATCTGTAAGAAAGAAAAAGCATAAGATTATGCTTGTCAATATCACTGGCTACCAAAATTTGTCTTACCCTTAACTTTCTGGAATGAGTAATAAATAACTGGATACTCTTGAACAGCATCACTGCAATATCAAGGAAGTGATTAAACTTGCTACAAAATATCAACAAGAGACATTACCTTGATCTTCTACTTCAGACATTACCTTGATCTTCTACTTCCCAATTCTCAGAACCGACATCAAAGAAATTTATGGAAATTGTAAAGGACATCTTTTCGACGTTAGGGAAGAACTCTTTTAGGAACTGGAAATGTGAAGTAGAGAATGGGTGCTTGATGTCAGTAGTCTCTAAATTATTTCTTTATGGTTTCACAGAACTTTCAGAAGACAGTGAATTTGGTCTTTGTTCATATGACCTGATGTTGCCAGACTCTGCAACTATATATGGGCGGTTGTTTCTTGGCGCATGGGATGCTGGTCTGGACAACGTGGGAGATGAAACAGTTAATCTGATGCTTCATGCGACAGAGGTAAGGTGGTGTTATGAATTGCTAGGTAAAAGAGGTTAAGTCTGCATATGAGCCTAGAGGCCCATCAAGCCAGTGCATGTCTGTCGCATGAAGCAACTAGGAGTATTTCTACATCCCCCTGGATGGGATGCTAGTCCATCACAGGGTTACCCCCAGCATTATTTCACCAGTACCGGGTGGAGTGTTGGGTGGGTGCTTTGAGGAGTTAAGTGTTTTGCCCAAGAACACAATGCAGTGCCCCAGTCAGGGCTCAAACTTGGACCGTCCAGTGTGCTAACCATTTGGCCACCATGCATCTCAATTAATTGCTAGACATACTGTTAAAGATGGAGGATTAGTGTTTTGGCTTGGATTTTACATCTGATTGCAAGAAAAGACATCTTATTTTTGATGTTGCTGTTCAGAATCAGGGGTATCAAAACAAGTCAGTGACTGCTGGAGGTCAGCCGGATCATATGTGCCCAGTTACTCTTGGTCATAGCAATCAGCTTCTAACAAGCAAGCTCAACTTGTCACAGCCACTGACACCTGCCTCAAAACATTTTGAAATCCCTGTAGAATATGTTTTTGCATGTCACACTGTTGCAACTTGACACGGTTTTTAACAACTTTCTGATGGCCTCAGTTTCAATTGGGTAACAATAATGCAAGCAGTGAAAGGAGGTGGGCTTTAGAGTGTGGACTTGACAACTCTGTCTCGGATTTAGTTCACTTTGATTTCAGAAAGTTGTCATGAAGATGTCAAAAATTTGTGAAAAATAAATAAAAACTTTATCAAGTGGTGGCATCCAAGGGTGCTTTTAAAACCATGCTTTTCAAGTGACAGGAAATACAATATGATATTTATACCAAGTTGAGCAATCTGGTTTCAAACCCTGGGCCCAGGACAGTGCATTGTGTTCTTATTCAAGATACTTCACTGTCATATTGTCTCTATTTACCCAACAACACTAGTGTTCTGTTCGTGAATTACTGAGTCAAGTTTGATTAATCTTGTTGCAGTATCTAGTCAAAGATATTCTTGCGGTTTGTTGCTCAATGAGAAGTACATTCAGGCTCAAGGATGGTCGTTTTCGCTATGCAATGGGCGGCACCTACCCCAGAATGCACCTGAGAAATAGTACTAGTCCCTGGCCGCCAGGTTCAGAAAGGTAATTACTAGTTCCTTAATTGATCTTCTCGATTTGTTAGAGTACACCATTCAGAATGGAAATTGGAAATTAATCATCTTTTTGACAATAACCATTGGTCAAACTTGTAGGAAAAATACCTTACATCACATGCCTGAGATTTCAATTGTCTTGACAGCTGCTTTTAGTCACGCATCGTTTCTCCCTGAAAGAGGACATACAACCTTTCTCTCTGTAGGGAGAGGTCGAGAACGAATCTTGCTTCAGAGAAAAGTCACGCAAGTGTTCTTACTTTAGTGAAAGTTATGTAACGGGTGAGAAGCATTTACGTGACAGAAAATGCTGAAAACTTAAGTAGAGGACCCGTCATAATAAAAAAGTGCCGTCCTGGTGAAAGTTAAAATAAATTCTTAATTTTGACTAACGAATATTATTTGTTTAGATCTTTAGGTTGTGTTAATGGTTCTAGTAGTAGCGGTAATAGTGGCAGAACGTTAGAGCAAGCTGAAGCAGAGGCGGCAGTCACAGTGGCCTCCAGTGACAGTAGAGGTGCCATTCAACCTCCAATATCACTGATGGACCTCAGAGATGCGCTGCAGGTGGGTTTGTGGAATTACAGTGGAACCCTGTTAGTCCGGTCACCAATGGGCCACAAAAATCTGGCCGCATTACCACGGTGGCCAAGTTAAAGAGGCTGTTTAGAAGAGAAAATAACTGACTCAGCTTTCGTTTGGGCCAAAATAAAGCAACTGTAATAAGGAGTGAGTTACCCGAGTAAACAGGGTGACCGTAAGGTGGGGTTCCCACAACTACAACTTGTGCCTTGTGTTGTTGTATGCCGTGAATTTAAAAGTAAATAAGCCACAAACCCACTCACTACATTGTAGAGTGGCGGACGAGCACGAGCCAGAGAACTGAAGGTAAAAAGGCAGGAGCCTCCGTGAGTGAGAAAATGCTTGTGTTATTGGTCATCGGGCTAGTAGTGGAGAGGAGTGTTAAAACCAATCAGAACTCAAAGAAAGCACAGGGAAGGTCACGTGCAAGTCACCTCTGGGAGGGTCGGGGGGTCCGGAACCCCCCTTCTCTGACCAATTTTTTTTTACTACTTGTTTGACGCTGAAATTCTCGCATCGACAAGATCGCCTATTATCACTCAACTGAGAAACAGTTTGGACCCCCCCCCCCTATCAAAAATTCCTGGATCCGCCCTTGTGACCTCCCAGATTACTGATTGCTTCGACATTGCTGATCCATTGAAGAACGGTATACAGGGCGCGTGTCATTTATGAACAGTTGGTTAGGGACCGTTAGGTCATAGGTTCGAATCCTGTCGGGTGCTCAGAACTTTTCTTTGTCACACGCTCGAGTCATAACTGATCATTTATTCACCGAGCTGAAAATTTACCATCTATCATAGTCTATTGTTGTCGTTGCTTTTGCTGAAGGGATGAATGGGCAAAAAATGGGCCATGGAATACCCTGGATTCAGTTTTACGCTTGTTTTCCTTCAGGTTCATCGCAGAGTAATTCCTTCGCACACTGTTTACTCGGCGAATATCGAGAGAACACTAGCACAGATGAGTCACCCGAGCCATGATGAACTAGAACAGAATCAGTTACATAAACTGGAGGCGAGACGGAGATATGAAAGACTTAAACAGCAAAGAAGCTTGCGACTCTAAAGAACTGCCGGTCTTGGCTATCTTCAGTAGTCAGTGACTTGAACTGGAGTTCAAATTTTCGTGAATTTTTCTTCCCGCTAACCCACTGAATGCAAGTGAACGAAGGGAGACGCTGGGAGCTACCTCATTCCGAGAAAACAGAGCTTGGTAACGAGGTTAAGGAGCAGAATGGACTACGTCATGTAACTCACCAAGAAATTAAATCGCGGGTTCAGTCGCCTTTGATTACTGAGTATTGACATGGAAAGACATGGAGTGAGAAATATTTGCTGCATGTGGTATTTTTCGATGGAGTGTTTTAAGTTGAAGGCATGCGTGAACGTTGCGTGTCCTGTACCCAGTAACAAGGTCTTGGTAATTTGATACCCAAATTTATATTTCTAAGAAAGAAGTTATATATTTGATTAATGTTTGTGTCATCGCGGCCGACGTGTACATACAAAAAAAAGGAAATGAAGGTATTACTATGGCTTTTGTGTGTTTTTAATGTTAACCCAATTAATATCATAATTTAAATAGGATAAATACATCTGAATCAATTTGTATCTTCTTCGCTCTGTCACCATTGCCTTATTTGTATCTAATCGATGAGCAAATTGTTGATCCTGAAGAGGAAAGATAAAAATGTTGTTTATTCGTTGTCTGGTATCTAACCACTCGAGGGATTCAAACTTTTGCTGATACGTTTTGTATGCAAGAGTTTGCATGGTTCTGGAATTCAATTGAAAACTATAATGTTTTAGCTTTCCATTCGAAAAACCTCATGAAGACCTCATGTTTTGTTTTTCCTTATTTTCTCACTCTGAATTTCACATCCACACAAACAATTTTATACAATCCGCTGTTTGGCTGCCTTATTTTCTCAGTTAGTTGCTGGGCTTTCCTGCTAAAGGGTAATATTTGTTTACGTTTATCCTGCGAAAGCGCGCGAAATATCGTCTGATACATGGCCGACGAGGCCGTAGGCCGAGTTGTCTAAAATCAGACGATATTCCGCAAGATTGAGCAGGATATATATGTTATTTGCCGGCTGGGAGGTCCGTATGGTGAAAGGGCAGCATTTTCAAGTCCGAGGTCACAGTTTTTCACTATACGGACCGACCTTAGCCGGTAAATAACATATTTATTTTTTTCCTACTTTAATTTTTTGGGGCAAGAAATCATAAAGTGTTTTAAAATCTTTGTTTACGCGCGCATCCAGTTGAGCCGAGAATGATTTGACTACAATGAACCATACTCCCCGAAACTTCATCAATAAAGAAAGAAGAATTAAAAAGCACAAATGTAGCACCAAAACATTATAAAAACTGGATAAAAATAAGTCTTATCCATGGAATTACTTTGAACTGAAAATCGATTGCCTTTTGTGTCGACATATTTCAAGCTTCGTTATCTGAATGGAAAGCACTTCAAGACACATTTTCCAGCTACAGACATTCGCATTTAACGAATTTATACTCATTTGTTTGATTCTAACAGCATTTATTTCGATAGACAGTTAGCGAATTTCGAAAGATAAACTCAGCGAACTTCCTGTACGTTTGTAGTCTTATGGCCGCCTGTGTACGGCAAAATATACTGCGAAGATTAATTTCACTGTTATTTATGAAGACACCTCTTCTTGAATGGGAGAAAATGGAGTTCAGTTTGGACAAAAAGTTAGCATAGAAACACGGCGTTTTAAATGCTAACTGGAGTCTGAAAACCGGTAACTTGCAGTGAATTACAACTGGCATGAAAATCAGTGCGAACGAACAAACAACGATCGGCAAACGGCCGTGAACTAAAACTTGATTCTGTAATAAATAAAATGAATACTCGCCTTTTGGAGAACTTCAAGCCCTTTTATTCCACTGCTAATTTTTCCTTTTATTTACAAAGGTTGGGAAGCAACAACATCGATTTTTTTGGTGAGCAAAACTCGTCTCGCCGCAAGATTTTCGCATCAATTGCCGTGAGCGGAAAAAAATCCGGCCCGTGGGCCGTAACGTAAAAAGCTGGACCGGCCACGTGCGCGTGATTAGCCAATCAAATTCGAAGATTTAGGATCCGGCCCGCTCAGATGCTTGGAAAAAAAATAAAATTGTTTTATTACATATACAAATTGTCAACGAAGAGCATTTTACAGCTAGAAAAGTTGCCGTTATGCGGCGCTTTGCGAGACTTTTGCTGATATATATAACCAACGAGGCCGTAGGCCGAGTTGGTTATTTCACCTCATATCCGGCAAGTCCGAGAAGAATAACTGTTAGTAAATTTTCAACTCCAGTTATTATACTTGTAGGAATCACTTGTTCAGTTTTTTGATATTATTAATTGTGCGGACATTTCAGTTTGACCTAAACGAAGCGATTGTGTAAAAAGGCGGCAAAATCAGTAGTACATTGCTCACTCTGCAAGTTAAATGAAACACGTGAGAAAAAGCGTGCGAGAGAAAATTATCTTAAATATTCTAGGCTCAATCACGTCTAAAGTTTTCCCCATCGTGGAAAATCGCGCACGGCAAACGATATTGGTTAACGGGAAGATCCGAAATTATTGCGGAGCTGAACATTGCATTTCTTGTACAAGTCAAAACGGACGTATATTTACGAGGTCGTTTACCTGTCCCTGATTCACAAAAAGAGTTCAGAACAAAAAAATCAAAGTTTTTTCATCAGTGGTAAATTTTCTACCCCCACGGTGATTGGTGTGCTGATGAAAAGACTCTGATTCTTTTGTTCTGAATTCGTCTTGTGATTGGCTAAAAAACGTTGGGGTGGCCCCGGTTGAGTTAGTTGTGTTGTGTCCGAAAGCAAATCAATTTCTGGACAACGCAAATAAAATGGCCGACCAAATTAATGCTACGAAACTACACTGACAAATACATGAATAACGCAGGCTAGATTGGCCTTTTAAAACTTCCCCTCTGGGACGACTACGTAACTCTAATACGAGTTCTTACATAACCCCAATGCGAGACCGTAGGTTCATTAACACCATAACAAGTTGCACTGTAAGATTGGGGAGAAAATTCGGCGACGCGAGTGTCGTAGTCTGAAGTGTCAGGGGATTAGTGCGAGAAGGCGTCTGACACTTCAGACTACAAGAGTCGCGTTGCAGTACACATGGGTGTGTGGGTGGGCGGGTAAGGTTATACCAGCCATGTTAATACCCTCAAGTACGTAGAAAGAATACCCAGAATAGACTATCATCAATATTCCATAATCCTGGTATGTTCACTTGGTATGTTCGTTTCGCCGTTGCACTTGAACAATGTCAATTTATTCAATATTTGTGAGCTGATATGCGACGACGATAATTTATGCAGTACGATAAGAGAATGTAACCTGGAAGCAAGCAAACAACCTTATCTAGCTAGTAACCATAGAAGAGTATTAGCCTGCGCGGAAAAGCTATTTAGGTTGCTGGAAAAAAAGGAAGGGGCATGACATGAACACAAGAAAACATGCAGCGAGCCGGTGGCAGCGCGTGACACGGCCCCTTTATATGCCAGCAGTACCTTTGTTGCGCAAAATAAAAGCCATATTTCAAAACATCAAACAGACTTCAAAACAAATGACAGGCTGATCAAACAACTTTGAAGTCAGTTTCTTTTTTTATTATTCTTTCGGCCCAATTACTTGGATAGCTAGCTTTGGTAGCTTTCCCCATGAAGATTGGTTTGTTCAATAGCTATAAATTTCTTTTAGTGTGTTTTTAGTGTGTATTTTTTCTTTGGGATAGTGTGTATTTTTTCAAGGAATACAGAACAGAAGTCTTTTAAAATGTAGTGTTCATCGAGCATAATCAACACAGACGGATCGACCAGCGGTCTTTTTCTCGAATTATTTCCTGTTAATCAAAAATGCGCAGGTGTTCGGCAGCTCAAAGCAGTCTCCCGCGAAGTGCATATTGTAACAATTAAAAGAATTTAATTACAAATTTATCTAAATCTGATTTTAATAAGCAACTAGTATTCGTTTATTATTTTACACGAAGCCAAGTTCGATATCACGTTTATCGCTAATTCAGTTTCATATCAAAAATTGAAACTTCAGCTGAATACATATAACCAAGAGAAATCAACGCAGATACCTCAGTAAGCTAATGAGCTGAGAGGGATACCATTGGCTCACTGACTCATTATCTGAACGTGATTAAAACGACTTGATTGGCATTCATTGTGCAAGTCGCGCTTATCATTGGTTCAAATCAATAAGCGGTCTGCCCAAGAAATAAACGAGACTGCCGCTTGTCCAGCTTCGGTATCTGATTGGTCCACGAGACAATGGCTCCTAATTGCAAAATGAAATCCGCGGCTAATATGGCCTTGTATTCTAATTGCCTTCACTGTAACGAAGATCCGTGGAAGGCGAAGATTTCATCTTTGAATGCGAAAATTTGGTTTCGTAGTTGACTCTTCTCTATGTGTAGATGTCTCCTGGGAAAACACTGTGTCGACGGGCGCGAAAAGATTCGAATTTGATGCGACTGGAGAAACAACATCGCGTGAAAAGGTAGTTATAATTTCCGATATGAGTAAATGCTAGAGACTGCGTGTTTGTCACTTTGCGTGTCTGGTAAATTCAGTTCGATTGAATATTCTTTGTTGCTTTGATTCGCGTTGCTTTTCTGAAAGAACACTTATCGGTCGACTGCTTCCGAATCTAAAATTGCTTTTCATCGTCCGATTGATAGATATTTCCCGGGAAGTTTAATATCATGAAAGATTTTTTTTGTTCGGATGCGTTCGATCGAGCTAAAATGTGCGGACAAAAAGTTGTATTTCGCGATAATAGTGAAACTTGATTGGCGTACTCAACAGGTGCGTAAAAACGAAAGAAGCACCATAAAATATGGTACAATGTACTTCTTTTTGGTGAGGGTTTTCTTTACAAATATGATTTCGTTTTGTTTTCGACCGCGTGACTATAGCGTAAGCTTTATTTTCTTTGACTGTTTGGCAGAGTAGCTTAAATTCAAGTGGCCTAGTGCAGTCCAGTTCACTTCCACAATACGGTCGTGGCGTCTGATGGATTAATTTTGCTGGTTTTAATGGCAGGTTCAGCTTACAGATTCATGTACCTTTTGTACGGTTCAACCTGTGTTTTGGTGATTAACACTCACGGTAAATTTTCACAAAATATAACGTAACAAAATTTTTTGTCTAAAAAGATGTCATGCATATAAATGCTTGCTTTATCGTATTTGGCATAAACAAGTAAATAATCTCCCGTTCAATCTTTCTGCCCAATTAAATTTGCTCAAATTACAGATCTGTCTTAATTTTATTTGTGTTTTTCTGCATTGTTCAGCTGAATTTATTTAGAGTTCGCTGTGCTGATTTCATTATTTCCATTCCATGCCACCAGTATTTTTAGTCAATTTATTGTCACTGGAATTAAAACCACAGATCTATATAGTTTATAGGTTGGGAGCTCAATTTTGATTGACAGGTATAAGTGCCGCTTTGATTGGCAGAGGAGGTTCATAAAGAATTGGCATGTCAAAGGCCTTTAGTAATTCTTTTTCTTAAAAATGTCATTCAGAAATCTGTGAGACAAATGATGCTAGTCAATGTGGTTACAGTTACAGTGCAACACGCCTTAGTGTGGCCACCCAATAAACTTTTTTGGCAAGTTAGCCAATTAGAGAGCGCGAATTTGTTTGAGTTGTCTCGCCTCCTTGTTAAAAGCATGACAGGTTTCGTGACAACAGCTTTGAACATTGCAAGGAGGTGGGACAGCTCAAACAAATTTGCGCTCTCTGATGGACTAATTATAACATATCAAAAAAGTTTGTTGGGTGGTTTCCCATTTTGTTTATTTAATATTTAAAGAACCTGTTTAATATTCTTTTAGCCACTCGATTAATGTAATCAGATTTTGTGGTCTGCTTTACTATACTTTAAGCATTGCCTGGATGAATCAGTCCAAGGGAGAAATGTGCAAACAGGCTATACAGCCCTTATTAAAGCACCAACCCATGAAACAAGGAATATGAATCAAGGCCAGACCACAACACCGGAAACTCTGTGCCCTACTCTTTGCTAGAAGTGTGTGGGTGCTTTAACGTCCCTTGCTAGCCATGTGACACTGAAGATACAGGAGACAGGACCTACAGTTTAGCATCCTTGTCCTAGAAGACTTGAATGTCTAATCATTTGCAGATGTCATTGCAAAGGCAGCAAGTTCTCCTCAGTTATTTTAAGACCCTGAGTGTTGGTCTGGTCCGGGGACTCGAACCCTTGACCTCCCGCACGGCAGTCTGGTGCTTAACCAACTGAGCTAACCAGGCTAAATAAATATTGATGAACGTTTGATTTTGGATATGCTTAAAAGTCTTGAAGCCATACCCTGTCTAGGCAGACTCCATGATATCCATGCCATGTTTGGGACAGATTGACTTGAATTATATACCCTCATCAGGACTGAGGGGTCAAACACCACACCCTATTCAGCAGTACGTTCCCATATAGCCCAGATAAGGGAGTACCCCCCAAGGAAAACAAGGGGTAGTGAGAAAACTATGAGTCATCTTGGGTTCATTCTAAGAGTATAGCAAAGAGATGTAGTGGTGTTCCCACAGGATGTTTTTTTTCTTGGCCCGGCACAGGGCCACACTGTGTTGTGATCTTTGACAAGGCACTACTCCCACCAGGCCTCTATAAGTTATTGAGCATTTTGTAGAAACTGTTGTGAGCTCCAGCTGTGTGGACCACACACAGTTAGACATGCAGGAAACTAATTTCATGTAGTTCTGCTGTGGACATACCCTTAATTATTAAATTCCCTGACCACTCAATGTGGGAGGAATGCTGGCCTTGTGGTTCACATGCAGTCCAGATAAAAACCCTGGCTAGGTCACTGCATTTGTCTTTGGGCAAGACATCTTACTCTCATAGTGGGAGACATGGTGGTCTAATGGTTAGTGCGCTGGACTCTGGATCGACTGGTGCGAGTTTGAGCCTCAGCTGGTGCACTTCATTGTGTTCCTGGGCAAGACACTTAACTCTCACAGTGCCTCTCTCCACCCAGGTGTATAGATGGGTACTGGTAAATTTAATGTTGGGGTTAATCCCTGCGATAGACTAGAATCCTATCCAGGGGGGAATAGAAATACTCCTAGTTGCTTCATGCTACAGAAACCAGGATAAGCTCTGGTGGTATGGGTCATTAGGCTCGACACAGACTTTACCTTTTTTACTTTACTCTCATAGTGCCTCAGTGCATAAATGGGCACCAGCAAATTTAAGGTTCCTGGTTAACCCTGGGATGGACAAGAATCCCCTCGAGGAGGTGTAGAATACTCTTAGTTGCTGCATGCTAAGAAAGCCAGCATAAGCTCCAGCCTGGTGTCCCCTTTAAGGCTCATAAGCAGACTTTTCCTTTTCCTTTACCTTGCTGCTGTGTACTAGGTAGGACATAATTACTAAGCCAATCGCAACAGACAGACGACCCAGAAGTAATTGTATATTTTGAGCACTCTTAGCCTGCGAAGCAAGCATTCCCGCCCGAGCGCAGAGCGTTTTTTGGTCACGCGAAACTTGGGTCGAAACTTGGCTCTCGCCCCACGTTTTGCACGTATAAATCGCTCATTGCTCGGACGGAAACGCTTCCTACGCGGGCTAGAGCACACTCGGGGTTTCAAATTCTGATTTAGAATATCTCTTTGGGTGTTTTCCACTCAGTTCTTCTCAATGGCAATTAATTAAGTTGCTCACCATTCTTTGAAATAATACAATAGGAATAACATAATATTTTATATCTTTTCTTTTCAAATTGTAACCAGCTAACTCCATACAGTCATGGAGCCAGGCACTCCAGTAGCAGATTATGCTTATTCCACATCAGCTGACACACAAGCAGATTCCAGCAATGTTACAAAGGAACCTAAAGCACCAGAAGGAACTCTGCTGCGTCAAGTTCAGGATGCTAAAGAAAGCATCAGTGTCCTTAAGAACCAGGTCTCCTTTGCACATCAGTGTTTAAGTCTCCTTCGAAACCAGATGAAGCATGCCTCAGACACTTTGAACATTCTTCAAGATCAAGTTGAGTTGGCACAAAGGACTGTTAGCAGTTTGACTGAAGGAAGTGCAGCTGGTCTAGCCATCCCACAGCCAAACAATGCAGTACCTCCATCAGTAGGACGCAGGCCCCACCCTTCTTGGGTTCCTGCCTCAGCTGGGTCGTCAGATGAACAAAAAGTTATTGTCCATGATAGCGAAGGACCCAAGGTGTACACGTTAAGCAAGTCAAGCATCTCATTAGGGAGTCCAGTTGCAATTGCATCAGACTGTACAGCCACACATGAGCGCACTCAAGTACCATGTGTCGTACATCAAGTACCAGTTCATTGTCATTGTCCAGCTTGTCTTTCTCATGTTCCTCAGTCATATCATTCTCCCTGCCATGCTCCTGCAGGAACAGCTGTTGGACACGTAAGCCCAGAAATGCCACCACCAATCCGTCAAGCCATCAGTGTGGTGGTGACCGAAGCAGCAAATGTCCATTCAAGCTTGCCACACCCAAGTTCATCAAGTAAAGGGGTTTCAAGTCATAACCACAATAAAGACAGCTCAAGTGACGAGAGCAGTTCTATGAAAAAAGAGTCGGCATCAACTTCTCCAATGGCACATCAGCTACTTCAGGTCATTGATGTATTGCAAACAGTTGATGATGATGAGGGAAGCACCCGCAGGTCTTCTTCGGCTTCCCTTTCTTCAGTGTCAAGTGGTGCCCCTGTTGGATATGCCATGGCAGGCAGTCCTCATGCTATTCACTATGGAAGTACTGCGGCCTCACTTCACAAGATTTCACGGCGAAATCGCAAACAGAACATGAGTCCTGTGAAGGCAGTATCCTCAGAATCATTTACAACAGTAACTCAAGACAAGAACTCCCCAGGTAACTTGTGCTATAATTTATGATAAACTATGCATGCAAATTATTACCGAGCATTATAGGCTTTCAATGTCTGCAGAAGACTAATAAAATTGCTGCCGTTTTCACGCATTGCAGACCCATAATGCTGGGTAGTGATTTATGTCTTAGTTCTCCTCACCCTCGGTAATACAACAATAGGGTATTACCAGAAAACAATATAGTTTGCAAATTGTGTAGTAACCATGTCATGTCATGAAACCAAAATGGCAGGGTGTGAACACTTGAATGCCCACAATCCTTCTCCGTTTTATCCATTCTTTGACCAAAAAAGTCGTAGTTTATAATAATATAATTATTATAAGGGCACTTTTATAGTGCAGCAGACATTGCATTGAACGAATCACAAATAGCCTGCGTAGCTGGCAGGATTTACGGCAAGGTGCTGCTGTTTTTGCGGGGAGACTGCACTTTGTTTTGAACGACAAAGATGAGTGGGGATTGGTGAGGGCTTCGACCACGAATGCCGAGTCGCTCGCACCCACAAATCCCTGAGCCTCCGGCTATGCAGCTATATCAACTTGAAGTAATTACGTATACATGGACCCTATGCAAAAATGGCTGCCATTGATTTTTGTAGTATGGTAAAGTTTGTTTTGATTATGATGTGGACAATTGAAAACAAATGACATAATACACTACTCTGAGAAGTTTCAGTGTTTTTGATTAAATGCATGCAAAGTTGTGACTGATTTTAAATTTAAGAGATTTGTATGGAAAAGCTACCCTGGCCTGGCTAGCCTCGTTTTCATGTTTAGGCAATGTAAATCTTCCTGTGATTAATTATTTTTTCTGGGGGCCAAAAAAATAACAGCTGCCATATTTGCATAGGGTCTATGTAACCTGTACAATTTGTGGGAAAATGTGAGCAAGCAAACCATGATGGGTGCAGCCGGCTCATTTCTTCACACAGAAAAAGGTGAGGGCTGCATCCAGGTAAAATAAAATTAATAAGTCAACGTCTGTTAATGGCCACTTCTGCTCCGTTCCCAAACACGATCATTCAATGGAGTTGCTGAAGTTTTTATTCCGTTTTGTAGTGAGAACTGTGGCCAGAGATCACCCCGATTTAATGAGAGTCCCGGCCCCAGTGCTGGCTTCAACTCTTGAACCAGAGTTCCTTGTCGTACCATCAAGCAGTTTCTCGTATGATAGCCCCCCGTCATCAGCTTCCGATCGCCGTGAGAAGGAAGACGGAAGAAAACAGGACAGGAAAACATCTACTGAAACCCTATTGGTTGACAGGGCCGTGTCGTCATCATCTTCGCGGGAAGAGACAACAGCCTCTGTGCCAGTCCCTTCGTCTGCTCAGTCGCATGCGCCAGCTCAAGACAGTGTTCGAAGTGGAAACGAATCTGTTGAAGATTATAAAACGGAAGTGTCTTATAAGAAGCGTATAGGAAGCCGTGATTCTCGTGACCATGTGCCACTTGCATCAACCCCTGAAAAAAGCCAGCGGGCGGATGTTCGAATGGACAATAGCGGATTCTCTTCGCCGCTAAGTCCAAAGAGGAAATTTACTGGAACAAGTCCGTTAAACTCAGATATCGGCATGCCGTTCACGGCGGTGCCCAGTTCCACCTGTAGTAAAACTGAATCCGCTGTTACCGCATTAAACAACAGTGTGACTGAGTCCGTTTCGTTGACAGCGGTCGTATCCCATCCGGAACATGCCCCAGAGAAGGCCACGGTTTTGTCAACTGCTTGTAGCGTGACTGGTTCTCAGGCTCCACCCATGACCGTTATCTCTTTACCTAATAACGTAGAAAGTTCAGCGAGTCCGCAAAAAATTACGTCGCCGACGAAGAAACCGATCATTCTGTCGCGGCGTTCGTCCCGAAGCAGCGAACAGAACATACCCCAGGGGCTTGTTGTGCTTGTTCCGACCCTAGAGGATGCTAAGCGCCTCATAGCTTCCACTGGGGGGAACTCCGATGGCCCCACCCCTGTTTTGGTTCCTGAGCACATGTTGAATGATATCCATTCGAAAAACACAGTCGGTGAAGACGAGCGAGAAATGCAGAGGCAAATATGTCGTAAACGAACTGTCGATATGGTTTCACCTCCTTTGTCTACACGGTGCAAGAGGGCGGCTGTTGACTCAGTTGTTATTGACTGACTCTTTGTCTAGCTTCCGTGACGATAAGCTTGTTGTTACCTTTGCGTTATGTAAATAAAGGTTTTATTGAGAAATTAATATTTATTAAAGTCGATAGATATGCGCTTCTCTGAGTGATCTCTCATTTTACTCCAGGTAACTTTCTTTTTTCCTGCCTGGTAAGGTGGGTGGGGGGGGGGGGGGGGGGGCGGGCAAATTGTGAATCACTTGTACAAAGATTATTAAGTACGAATTGTTTGTCGTGAGACTGGCGATACGATAGGTGCCAAGGTCATCTCCAGTCTCCTGAAGTTCCGTTGTTGTAGCCTAGCGTGAGGGCGCCGAATGTTTTGTACGACCCATGCTCGTGGAGCATGAAGATACAAACCCTCTTTCTTTTGATATGTAAATCCTTGTGTTCTTATGTTAACAAGTTTCTGGTCTTTATCATTTCAAGGTCAACACAAACCTCGCTTTCATACAGAGGCCTGGTTACAGAACTGTAAAATGGTCTGTTGTTCATATGAGAAAAAGTCGTCCCCAGGGTCACCCCACTTTAAAAGCTAGTGACCCTGGGGTCACCCTGTTCCCCTGGCCAACTTTGCGTTTTGTCATGTAAACGGTTCGCTGCTATTTATAATTAAATGTTCTCTCGCATCGGGTAGCTAAGTATGGATGATGACCCTCCAACTGCAGCTGGTAACAACTCTCCCCCATATAAACAGACCTTTCTATGAATGAGTAATTGGTCATAGTACCAGTCAGCTCGCGGAATGCATCTCGATGAAGCGGCTGAAAACATCGCACCGGTTCTTTAAATCTCAGTCCCCAAGCTGCCCAATAGCTATGAAAGGAATCCAGATAGGCGCGCAATGTGACGTCAGCGTTATAGTGCGCTAAGATTTGCCATTAGCCCCTTCTTTGCTTGTATGGAAAAGAAACGAGATAGAAACCTTGGGACTAGTTAGGCTTCTAAACACCCAGTCATTAACAATTCAAACGCTCAGCATGACTCCACAACGACCTATAGGTATGAGTAGGTTTTACAAAGTTTATGTATTTTATGTTCCGTTATTTGTTATGCCAAAAAGTACAGTTCTTAAAAGGATTAAAATAAATTAGAAAATGACAAATCTCGGTATCAAAAAGGATTAAAATAAATTAGAAATGGGTATCAAAAAGTCAGTTTCTGCTGGCAAGTTCGGCATCCCTTCTTTGGTTTTCATGTTCATCGATTCTTTAATACACCCAGGAAAGATTTGATAAATTCCAGAAGTGGGACAACCAGGTTGACCGCATAGCTGTAAAAGCGATAACTAGTCACCCAGAAGCTGTACACACCGTACAATAACGCAACAAAGAGACCTATAACCGGCATTACCAGTAAAAGGACGCCGCAGAAACCCACGAGCACTATGAATCCAGTCACGCCTTGAACCATTAACACGTGGAGTAGAACGAGACTCGTGGATCCTACAGCGAATGATAAAAACAGGAAAAACGGGACAAACCCGACAAGGGTCGCAACACTGAACACTAAGGTGACGACAGGATGGTTTAGAGCAACTTGCAGGATTTTTCTTGGCACAAACAAGACATAGGTCTTGGTGTATTCCAGTGTCTCCTCCATGAGGTGGATGTATTGATTCCGCCATGGAAGCATAAAATCAATATCGCCCATGTTAAAGTTTACCTGTTGGAATAAAGAAGACAGTACCGTCACGGTAACAGGGTTAAACGTATTGGGGGGGGGGGGGGGCACATAAGGAAATTTTCAAATCTGGGGGGCGGGCCTCCCGGTACGTCCCTCCCCATGCTACGGCACTGGGACAATGTCATTTCTGACGACTGAATAACATCAATAAGATGTTTATGGCATTTGTTTGGTGAGAGATTTTGAGTTCGTTCTAGGTAAGTCCTCATCTTTGCTCACTTTAATTTTTTGTTACTGAATTTTTGTTTGATAATAGTTGGAACCTGGAAATTGTTTTTGCTTTCCTCGGGCTCGCGTGTTTCTTTATATTTTGGCCACTTATAATACGTAGATTTAGCCAAGCCTAAAAGCGGAGCTCCGTATTTTTGCTGGTTCTTAATAATTTGTGAAATTTGCGTGCAGAAATTGCGTCCATTAAAGGTACTAGCGTGCGCAACTACTCAAGAAAGATTCCACAGCTGTAATAAATAAGAATAATTAAAAGCGTCAACTCCAATTGCAGAATTTCCGCTCAGAATGACCAATAAAAATTAAAAAATCCTGCCAGAAGCAAAAAAATCGGACCTGACCCTGCGATCAATGAAAAGCAATACCTGGTCGAAGGTCAACTTCAAAAAACACGTGACCTCGATGAGTTCTAAATCTGAGCCCGCGATCTGGTCATGTGATACTGGTCAGCAGCTACCTTCTTTAGACAGCTGTCAATTGACTATAACATGGAAAAGATGTAAGCTTGTGGTAACCTTTAAAAATGTTAACCACGTCGACTCTGCATGGACTGGCCGCCATATTGATATCTGGGACGACGTCGTACGGACGTGCGTAGAGAGGTACGTATTTTTCACGCGCCCGTGAGTCGTGCCGCTTGCCATTTTGACCATGAGAAATGAAAGGCATGGTTCTCCTGTTTGTACTTTGCATGCGTGCTTGGTTCTCCTATTTCTACAGTTGGTTTTCGCGTCACGCAAGTATCTCGCAAGTTTCACGTACGCAAGAAATAAAATTGCTCACCATTCAATAAATACAGTCAAGAAATTGAAATATCGTAGAAGAGTAATAAATAAACAACGTGCCAAAGTTTCGGGGATGTGCTATATTCCGAACTCGAGTTAATCGGCAAAGTGTATCACTGAAAATTATAGTGTATAGTATGCAGACGCCATGTTGGAGCCCCTCTGATGGACTCCAACATGGCGGCCGGAAACCAGTGGAAACATCTCAAGTTTACTTTGGTCCTCTCAAAACGTTTCTTCTCGTTGTTAAACTTGAAAACATTCGCATAGACACTTCGTTAAACATATCGGTTACTCAGAACTCGAAAACATAAGGCGAATCGATATTTTCGCGCACGTAACATGTTACCCAGAAACAGTGCCGATGTCACGCATTGTGAAAAATCTGAAATTCAAACTGTTCTATTTTCAAAACAAAGCCGTCTACCGAGCTGAAAACAGGCCAGCAGATATATGTTTAAAAATGGCTTTTACCTGATGAAGTTGAAAACTGTTTTTAGTGTTTTTTTTTTTTCATATCTGGTGTAGCACAGGTTCTTAGAGCCAGTAGTTAGGGTGATGTGCACGTTGCAGGGGGTAATAGAATACTTTTTGCCTGACTTATCACGTTGAAATAAAATGGTTAAATGACTCTTGTTAGCCTAGTCAAAATTTGATTTTTTACGTGAATGCTTACAGAGGAAATCATTCTAAAAAAATTAGGACAAGTTGAAATGCAAGGCTATAACTATAGAAATAGAAAAAAGGCAAATTTAGTGGCCTATATTTCAACAGCATCAACAATAGTAGTCTGAAGGAACAGAGCTAGAGTGAAAGAACACTTGCTACTGAGACCTTACCTTGGTATATTCAGGTGAACTTCGGAGGTATTAACTCCATATTATTTCAGTTGATTGATAACCTCTGCATCTTCCCGTTGCGTTTTCTACAGTTTTTTTCGTAACAAAGGAATATTGCGTATAAATGAGGTGATCATTACACGCGCGCGCGAGCACGGGAGCAAAAATCGACCACGCCCGGGAACTTCAGTCCCAGAGTATTTCAACGCTCTACCCGATGCATGATGAGTGAAGACTGACTCAGCGTAAGCCTCCGGGATGTGAAATATTTCTATTTCATTCCCTTGGTTGTCATTTGACATGTCAAAAGTACGCCTCGTACGTTCATTAGACCACACGGACCCATTAAGCGCCTGCAGCATAATGGAGATTCCTTTTATAACTAATAACTACACACTATATTGATACATTTAGTTTAATAAGTCTCTCAGTTTGTGCATACAGTTTTCAAATTCCCTGGAATGCAGTTTCTACGTTTACCTTCGTGAAAAAATTGCAACACTGTTCGTTTTCATTTCTTGTTATTTGGGATCACTGTTTCTCATGGCATGGCATCAATTGTACATGTCACAAAACTGTACTCGAGCGACGATGTATTTCCACCCTGATTCCTTCAGCAAGACACGGGAAGATATCAGAGAATTTTTGACTAGCAGTTTTTAGAATTGTTGATGGAAACCATACAATCGTGTTCGTCAAGACATGCGCCACGCGAAGGACGGTCGCATTGATGAGGTAGATGATGTACACAAAGGCTGTTATTTTGGTTCCAAATAACACAATCGGTACAAACATGCCCAGGAGACATAACATTCCCACTGCGAGAACCCCGCCTTGGAAGAGAAGAATAGAGAATAGGACGAATATAGAAGATCCAACCACGAAGGCCAAGAATAAAAAGAAGGGCAGAAATCCAGTGATAACGAACGTGCCGAGGAAGACAGAAGCCACTGGGTGCCTCTGGATAATTTGCTTGAATTTCCTGACTTTGCTCATCGCTTCACAGTTGTTTAAGTCCTTCAACTGACCTCTCATGGCGTGAAGATTTGGATCCAGCCACGGGAATAGAAGGTCACTTTCGATCATTGCGCGAATAATCTAAAAGTAAATTCCAGAGAAAGATCAGTGAGTCAAAGAACTTCGATTTACTTAAGCTAAATACAATTTCTGTTCTAAAATTTAAACCACCAAGGGTCATTCTCGCCCTTTAAGTTTGAGCGCGCGCTACTATTTCCCGCGAAAATGTACTCACTTGCACGTTGGTATTTACTGAAGTCCTTGAACATCTGCCAGGAGTATGGAACGCTATGATATTAAACGAAAAAATATGATCAAAGTAACATTAAGTTTGGACTTGTTATTCCATGATCCCACCAATGGTTTGGTGCTGCCGGTAATGAGTGGAGTTCTTTCACTCTCAATTACGTGTCATAACAATTGAACTGAATTACGTCATACTCTATTAATTCTAGTCTTGATATCATTTTTAACTTTTAATAACTTAAAGTTTATGTTCTCAGCAATCTTCAGAACCTTGGAGGAAAAAAGTGATCTTTGAGTCTATACTGGTTGAGACCTAGACGAAAAGTCCACAACATTTTATTTCTTTATGTCAAAACATCAGTCGAGCAAAATCGTCGCTCTGACGATTTCTCCGACGAAGGGCTAACGCTCGAAACGTCAGCTCTTGAATCTCTTTACGGTGGCCAATTCACATTATCAACCCAGTTGATAAAACCAAGTTATATTGTTATACTTCCCACCGACGCAGCACCACAGTTTCTTTCGAAACTTACCCCCTCTATTCATTTGTTAGCGCATTTGTTTTGTTTTTTTAGTCAGTAACATTTTAGAACATATTTTGCTTGTGTTGTTGACATTTACAAGAATCTGCCACTATAGAGTATTTGCACTTTGGCGTTAATTTTCATGGCTGCGTTGGCTCGACCTGTCAAACAAGCAAACAAGTTTATTCCAGACAGGCACAGGAGTTTGCCTTGAGCCCACGTTCTCCCCGACCAACATCGAGCGGCGTTGTCACCCATAAGGCTATGCGATCCGCACTGTGTCTTTCTCTCTAAGCCGACATCAAAATGGTGGGTTTTCAAGAAAATATATGTAGAAAAACATCCCTTTCCATCGTTTCGTTCATTGTGTTTCTGTCGCTATTCCCTTCCAGTAGCAGGATAATGAACACCAATTTTTATCGTGATTGTTCTATTTCCTTGTTTTAATACTCGTATAGCTAAAAAAAGAAATATAACAAAATTACCACTCGTGACCGAAGGGATATATAGCTGAGTGTGACAATTAGCTACTACATTTTAGATATACTTTGCTCTTGACAGTGTAAGGAAAAATGTTAAAACGCTTTTATCGCTCAAATGGTGTTAACGTACCGCAAACTTTGCACAGTTGAACTTCCGATTGTTTCGATTCTCGTCGCTTCATCTTTGTCGGTCAACACCAAATCGATCGGGCATTAACATTGTGATTTTAACGGAAATGTTACAAGGAAGTAACAGACTGGCGAATGATTCATTCGTGATTTTCATTATTTTGATTAATGGCGCTGTAGGTGAAGGTAAAAGCTCACGAGCTTCGCGGGAAGAAGAAGGAAGAGCTTCTGAAGCAGCTGGATGAACTCAAGACTGAGCTGTCTGCCCTGGAAGTTGCTAAGGTGACTGGAGGTGCGGCCTCTAAACTCTCCAAAATGTAAGTTAAATGTGAATGTGACCTTGCTGTTGTTAGCTGTTTAATCACAGACCTTTGCAGCCCCCTCCCCTACCCCTTTCCTCGACTGTTAAACACTCCTCTGGTACACGACCAATGCAGACCTTCCAACTCTCACGGTTTGACTGAGACTCATGGTTTGGGATGCCATCTCATCGTTTCACGCTTTTCCTCTAAATCTCGCGGTGAACCAGAAAACCTTGAAATGGCCAAAAAATTCCGTAGAGTATGAAGGAATATCGAAAAATCTGTGTTTATAACAGCTGAATTAATCAAACTTATTCGTGAGAGAAACCTGGGTACAGTGTCACTCATTCCAGTGAAACTTGGTGCGCTAAGGTCTCTGGGAAAGCTTAACCTTCGAACACAAATTTCAAAATGGCTCCTTGTTAAGTTCAACCCTGTTGAGAATCTCATCAGCTCTACAAAAAAAGCAGCAAAAGAATACAACAGGGAACACAAAAAAGGTAAAAATGTACTCTTAACAAATAATCTGTTTTTTTTATTTGACGCACATTTTAGAAATCTCCGGGTTTGAGGTCCGAATCTCCAGATTTGCAAGTAATGGGGGTTGGAGGGTCTGCTGCATGGTGTTCTCACGACAAATTTTCACAACTTTGTTAGGGACTTGCTTTCTTTAACTTGTTTGCGTGTAATTGTAGGATCTCTAAACAGCAACAACCCATGAATAAGAACCAAGATTACCCTAAACAGGTTCTTAAGTAAAGGGGGTCTAAATAGAAAAGTCTTGCCTAACAGGTTCTTATACACGTGTTTTTGGTGAATTTCAGCAGATCCCTACTGAAAATTTAAAACACCTGTTCCCACAGTTTGAGTAATGAGGGCCATTCCATTCTGTCTTGGCCACAAAGGTGATGGTCATCCCTGATGTTTTACTTATTCTTTTGCAGAAAACTTGTTCGAAAATCCATTGCTCGAGTGTTGACTGTTATCAGCCAGACTCAGCGTGAGAACCTGCGCAAGTTCTACAAAACAAAGAAATTTAAACCTCTTGACCTCAGACCAAAGAAGACCCGTGCTATGAGACGAGCCCTCACCAAGCATGAGGCCTCCCTCAAGACCAAGAAGCAGCAGAAGAAGCTTACGCACTTCTCATTGAGAAAATATGCTGTAAAAGAGTAAATCAACTGTCTGTCAATAAATATCTTGTGTAGATAAATATTGCATTGTGTTTGATTTTGTTATAGAATTATTTTCCATGCTTCTAATTCTTCTCCATTATATCTTTTAGTGCATTTAACATTCTTTTAAAAAGATACTGTCAGGATTAGCACCATGTGTTCGTTTTAGAAAAGTACCTCCTGCTCAAACGAGAGTCGTAGTAATCTTGTGCCAATAATTCTGAGACATTGTGGGTGAAGGAGATGCTTTCATCTCTCAAGGGGTGTCATATTTGTTTCAAAATCAATACTCAACTCAACTTTATTTTAATAATTTTGGAAAATATTATATTACAAGCATTGCTTGCCCCTGCAAATAGTACAAAGCTAATCGAGGCGAGGGCAATAATTTAAATAAAAAGGGAAAAGTATGCTGTGCAATAAACAATGCCACTATTCTTGTACTCTAGCAGTGCACTGTCATCCTCAGAGATCCAGGGACACTTAGTGGGAGCAAAACAAAGTAAACATGGCAAACCTTGGAGCAACCAAAGTTTTCAATACCTGCTGAATGAGTTCCTGGAACTGAGTTTCTCCAATCCATTTCAAATGGCTTTTCAAATGATGGCACTTTTAGGTCACTTTTCTGCTGAAGCCCTGATTTTTTCAGGCTTCTTTCCAGTTGCTTAAATTGGAAAATCACTGTGATGATATGGGCGATCATTTCTCACTTTCATTACTTTGCCTGTTTGCCATGTTTGAATCTCGATGTATCAAATGTGGGTTATTAATTGGGATTGCGTCCAGAATAAATCATTTTGGCCAACAGTAAATTAAATGTTCAATACAATTATATTGAAATCTGTAGACAGATACCATGAAAGTCAGTTTGCATGAATTGGACACAGTCTTTCACGTACTTGTTAAATACAACTTATTGCTGAACTATAGAAGACTCAGGGGGGCTGGGCCATATATGGAATACTTCGCACAAGACTTCCAGGATTAGTTCTGCAGATTTGTGAGATATATATGGAAATAATACATTATTGTAACTATTCCACTATTATGCCATTTTACCATATTAGGGCAATGGAACATGCTGAATGTGCTATAGAATGGGAAAAAATACTGACAGAGTGGAAGAAAAAATGGTCCATTCTGCATGTTCTACACCTTTTTTTATTTGACATCTCATCAAATTCACTAATAATTAAAGTGTAGTTTCAGAAAACATCCACACCCACTCCAAGGAAGGTCATTGGAAATTCTGAAGGGAAGAGGATCTTAAAAGTTAAAGGCCACATGGATATTTTCTGGAAGAAATCTAAACTAAAACCAGAGGCATAGACAGATTTTTAAAAAGTTGTAAGCCCACAAAAATTGTCCTACAACCACAGAAAACTTTTTAATCTTTGCTAGACTTTTGAAGTCAAAAATATGTATATTCGTTTTGTTCAGACATGCAACAAAACTGTTGTATTGACCATTTGACTGAAGATCTCTACACAGTATTTTCACTGTTTACTCCACAGACAAGTAGCACTTCCGTGGGGTACTTCACAAAATGATCTTCTCTTGATCATGTATTTTGAGTAGTTCTCTTATCCAGTGTAACACTGATATCTCTCTTCAACAATATGCTATCCGCCATGAAGAGTAGATATAAAAACAATGCTATCATTCTCTTGCAGTTCATAATCCAGTTCACCCTGTTGAGGAAACCAGATAACAGTTACACGAAAATTAATACCCTTCTTTTTATACATATGTTTGACAAATACATATCAAATGGCAAGGTGATAAGAGTTAAGAAAATTATGAACTTATAGTCTTGATGTGCCATCTCATTTATAGTATGAAATTATTTTTCTATGACCATATTTTCATGACCTAATGTAAGCGATTGTAATTTATCAGTAGACATATTTGTCATTCTGCTTTCAACCAACATATCTACAAAAAGTTGGCATAACATACTAGTATAGTTTGAGGCACTATTTGCTAGCTTTGAAGTAAAGTCTACTCAGCCTGCACTGCTGAGTTTAATCTAGTGAATATCCTGGTACTCATTTATCTCCATACCATAAGCTCCCAGTCTGCCTCATTTATTAACACCAGTATCCCAGGCCGTCTAATAACAAAAAAGATAAATAAATGAACATTGATTTTAGATGGCTCATTTTGTATTTCTATGTGAACATAATTTGTCAAGAAATTTGTCATCCTTGAGAGGAAATACATGAAGCAACCATTGGAAAATTTAAAACGGTCATGAGATAGACAGGGGTTATAGAAGGCACGTTAAAGTGCCTATGAAGCGAAAATTTTGTTCTGCATAATTGAAAAATTTGTTATTTTAAAACACAATTCCAAAGTTTGAAAGCGCTATGATAAAAATTGTCGATTTTACAAGCGCTCAAAGTTGCGCTTTTCGCCTGAAAAATGGCAAATTGAATCGCGCGGCCAAAATACCATGTGACCTCAAATCTGACGTCGGTTTGTTTGCAAGCAAATATGGCAGACAGTGAGAAAGTAAAGCGTAGAGGTAGACGATATTGTGTTGCTGGGGCTCCAAACAACCAAAGTTGCCAAAATACGTCTTACACCCCGGGTATTAGAATGCATCAGTTTCCATCCGATCTTTTGCAACTGGAGTCAAGTGAGCGCAAACAAATTCTTGCAAACAAACTGACGTCACATGCTATTATCTCGCAATAAATTCGGACCCAGTCTCTGCCATTTTTAAAGGCAAAAGAGCGTAACTTTAAGTGCTTGTAAAATCGACAATTTTTATCATAGCACTTTCAAACTTTTGAATTGCTTGTTTCAAATAGTAATTTTTTGAATTATGTAGAGAAAAATTTCGCTTCATAGGCACTTTAAAACTCCAAAACAACTTCAAAATCCCAAGGCAGTTTGCAGTGGTGCTTGGCACCAATGACACACCACATGTGCAACATTGCACAGCTGGCCCTTTAAATGCTAGATTTGAGTTTTGCTTCATACTGCTTCATATAGTGATAGTGGAGAATTCAGTTGGCTCATAGCACAGCCAGGATTTGAACCCAGACAATTCGATCTGGAGTCCATCGCAGGGCTGTCATTAAGTTTTGCATCACCTGTAGCCTCATTCTCCACACCCGTAGCAAACTTGTTACTTTGTGGTTGAATTCTATCAACAACAGGCAATTTCACCCGTAGCACCAAGGGAAAATCAAGCATACTCAGCCGTAACAGGTGTTACGGGTTACGGCCCTTAATGACAGCCCTGCATCGCACAAACTATTACGCTACTGCTTCTCCCTCCCAGAGTCAAAATGACTGGTACTTTAAATTGATCAGTTTTACAATGAACAACAAAAATATTTTTACACTGAATCCCCTTGAATAAACAGCTCTGGTCTCTCTTTTAGCAAATTATCTTTTATCCATATTAGTAATCTTCTTATGGTCCCTGTCAGAGAAAAAATATCCAGATAAAAATCATCACAGTTGGAGAAATTAGTTCGCATGCGTGAGATCGACGTTTTCAGCCAGCAGGCGTGACAATCACGCACGATGCGTGATATATATTTATTTATCTTCAAAAGTTATTTCGTGGGAGGGATCGGAGGGTGAGGGTTCTGAAGAGGGGGTGGGGGAAATTAAATTGCCAAGGGAGGTTATCATCAAGAGGGTAAATTTCTATGCAAAAACAAATTCACAGAACCTGTATATAAAAAAAATGTACTGAGTAAGGAGAGGTACTCACAAGAAATTTGATCCTTCGGTAAAACAACGTCGTGTTCCTTCACTTTATTGAACAGCAACTCTGCTCCGCCGCTTAAATGGAAAGAAGATTTACAGTTAATATTATCACGGTGATCAAAACCTTTTTTCGTAAAATTTATCCTCCGTAAAATTGGAACAAAAGGAAAGTACCTGAACTGAACAGAGACTTTGAGTCCGTCCGCCATTTTACCAGCTCACGCGCACACTTGTTGTTTAGTAAACCGCTGAGCTCAGTTTCGCGGATTCCATTTATTTGCGTCGCTTTTACGTTGTACTACACTTGAACTGCTTGAAGTTCCCATGATCAATTGTTTCGAAGGAATTGACCCAAAACTCGTGATGCGTACTACATTCAGAAAATTTGTGTGATGTGTTTTTCGAAAATAAAATTCCCTATCTACTTTGTTTTAGACATTTCTTATTCCCCACTCACCTCACGCTCATGACAAGGGAATCCCCCTTCCACGCGCGTAGACGGCTTCAACAGCCCATTTTATAAAATGTTTGATTCTCAGGAGAGCTAGACCATTCCTCGATTTGTTTCATAAAAAGCTATTTTTTGCAATTTAGTCGGAAACTTAAGTTTGAACTAAACAAAATTAGCATTAGAGTACAGTAGTTGAAGGTCGTCTTCAAAATGCGACGAATTCGCGCTTTATAGCGAAGTTTCGCAGTAAGATTTAGAACTTTTTTAATGAAATGAGTCGGCCTTCGGCCTCATCAACTATCACCTCATAGAAATCTCGAGCTCATAATCTAATTGTTCAACAGAAAAAAATCTAGTGACATGGGGCAAATCTTCGGCCTATATTGTCCGTCATGATGCGTCAGAGTTTTAAACCCAGTTAATGGTTAATTTGTGTGGCATTTACCTTTCCGAATAGCCTAGCCTACCCCCCCCCCCCCCCCCTCAGGAAGGCCTGATACTCAGGCTACGAAAAGCGTAATAGCAAGACTTGATTCACTGTGTGAGACATTCATTTCGCTTGTCAATAATTATTTTGCTACACTACCAGCTTTCAGCCGGAAGCACGAATTGTACGAACGACGGTCCTCAAAATAAGCAGATTCACGCGTCTACCTGACTGGTAATTCACGGATTACGATTACGGCCAGATTTGGCTCAAATTACGCGTAACGCATAACCCTTTTACCACCATAACTAATCAGTTGAAGCTCATCTTCTTCAATAATGTGTACTAAATATGTGATTCGTAAAATGGTCTAAAAATATATACGCGATTCGCTATTTAAACGAAAATGGACTCGTGATTCTTAATTGGGACGCACCTTTGCTACGTGTGTTACGCGCAGGCAACTTACTGCGAACTGGCTCTCGCGCGTAATTGTGACGTCAAATTGGATTAACAACCCTTGCAAACCTTTCAGCATAAAGAAGAGTCTTGCGAACCAATGCAATGATTAATTGGCTTTTAAAACATAAGGCTGCTTCTGGAATTGCGTTGCAAAATGCTTTTCAAGGCAAAGCGTGTCAATTTTAAAGGTATTGTTGATTATGAACTTTTAACTTGGTTCCCGGGTTATGAAAAACATTTATTTTTTCATTTTATTTCTCTTACTGTACGTACAAATCATCGTTATTGCCAGACATCAGCTTTTCTGATCAAGATGGACATTGCTCTTCCAAGATTGCGACGGAATCTACACATTATTGGAAAACAGTTAAGTGGAATAACATGTTTACTGTATGTTTATCACCTGCCGAAAATGTTAGCCTTAGTGTAATAATTAATTCTAAAGGCTCATCGAGACGGTTAGTTCATCTTCTTTCTGGCCAAACAAAACAATGTTTGGGTGTACATTCGCTGAGTGAAGAAATATACCATCAGTTTCCAGCTGTTGGTCAGCCTTGCATTATAAAGGATTTAAAGTTCATTGCTGATCCTGATCAACACCAAGATTCAGCTTCAATGTGTCGACACCATCTGGATCTAAAAGAGATCCTTATCCGACACATAAGGGTCGCATTCCCGGGAGGGGGAGTGCTCCCAGATATGGTAGTACCCCCTGGGGGGTTTTGCATTTACTTGACCTTGTCCTTGATATTATTATTGTTCTGCAGGATTCGAAACTTTCCTTCAAGAATTCGACGAGCAGTGAGACGAGGTCTGGAACGGCTTTTTGCCCGCCTTAGACTCTCACGTGACCCTAACAGGAAACTGGAGCGATTCCAAAGTAGCATAGAAAAGATTTTCAGTTCAAAGCGCCGTGGGAGTAGCCGGGGAGCGGATGAATCGTCCGGATTCATTAGTGACGAGGAGGAAGAGTTAGACGACGTACCCCCGGATTACAGCAACACTGAACTCAAAATCAAAGTTACCCCAGTGAATCCAGGGAGTCTATCGCCCGAAACTAACGGGCCTGTCGAAATTGAAATGATAGTGTTTAAATGAGGTCCGGCAGCATAAAAACCATTGATGGATGACCAAATACCAATTACAGCTGTCAGAAAACTGAATAGCCGGAATAGGCCCACTGAGTGATACCGGTGATACCAGCTGGCAAGTGATAAGACTGAACTGACTAATCGCATCTTTCAATCAGTTGTCAGATGATTCCAGAACACCTCATTCAATATCTCTCAATGCGAGTCTCGAAATATTATCAAATGATTCTGGTACCCATGCAAAGAACAGGAATAAAGAACTTATTTTATCCAGTTTACGTGGAATACTTTCAATAAATTTCATTTGCCGAATCAACCTATTCCATGATTTTATCATTGGCGGTTGGGGGGAGTGAATAAAGCAAAGTATTACGAGCAGTGACGCTTAGGTTAAGGAAGCTGCATCTGAAAATTTAGAGATGCGCCATCATCATTATCTTTCCGAAATGAGAAGTAGGCTATAGGGCCTTGTATTCTCTCACCACGGTCTTGCGTACAAACCCCAGCGTCGCCCCAAACCAAACTCCGCCCTTTGCCTCTCCGCCGTTCTGAGTTTTCGTTTGCCTTTCGATACACTACGAATAGCCTCCTTTTTGCTCTAAATTTTTTTTAGGTTGCTCTAAATCCTATTCCAAGAATGCCCTGATTACAGCAGTATATATCAAGTAAGCTTATTGTTTTATTATTTAAATAATGGCATTCGGCTGTTAAATAAATGTCATAAATAGCTAATACAATCTCTTTTTTTTTCTGTTCCTTGCAAGCAGAACTAGCAAACTATAATGAAAACTAACCTATAGTACGGATACGAGTGTGTTCAGTCGAAAATACAGTGGACTAAAATACCGTGAATTCAATTGTTCAAAAACTTCAATACGTAGATCTCGTTTTTACGAATGCCCCTCTTGCACAGCAGATTGGACAGTGAAAACAATCTTACAGTTCGTCTCTTTTCCTAGACAGACATTCTCTTTTAGTCTCTATCGCTCGGGCGCTAGTAATATCAAAATAATTTGTAACAAGTTTCTTGAACTTGAGTCTAAATTCCACAGCGGTGCGCAGTCTTACAGGAATATCGTCGTTCAATATGTCTTCATCTTGTGACATTCCTGTCGTTCTACCTGACATCTCATCTCTCAGATGCAACGACAACAAATTTAAAGCGACTACTTCATCTTTGCAAGAGTACAATGGGTTGCTTTCAACATGAAGCGAAGGACTGCTGAGTACTTTTTTCAGCTCGGATAATTTGCCTGGATTGCTTCCTGCACGCACTAAGTCATCCACTTCTTTGTCTGAAAGCGCTTGAATTCTGAAACTTGGAAGTCCAGCAGCCTTGAAAGTGAACCTTTCGCAGTATTTTACTCTTTGCTTTAGTTTCAACATCGCCACAAGTCTTCTGCGCATACGACTGTTTTGTTCTGGTAAAGGGCTAAAGAATTTACTTCCTTCAGTAACGAACACACCATATTCCAAAAGTGTTTGAATGCTGTCACCCGTCGGGTTAACATCAATGAAGATTTTGTCGCTTTCTTCAACCGTAGCGTTAACATGTCTATATCGTAACGCACCACCATTTGTCCACCATGTTCCACCAGCATTGGGCCGATATGTGAACATATTAAAGCCCTGAAAAGTGAAATGATTGCATCTTAGAAAAGTGCTGCAGTTTTAAGGACTCAAGATAAAGTTTTTGTGCAGAATTCTATCAGTAATAACAAATATGTGGCTGGGTAATTACTAATATAAAGGGTGTCCATTATTTTTAGTGTAGCTCTGAAAAAAGTTGATGGCAATGCTTATCACCCTGTGTAAGCTGTACTTGTCAATGCTCAGGCTAAACGTTAGTTGAAAGGTTTTTCTAGCCATTAGTACCTTGTGGTCCCAACAACAGCATGTGTGCACAAGGTCAAGAGCACTTTCTAACTATTGGTATAATTCATCTATACTGGTAATTTGGATTTTCTTATCTAATGGAATGGTTTTCAATTGAGTATCATATCACTGCACCCTCGTTCCCAGGGTCTGGAAGAAGAGAGACCCTGGGAACACCGTTGCAATCACTGGCTGTAACTCCACAGGGAGCCCGTACAAGCAGTGCATCTTTGTATGTTCGAAATATAAAGAAATGTATGGGAACATTGAAAGCGTCCTACTATCGAAACCTTATTTCGAGTAATGTTTATTTTTTTTGGCTGAAATAAACATGAACTTACCTCAGGTGTTGTATTTTGTCGTTCCTCGGCTCAAAATGGCGAATTTGAGCGATTTGGAGGGATTTCTGTTGACTGTTGCTTCACGTTATAAGTGTTCATGTGAAGCAACAGTCAACAAAAACCCTCCAAATCGCTCAAATTCACCACTCTGAGCCGAGGAACGACAAAATAAAACACCTGAGGTAAGTTCACGTTTATTTCAACCAAAAAAATAAGCATTACTCGAAATAAGTTTTCGATAGTAGGATGCTTTCAGTGTTCCCATACATTTCTTTATATTTCGAACATACAAAGATGCACTGCTTGTATGGGACCCTGTGGTAACTCTTGGGAAAATAAATCAGGAAAAACTGATGTCTGGTTTCCGTTGTTACTGTACAAGCACAAAGAGCTAACTTACAGCAAATAATTATCAGAGTGCATTAAATTCAATGAAGGTTATAAAATTAAAAGGATATGCAAAAATGGGCAGGCAACTTACAGGTACCAAAGTTCTGACTGGGCGTCCTGTGTCAGTTGTCACATTAAAACTGTTTGATTGGACTGCACAAACTGCATTTAGCTGAAATATCACAACACAATATAAAGACGCTGAGACTAAGATAGAATGAATGCAAGTATAATGTATATACTAGTGACTCTTGCTATTATTAGAAGTAATTTTACAAAATCACATTAAATAAACAAGGTTTCCTAAAATGGTCAGATAATACTTTTGGCCATCTCTCAAAACTTTACTTGCCAATCAGTGCAAGATATAAATTGAAGGTTCCAGCTGGTGGCTTCATAGCTGACTTGGTAGAGCATTTGAAGTGGTGTACATTTGTTGGTGATCTCAGTCTTAGAACTTTACAGCAATACGTTTAAGATGTCAATAGAGTTTTCTTTGGCATCTTACCACAGACTAACAACAGCCCCTTTTTCCTTAGCCGGTTCAGCATGAAGCAAAAACATCTTTGTGCTCAAAGTGTACAGGCACCTTTAGACTTAGGGGGAGGGCTCTGACCTCCCTGACTAAAACAATTACAAAATGCCTGAATGTTTTAACATTAACCTGGTATTCAAATGCCCCAAATCCAAAATAGTTTGCCAACTAAAACTTGTAAGCACATTAGAGGTTGTCACTGGGGCACACGGGAAGCACATGCCGAAAATCTGATGAAGCAATCTGCTATTTCATCTGAACACCAGCTTGATATGGGCAGTCATTTTTTGTTAGTTTTTTTTTCCAACTGCTTTTGCCAAATCCTGCATGTTTTGCTAATCTTACCAAAGTCTCTTTATCAAGATCTTTTCCAGCAAACAAGCCAAAGCTATTAAGCTTTGGTGTGATGTTTGCAGCAAGCATGGAGACTGTTTTCTTCCACTTGACAGCTCTCTCAACCAATTTCTCATCTTGAAGTTCTTTTAGTTCCTGTTCAGTCCACATCCATAGTGAATTACATTCATGTTTTGAGAGAATCTTGAAGTAAGGAAGCCACTGTTCATCTCTAGTGTGAATAGAATAGAGAACAAATACAGCCATCTGCATCAACTGCATCACATGTCGCTCCATGTAATCTTGACGGCTATGGATCTGATGATTCACAAGAGAAACCTGCTCAAGTGTTGGCCCTATCATTGACCTAAAAGTAAACCAAACATCTGTTAATAATAATCCTTGCAAAATGTTACAGGGCAGCTAACTCAACCGGGGCCACCCCAACGCTTTTTAGCCAAACACAAGACAAATTGAGAACAAAAGAATCAGAGTTTTTTATCAGCAGTCCAATCACAATGGGGGTAGAAAATTTACTTTTGTTCTGAACTCTTTTTGTGAATGATTGAAAAATGTTGGGTGGCCTCGGTTGAGTTAGTTAAGCTGTATTAGCATTGGTTCAGGTAACGCTGGGGCCAAGTGGCTTAGGATACCAACAAAATCAAATGGATTGAAAAATTTGCAGGGAAAAAGTTATTTTTATGGTAAAGCAATAATAAGATACTATTTTGTGGCATGGAAGTATCTTGGTTATAGAACAAAGCTCCTGGTCTCCTGTGCAGGTCACAAAACCTCCTGGGTATAAACAATATTTTCACACTTATTTTGGCGTATTTTGATTCATATGGGAGTAAATTTTAGTTATATCTATTGACTCCACAAAAAGCAATAAAAGATATCTGGAAATTGCGATACAGTACCTTTCAACAGTGACATAATTTACGAGTAGAGGCTGAGGGACCATTATAATTGACTCTTTTTCTACAATCCTTCTGTCAGCCACAGCAGTGAATTTGTGGCCTTTTCTTTCCATAAATCTGCAACGACATCTTCCACCGTGACGTTCAAACCACTTCCGGAAGTCATCCAAGTCGCCATCTTTCGCTACTTCCTCGCCTTTGAGAAAACAAAAGGAACCCAGAGACAAAACAAGAACGATCACCAAAATCCGTTTAGCTGTCATAGTTCAATTCTGTCGACGGCAATGAAATGCGAAGCCGCGGGATCTTTGGGTAGTTGAAGGATGAATTAGCGAATTTCGTTTCCCGGAGTCACACAGACGTAGAATTCGATGTGACGTGAAGTAAGGTACACCTTTGTCGAATGAAATAGTTTTAAAATCAAAAGGAAAGAATCTTATTAAAAATTTAACAGCTGTTGGGTGGACACAAGCGAGCTGGCAAAGGCTAATTCGTGCAAGGCGCTACTTGTTCGTAGAAAGAAGACTAGGCCCGAGTATGGCTTGTTGCTAAGTAAAACCAAGATGGAGGAGAAATGTTATTTTTAAACAAGACGATTTATGTTGAGTTTATGTGGTTAACCGTGATAATGTTGTCTTTTTATTCAATTAACTATACAAATCTTAATCTAATCAGTTGGAGTCTCAATTAGTTTTTTCTTTTTCCAATTTTCGTCTGAAAATGACTACCATTTGGTGGTATCAACAATAGTTGACTTGTTGAATTCCACAATCGACGACGTCACGTAAGCTTCACGTTTCTCGAAACCAAGGATGGAAAAGGTAAGTGAATTTCCTAAACTGAACATTAATTCTTAACACCTAGCATGGGGTTAGGGGATTTGCCTATTCAGAAATAGTACAGTATAAATTTGGGGCTCTAGATCTAGGTGTCATGAAAATCAGGATCTAGGATCTGAAAACCAGCTGTAAATGGGCCAAAATAACACCTTGCTGGAGGGCCAGCTATGCTGCAAGAAGTTGCTTTGTTTTGGATGTTCCAGTGTGTTGCTTGTTCTCCAACAAGCTGTTGTTTTGTACCATGTGACTGCTAGTTGGATGTTTCTTTTGATGTTACATGGACTTATTGGATCTGGGTCTGGTTACTAAGAAAACTCTGTAAGCAGAGGTCCCTTCGATCTTCCTATAAGAAATCAATTTTTTATAGGTTGTGGTAGAAGTGCTCTCTGTAACTGATGAGTTTTCCTTTTTTACTACCTCTGACTTTTTACCTATGACCTGTGACCTGCAAAAGAAACCTGCTTCCCAGCACTAACAAAAACAAACAGATACCCTTCTTCCTCCTTCAGCAATGTCCAATGTTTTGAACCTGAAAAATCTCATAATGATGGCGTAACTTTACAGAGTCCTGATTAATCTGTCTGATGGGGTCTGGTATTACCTGGTTCTTTTAGAAATAGATAATGGGGCTGCACCTTGTTGAAAATTCTGTCAAAGATGAGATCATTCTTCTGCAGAGAGAAGGGTCTGCCAATTACCAGTATGAAGTATTTTCATATGACATCATGACAGCTATTATGCTGTCCCAAAACAAAGAAACGATGGCCATGTTTGGTGTCCCAAACTAATCTTCTGGGAATTGAACTCTATTTTAATGCAAATATTGTCTTTTGTTTTAGCAATTCAATATGGCACTTGATTTGTATGTGAAAATGCTTTGTATAAAAGTTTGAGTTTGTGCTTGTAATTGTAAGAGAAATTTTTTTTGTATAAATAAATTTTGCAGTTCAAAGTGCTTTCCACCAAGGGAGATAAAGCATTTAAAGATGACCAGTTCCTTCAAGCCATAAGTTTCTACTCTGATGCTTTGGACCTTTTACCTGAAGATGAAGGTGTTCTAGGCTGTAGGTCAGCAGTATATGCCAAGTTAGGCATGTTCAATGAATCCAAGAAAGATGCTGAAAGTCTCATTAGTATCATTCCACACAAACCAAAGGTAAGCGCAGTCCTCTCCTGTCAAGTCAACTCAAACTTTAACCAGTCAGCTGAGTTTGCAGAGATGCCAACCTAAAAAGTTGAATTATGGGAGAGGGCCAATTATGTTATAAAGCTAGATACCTCTTTTTATACTCACAAAATGAAATAAAAAATACCAGAGCTGCGCCGATCCATCTGCACATTTTTATAACCACTTCTTTCCTATCCGGGAGATTTGATCTGTATCCAGGAGACTCCAGATAATCCGGGAGAGTTGGTATATTGACATTTTTTAGACTTTTTTGAACTCTAATTTGAAGTTGCTAAAGAACTGTTATTATGTTTGGCATGCAGGGCTACTTTTTGAGAGCTGTCTCACTTGAAAACCTTGGAAACTATAGAGAATGTTTAAAGTCATACCTCAAGGCTTATGAGTTGGACACAGCACACCCTACTGAGCTTCTGTTACGGGTTGTTGAAGCTATTGGATGTATCTGTCAAATGTCAGAGACAGAGGAGCTTACTCTGTTAGACCAAAGTAAGAATATTATTATTAATAATAACTGTGATCTCTATTTTATAAGTAGAGAATTACAGCAAGGATGTAAAGATGGCTATCTTCATCATTGTCGTCGTCATCATCATCATCATCATCGTCATCATCATCTTATATCATCATCCTCACAACGTGGGTTAGGACACCAATGGTGCGAAGCACATTTTCATCTTTTCGCTTTTAATTAATTCACATTCTTTTGTGCAGATTTTATCTAATCAGAGGCCAACTGGAAGCTGTCCTTGCCTTCTGATACAATATAATGTCTGCGTGAAAGAATGTGTATACTTGTGGCTCCTTGCATGTTTTTTTTTAATCCAGACAAATTTAAAAGAGAGTTGCTTCTCAAAAGAAAACATATATTTTAAACATAATTTATTTTTGTCCTGCAATCCACTGTAAGATGGCGGCTGTACATTTTACCACTAACAATACCTTGCAAACCAAACAAACCCCACTGGGCGTATAGAAGGGTATGGTTTTACAAAAAGTTGTTCCTATACTAACAACATTGCTCTTGCCGAGTTTGAATGACTTACAACTTTTCTTTGTGTTTTTATACGCTCTTTTTGGGTTTTCATACGCAAAGCATTATACGTAAATGTACCAGTTGCCATCTTTTTCCTTACGGTGGATTTTGGCAGGACTTTTCAAATACACATTGAGTTACCAGTACAAGGATGGTCAGGGATTCAAAACACTTAAAACACCTAAACACAAGCATTCAAAACACCTTAAATGAATCTTCAAGCTTCCTCCATGATTTTCCATGGCTCACTCACCAAGGTTTTTTTTTAGCAGGATAGGCCTCTTTGTCTCGGATATTACATGCCTTCTGGCTATATACGTGGAGACACATTGTTTTCGTGATTTTTTCCAACAAACTCAAGCAACAGTTTCCAGAATTTAAGTACTGGATGATATAATAATTGCATTTAAATTTAAAAGTAACATTATAATGATTAAAAACAATTTATGTTTACTGATTAATTTCAGGTGCATGCTTTCATAAATTTGAGAAATTTGTTCAGCTTGGAAAAAGGTTATATGAGACTGGAAATTACAACATCTGTATCAGTGTCATCTCAACAGCTTTGAAAGCACATTATGGCTTGAATGAACAGCTTTTGTACTCGCAAGCAAGCATTGCAAACCTTTTTGGTAACACAGACCAGGATCCTGAAAGTGTTGCTGATGACTTGCAGTCAACACTTCCTAATCTAGTCTGTGGCTTTTCATCATTGTATCTCACAACTGGTAACCATGAATTTCAAGATGGGAGCAAGAGTGCAGAGAATGACAGAGTGTCATTTCAGAATAGCAGAGCAGTGATGTTGGCACTGCTCATAATGACTGAAGCTCATTACAGCTTGTACCATTACACTGAAGCACTGTCTGTTGCTAGAAAGTGTCTTTCCATAGCATTAGATTTCAAGGACAGAGAATATGAAATCAAGTCCTATGTCAAACTTGCGAATATCTATCACAGACTTGCACAGTATGTTCAAGCTGTTTCTTACAATGGCAAGTTGTTAGCAGTTGGAAGAGATCTGCAAAGCAGTAACGAGGATAAAGAAAAGTATCAGGAATACTGGAACAGTGATGTTGAACGTAGAGCGGTTTGGAACTTATCTGCAGCCTACAAACTCATGGGTGACTACAACAAAGCATTGGTCCATGCACAGGAGTACATGGAAGTGTTGAAGTTTATTGACCAAGAAAACATGACTATGGCATATTCAAACCTTGGTGATCTAGAACTCTTACAAGGTAACTACGAAAAGTCTTTAGAATGCCACAAAACTGAGTTGCAACTTTGCAAAAAGTTTGATGATCGTCATGGTGTAGCTTATGCCTATGGTAATATTGGCATGGTATATGCAAACATGGGCAGCTTTAAATTGGCAGCTGTCAATCATGAACAGCACTTGAAGCTCGCACAGAGCTTAAATGATAAAGTCTCAGAACTTATGGCATTCAGGAATTTTGGATGTCTATATAAACGCATGGGTGATCCCACCAAAGCACTTGGTTATTTTGAGCGGCACCTACAGCTGGCTAGGTTGAACAAGATGGAGGAGCTGCATTACAAGGCGCTCAGCTTAGTTGGTGCATGCTACAGGGAGCTGCATCAATTTCACCATGCTCAATATTATTATGAGATGTGTTTGAAGCTGGCAGTGGAACACAGTGATTTGGAGGAGGACTTAGAATGCAGACTTGCCCTTGCACAGATAACGAAATCTATGAGAAATTTTGAAACCTCACGGCAATACTTCAACAAGGCCATTCCAGTCTTGGAAGACAAGCTGTTGTCAAAATATGGAAATAGCTTGATTAACAAACATCCATTACTTGAAAAACTGGATCAGTGTTACAAGGATTTGCAAGAGGCCATAATTGAAATGAATTTAGAAGAGGAGACATTGGAAATTGCTGAACATTGTAGATCAAGAATTCTTGTTAACATTTTGAGACATCGGAATATTCTTGCCACCACAAAGTCGTCATCGTCTTCTTCTCCTTCTTCTGAGCCACTTGTCACGCCATACTCAGCAAAGGACATCATCAACATTGTTAATTCTCAGCAAGCAACAATCTTGTTCTTCTCTACAATTCCTTCTGGTTTCCTATTGTGGATGCTGTCACCAGGAAAGGGGATTATGAAATGTCACTGGCACAAGAGCTGTGATCATTCCACCTTTGCCAGTAAGATTAAATTGTGCATTGAAGAACTTCACAGCACTTGCAAAGAAAGCTACAATTGCGACCATCGAGCATTGCCAGATGTAGCAACAGGAAAGCTCAGTTTGTCATCAGATGAAACAAAGAGCAAAAAATTTTGCTACTCTTGTGAGTTCCTTCATTCTGCTAAACTGACACCGCTTCAAAAGTTGTATCATCTGCTTTTGAGTCCAGTTGAAGATGAGCTGAAAATTGAACTTGGGAATGGTGCCAATGAGCTAGTAATTATTCCAGATCTGGAAGTTAACCCAGTTCCTTTTCCTTGTTTGCAAGACCAAGAAGGAAAGTACTTGCATGAACAGTTTAATGTCCGCATTCTACCCTGTATTAGAGCAATTTCACAGAATATCAAAAACAACGAACAGCCATCCAGTGGTGAAAAACAAACGGAAGGTCCTCCAAAGATTCTTGTACAAGGAAATCCAGAGATTTCAAGCGTAGATTTCAATGGCAAGATCTGGAGTCCAAAGAACCAATCAGATCTAGCAGAAGAGGAGGTGAACACGATTGCTTTACTGTTAGGGGTGGATCCAATCAGTGGTTGCCAAGCAACCAAGGATCACTTTCTGAAGATGTTGCCAGAAACATCTGTGGTTCACTTGGTGGCTTGCGGAAGTTGGTCCAATTCATGTATTGCACTGTCCCCAGCAACTCATCACCATGGCAACCCTCCATCAGAAGAGTCGTACTTAGTGACAGTTTCAGACATTGCTCTTCTGAAACTGTCAGCTAAGCTTGTTGTGTTGAATGCATGTTGTGGGTGTGGCCATCACTACTGTCAGCTAAAGCATGCAACTTTTCATTTGGCGACAGCTCTCCTGGCAGCTGGTGTGCAGTCCGTAGTGATGCCGCTGTGGTCTACCCCTCGGGCTCCGCTACTAAACCTGTTTTACAAGTTCTACTCTGGTTTGGAAATGGTATGTACATGTACTTATAGTTATGACCATGAAGGTTGAAAAGTTATACCTGTTGTAAAAAAAGGAAATTGTGATAAACCTATTGATTTTACAAACTACTGGCACAATTACCTTTAATTCCAGGTATGCCTGCTATTCTCTTATGTAAGAATATACTCTATGAACCTAGTAAATTGCCTTAGCTCGCCAGGAGTTCTCCTAGCTCAGTTGGTTAGAGCACCCGACCGGTAATCTGGGAGGTCATGAGTTCGAATCCTGTCGGGCCTCAGAATTTTTCCTTGTCCCACACTTGTGTCATAACTGATTATTTCATCTTTGTCATTTATTCACTGAGCTAGAAGTATGCAGGACATGTGTCATATATGAACCTAGTAAATGGCTTCGGCTCACCAGGAGTTCTCGTAGCTCAGTTGGTTAGAGCACCCGACCGGTAATCTGGGAGGTCATGAGTTCGAATCCTGTCGGGCCTCAGAATTTCTCGTAGCTCAGTTGGTTAGAGCACCCGACCGGTAATCTGGGAGGTCATGAGTTCGAATCCTGTCGGGCCTCAGAATTTTTCCTTGTCCCACACTTGTGTCATAACTGATTATTTCATCTTTGTCATTTATTCACTGAGCTAGAAGTATGCAGGACGTGTGTCATATATGAACCTAGTTAATGGCTTCGGCTCACCAGGAGTTCTCGTAGCTCAGTTGGTTAGAGCGCCCGACCGGTAATCTGGGAGGTCATGAGTTCAAATCCTGTCGGGCCTCAGAATTTTTCCTTGTCCCACGCTTGTGTCATAACTGATTATTTCATCTTTGTCATTTATTCACTGAGCTAGAAGTATGCAGGACGTGTGTCATATATGAACCTAGTAAATGGCTTCGGCTCACCAGGAGTCTTCCTAGCTCAGTTGGTTAGAGCGCCGACCAGTAATCTAGGAGGTGATGGGTTCGAATCCTATCGGGGACTCAAAATGTTTCTTTGTCCCATGCTTTTGTCATAACTGATCATTTCATCTTTATCGTACTCTTATTATATTTCACATTTTATAGGTTTGACTTAGATAATATGTTAGTTGATTCACCTGTTGTCCCTGAACTTTGTTGTAGGGTAAAACCATTAGTGAATCACTGAAGGAGGCCTGGACCCAAGTGAGAAGTGTAGAGTACATGTCACCTCCAGACTCCTGGGCGTCATTTGTTCATGTTGGATTTGACACTCCTGTGAATTTAATGAAGTTAAGGCATCAGCTGTTTGATGGGGTACTGGATCGAGTGGTGAAAAGCTCTTCACCTGAAAGGTTTCCTCTTGTCATGTCAGAAACACTGGATAGCAAAGGTTAATCTAATAAAATAAATGTGACTAAAAAGTAAAGAAAAGCCTTTTCAGAGTAATATGGGTCAATGTCCCTATCATTCTCTTCTCCAGAGCCTCTCTCTGTCCTTCTTTGCCAGCTGGGCCTTTTGACGAGGAGCAAGTGGCTCTGGGGCCACATGATTTAATTGGCTACAATCTAAGAAGATCAAATCAGCTGTTTTAAACTATCTTACAACAAATGCATTTAAAATGATTGTTTTCATTATGCTCCCTTTCTTAGATTCTAGCCAATGGCTCTGGGAATAAGAATGCAGTGCAGTTAACTCCAATCTCGTCTCCAGGCCTGCTTTTCTTTTGTTTGACACCAGAATGTGGAATCTGGCCATTGCCGACCTTTGGAGTGTACTCAGACTCTGGTTCCAGTATCATGAGCTTACCAGCAAAGAGTATTTTCACACACCCCTCCCCAGGATCGGATACGTCGATACTAGTCTGTCCCAGATCTCCCCAGGCATTTTTGTGAGAGTGAAACCAATATCTTGCCCATGTAGTTAGACTCTGCTGCTTATCTGGAGTCCAACAGCCTTGGTTTTCTTTGCTACTTTATAGCTTGAACTCTAGGATTTCTGTTGCAGTTCCATCAGTGGCGGTTAAAATGAAAAGATTTCAAGAATTGCTGACACAGCTCCTCCAACAGCACAGTGCTTTGCCACATGTACTGCCAGCTCTCAAAGATGTGGTAAGTAAAACTTACATGCCTTGTAAGGTACTGCTAAAGAGGAAGGGAAATATTTGCCTACTTAAGCCTTGCACGTCTCAACAATAATAAAGGGGAACTCCAAATTCCATCCTTAATTCCCTCACCCCTCACCCCTCCCACTGGTTTGAGTAAAAATCATCAATGCATGATACTTGAAGCTCAGCATGTTCATGATTTTTAATTCCAACTAGGCACAGTTGGCTCATCAAATGCTATTATCATATCACCATCCTGAGCTCCTTTTGACGGAGGACTTTACCATGTGTGCACAGCTAAGCTCCCATGTCCTGGAGGCCCCTCATGTCACAGAGTTCCTTCCATTCCTGGGATTTGACTTCCAAAAAGATGGTGCACATGACAAAGATCCATTTGTTGTGTTTCCTCACTGGGACCCTGACGGGACTCTGTCCATGACTTCGCAAGTTCTACAAGCTGTTTGTGGTAAAATAAAACTAGATGATCATTCACATTTTGTATCTTTGAGTAAGAGAAACGTTGTGTGACGTGACTATCATTATCTATGTCACACAAGCAGGTTCGCTTATGACATCCTCGATGATGAGTAGCATATTTATTTATTTCATGTAGATATCTTGAAGGTATCTATGAGTGGTGGTTATGCCTTGGCGAAGGTCACCAACACCCTGAAGAAAAACACCATGGAGAAGCTCAAAGAATTTGTAAGTTTATCTAATCACCACCCACTAATCGCCTCCCACGCAGACGTCCTTTGGGCTTCGTCACGGGTTCCTTCCCCACGGACGTCTGCTGAATCGAACTTCCACTTCCGTTCACCCCTACGAACCAATCAGAGGTAACTTTTCAGTTTTGGGAAAACGATTCGCAGCATGTGATAGGATAGCTGTCATGCAATGAGTAAATACTGATTGTTTTCTTCAACTGGATTAAACGGCCTGTGAACGGAAGTGGACGTTCGATTCAGCAGACGTCCGTGGGAAAGGAACGAGTGACGAAGCCCAAAGGACGCCTGCGTGGGAGGCTAATTACCACTTTCATTTTGAGAAACGTACGGTACGTGCAACCTCGTTAATACGGTCACCAATGGACAAGATGCAACAAAAAAGTAACATTTCAATGTCAGTAGTGAAAAGATGAACATGACTGGATTCTAAAAACGAAATAGCAAATAGCCTGCGAACAGGTTCCTGTCTCGGATCGGAGGAGCGCTATTTTCTGACGCGAAGCCCCGACATGACCCAACAGCCCGAGTGTTCGCAGGCTATTTAGTTCCCAAAGGAGAAAGTCTATTTTTCTAGTCCACCAACATGGCCGCCGTGACGTCACGTGGAAACGATCTATGCGGCCAACCCCGCAGCCCAGCAGTTGGTATGCATTACACTAATTTATGTTAATTTTGAGTTTTTTTCTTTTTCAGCTGAGCCTCAGTGGTCGTTATCCCGAGCGAATCATGCAGACAAGTGACTTTGTTCTGCGCTTATTGTGGTACAGTCCTGAACTTCAGCGCTTTCTCGCCTCTCTGGGTTTCTACGAAGTGGGACAGTCATTGTTGTTTAACAAGACAGAGGATAATCAGATCCTACTTAAATCCACGCTGGTCGTTGTCTCGACGATGTTAGGTAAGTCGTCTTGCACCAGACAAAAGTCAGACAAATCTGATTTCGAAGTAACAAATTGGTACTTTTCTGTCTCCCTAATGCAGATTACGTTGAAAAAGGAAAAGCAAGGACGCCTTCTCTTCGTTGGGTAAATTGTTGCCATTTACTAATTTGGGCAGACACTGCTCCATGCAGTTCCTAAATAAATTCTTCCAACTTGCGATATAAATAACATTCTTCGTGGGGTAAAATGTTGCTATTTACTAATTTGGGCAGACACTGCTCCATGCAGTTCCTAAATAAATTCTTCCAACTTGTGATATAAATAACATTAAAAAAGTATGTAACCCAGTAACGGAATTTTTATGTCGGATTTTGAACAGACATCATGCAAAGTGGGTCAACGGATGTTCTTCTGGCCCCATCCAGCGTTTTCATTGATGCGTTTTTTTGTTGGTGCGTTTTATATGTCCTCCAAACTGATACGATCGAAAACGAAGCGTTGTGATTCATCCTTTACTTTATATAATTATTTTTTTTTTCGGAAATGAAGTTGTATTTCTTCTTTCCATCATACTGGTGAACACCTCACTCTTGTGTTTTGTTGCAGTCTCGATCTTCAGATGGGCGACCTGTCAGACTGGCTTCTCTCTCGCCCCAGCTCACTCCATCTAAACAGGTAATTCAGTTCGTTCGTGGATTTATACAGCATCGATTGTTGTAAAAAGCTATAGTACGATCCTAACGATCGGGGAGGGGAGCAGTGAAAAAGACCCTGTGAACTAATTTGATTGCTTCAACAAATCGCACGTAATGTCTTCAGCTAGACCGTTAGCTGAAAACATTACATAATCCACCCTACACCAGCCCACTAAGAACCCCGTTCACAGGTTAGCGTGAACTAAAAGAAGAGTTGTTTTTGTTATAGATCGTAATGGAGACGCCATGGATGTCAACAAAGGCTGACAACAATGAGAATTATTTAAAGCTTAGTCTTGCTAGAGAGTAAGTTTCCATTCACTCACAGCTTGCGTGTGGCATTTTCAACAAGTATAGGTTCTTGAACGCAAGGCAAATTAAAGGCCATTTCCAGTCCGTACTGCGCAATCTCCGCCTGCAATGTTTATAAAGCCTCACACTGACGAAATTTAAACAAACCAAAATGAAAATTAGAGGTAAAAACTTACCTTTTTCTTCATTATTAACATCGGATATACTTTATGTTTGCTAGTACCAATTACACAAAAAATAATTGAACTCTTAATTCCGAAGTCTGGTAAATAAATATCCCATTACGTTTGTAAATGCCACTAGAAATGAACATTACATACGTCATCACTATGAAATATTTTACAGATTGGAAGGAATCAATAAGGAGTTCGCTGGTCACGTGACAAGATCGAATTACTGGCATGCTCAGTTGCTGCGGGCTCAGGTAAAAATCCGATTGTTATACCATCTTCCCTTCTGTCTAAAACTATGTTTTTCAAATTTAAAACCACATGTTTGTATTTGAAGATTCAGTAAGCTTTGAACAACGTGGTGTGCCTCCTTGTTGTGAGTTTTTGGAGTGCTGTCTGGGTATTAGTTCCGCGGCATTTTTGTTGGTGAACTTCTTCAAAGGTTTATACACTTTTTGACTTTCGAGCAATTACGCATCAACCACAGCACGCTTCAGGCTTCTCGTTTCTCCCAGTAGGCTAACTCGTTCGCAGATAACCTGGTACAAAAGAAATATAAATTGTTTGCAGTTGTCACGTTCGTGGAAATAAGTATTGCGACTGAGGCGTGAAACTAAGTTTTACGTTGTTATGCACCTATCAATGTTAAGCCCGACGGCCGGGCATATGTGGGGCATTTGACTTTTCAGAAGAATTTTTGTCAACATCCCCATCGTGGGGCCCCAAAATTGGGTCAAATCAGATCAAATATCCCACCTTGGGGAAGTAACATCCCTAAAGTTCATAGTAGTTGTTGTGAAAATTAGAATTCCAACGCTTTATTCCCTGATGAAAAACGAGATTATATTATCGAAACTCCACACAATCCCATCAAAGTAAGGTGTTCCATCAATTTATATTGAAAGTGAGTAGTGAGAAGAAGTGTTTTTGTTAAAAACAAGTGCATTACCTCTAAAATAGCTGTGCTTAGCCGCGCTACTTCGAAATTCGCCCCATTACTCTGCGCAGAAAAAGCAAACGTTTCCACCCTGGGGCCCAGATTCTTAGTCAAATTCCCAATGGTGGGGAAAGCAATAGAGGTCAAATGCCCCACATATGCCCGGGGTCCCGCTCTCAGGCTTAACATTGATAGGTGCATTAACTTGTTAATATTTCCGCTTTTACACTGTTCCAGTCTGCTCCCGGTTCAAAACTTCCTGTAATAGGCGGCAAGACCCAGAACAAGCCATCAGAGAAAGCGCGAACCGTGCAAAAGGCGGGAAAAGTAAAGGTGTTGGCCGGCATGACACCGTCTTGCAACCGGCAGCCCGTGGAGGAGGAGCCAAGGTTGTCACTCAACGATACCAGGGAGAGGCGCAACGAGATCTACAGGATTTATGCTCAGCGGTTTGATGATATTGCCATGCACAAGCGACATAAGGTCCGACTGTTGTTCTTGTCGCAAATTTCGGATCATGGATAAAAATATCCTTTGTTATTGGAGCGTGTGTGTTTCCATCTATTACAATTGCAATGCAAAATGTTCATTTAAAAACCAAAATATGAATGTTGTAGATGCTAACTCTGTCGAACCCGATTCGTTATTTAAAACGAAATTAAAATGAAGAAAGTTGGAATGTGAATAATGATGTTCTCTATTTTGTCTTGTTCGTTACGTAAACCTCTCTTTCGAGTGTCGGCGAGTTTTCGTAGAAATCACCTTATAAGAATGCACCACTTGTTACTAAGCAACGAATGAGAGTAGAATCGCAGGCTATTTTGTTCCCATATTTCCCTTAAACTGATCTTTTTTGAAGGTATCTATTGACGAGACCAAAACAGCCCCCTCCCCTCCCCTCCCCTGATTGTAATGGAGTTGATGGGTCGAGAATAGAGAGAGAAAACCAGTGAATACAAGAAATTATCTATTTACGTTCTATTTGAAATCGTTTTATTTGCCAAAAATCCACAAGTTGAAAGGCTACAAGGTTTTGTGCAATAATTAATTATGTACTATTAAATATAGAAGATTCGTAAGTGGCAGTATTAACCCAAGATAATAGAAGGTTGTTACCCGTAATAAAAGCGTTATAGCTCTAAAATTATTTGGCTCGAGCGGCATGCAAAATAAGACTTGAAAACAAGGCTTGTTTCCATATAATCGCCATCATTTGGCTCGAGCGGCATGCAAAATAAGACTTGAAAACAAGGCTCGTTTCCATATGATCGCCATCATTTGGCTCGAGCGGCATGCAAAATAAGACTTGAAAACAAGGCTCGTTTCCATATGATCGCCATCATTTGGCTCGAGCGGCATGCAAAATAAGACTCGAAAACAAGGCTCGTTTCCATATGATCGCCATCATTTGGCTCGAGCGGCATGCAAAATAAGACTTGAAAACAAAGGCTCGTTTCCATATGATCGCCATCATTCAGTACACAGTCTACCGAAAAATCCTGCGGGTAGACTAAAGCGACCTTACTCTAGATGGCAAAGAAATCAGCCTTATTAAACTTCTGATAAAATTAATGTGATTTTGAACTTATGTTTAAATTAACGGGTATGTACTAACAAAAAACAAATATTTTGAAATATGATTCTTAACGTTTGCCGAACCGTAACTGAGAAAAATCTGAACTACGAAATAAATAGACCTATTAATAAACTATAGTTCTGTGTGTCTGACTTTTCTTAAAGTGCGGCCGTGATCAGTAGCTTGGCTTCCAACAAACAAATTCCAATGAAGTATAATCTCATCCACTGACAGGAAGCCGTCAGCATTTTCGTCTGTTCCGTCTATAAGATGCGCTGTTTCGTCGTGGGAGTCAGTGTTCTCTGGTAGCACCCACTCCCTGGCTTCCTCTCGATCCATTTTTCCGTCGCCGTTTTTGTCGAATCTTTTGTGGAAGTCTTGTCGCTGACGCTTTACCCAGGCTGGCGGGTCGTTTTCGTCATGGTACTGGCCAAGGAATTCAGCAACGGTGATGACTCTGAGGAATGAAGAAGTTTTACTCCTGAGTCGGGTCAAAGGAATGGATGACCCCCTTCGCACGTTGTTGACTGTTACGCCTGTCAATTATGCCGTAAAATCGGACCAAGAAAAGAGCAAAGGGGAAAAATAACAGCACTGGGATTTTCTCTTAATTAAAGATTAAAGAGTGGGGAAGAATAAAAGAAATGATCATCGCAGTGAATTTCTAATTTAAGGATCGTTTAAGCAAGTGGAAAAGACCCTATTCCAAACGGGATTCGAACCCGCCTTTCCTTTGAATTTTTGGAGCGTCGACTTAGGAGATTGTTTCTGTTTCGCTCAAAATCTCCTTTGACCGGGTTTTCAAAAATAGAGACATTTACAGAGTGTCTCAGTAAAGGGGCAGTATATCACTCTATTTTTAGTAACACATCGAACGTCCAAGGGACGCTTTTCGGTTAATAGAAGCTGCATGATAATGATAAAAAAGTCCTTTGAAAGACTATCGTAATGCATAGAAACTGTTTATAGCTGTTTTTGCAAGCGGATGGCCAAGATCTTAATACCAACTTGAAAATGTCGGGCACGCGTTTTCAAGTTTTCCCATTGCATCTCATATGAAATCAGTACTAACATATTTTGCCTCGTCAGTTCTGTTCTGAATTCACTTGATGTTATAAAATTAGTGATTTAGAAACGATTTGATTATTGACGAGCGAGGCGGTAGAAGTTTAAATTTAGCCAATTCTGACCAAAAATCGTGAAAAACTCCGTGATACTTCTCGACCCCTTCGCTTTTTGGCGGACTTGAGTGACTTGAAGAAGTAATTATGCATGCATTTAGTGTAATTTTCTCCATTTTCTCGTTTATTTTTCAGGCATGGTTAGTCGACGTTTTAACCTTTTTGCTCCCAAGATCAAGTTATTAACTCTCTCTCTTCTTATTACCATTCATTTCGTTCAGGTGTTTTATCGGAGACAATACGCAATCTTTAGTCTCAGCTCTGGTCTGCCTATTAATGCATTGATGTTGTTAGGAGAAAATATACGTAAATCAATTTTTTGGTCTTACCCGTCTCCATTCTGATCCACGTCTTCTATAACTTCATCTAAGGCGATTTCTTCCATCTTTTTGTTCTCCTCGGGGTGTTCAAAATCCACGTACTCGTCTGGATTCATTTTACCATTTTTGTCTGCATCCGCCATATTGAACTTGTATTCAGCTTTACGGATTTGACGGCGCAAATTCTGTTGAATTTAAAATCAAATTAAATTTAAACAGAGCTTGTGATTTATAACTTTTAAATATGTCGTGAAATCAATATTGGCTTCATAGCTATAGCTATGAACAAACAAAATTTAACAAAAGAAGATTTTCGTTAACTGAGGAAAACCAATCTATACAATTTTTAAATGTTATCACACGATCGGTAGATTGCCTTATTATCTGTTTCCGTGTTAATTACATTTAAGGCCCCAATTTAAGAATAGAAGGTCATTTATTTATTAAAACTCACATGGTCTTTTGGGAGGTTTTTGTTGTCCCATTCTCCAAAACGCGCTTTCCTGTATTCCTCCCAAGTAATCTCTCCATCGCCATCTTTGTCTTCTTTCGCGATTCTTTCGTCTACGTCTTCATACATGAAAGCCTTCCTCTGTTTCTCTATCCACACGGACAGCTCATCATACGACACCAGGCTGTCTTTGTTGGTATCGATCATTTTCGTCACAATAATTCGCAGTCTTTTCTTGGATTCTTCTGGCGTCAGGTGTTCAAATTCCTCGGCCTCGGGTCCTAGGAAAGCTTCATGATCGTACCTTACGTCGTGTTCTTGATTTGTGCCGAAATGTTCGTGTTTGTGAAAATTATCTTTGTGAGGTTCAACCGCGGCGAAAACAAGGGAATTTAAACTTAGCAGCGCATAAAATGATATGACGCATAGAAACGTGATGTTGAAAGCTTGCATTGTTCAGTAAAGCGTGAGTAACAAGTAAATTGAGGTCTTGGAATGAAGATTTCAGTTGACGTCGCGATGAGCTGAAAATACTTGAATGCTGTATCGGAAAATGTGGAGAATCTCTTGCCGCTGTTTTAATCAGTGTTTGAATTTACGAGGTAAAATGCTATTGGGCTTTGATAAAAACCAATCAGTTCTTGCCATGAGTTCAGTTCATCACAGCTGTGCAATCAAAGCGTTACGTATTTCTAATTATATTACTTTGCGGTTAAAACTTATGAATAAACAGTTATATTCACAGCTTAGAAGCCTTGAACTAATGACGTGTCAACTCTGTACTGTTGTTTAATCGTTGTTGGGCCATAAATGATGTAAGTAAAAACTTGCATGCGTTCAGTGAAAGTACAGTTTACAGAAAAGCAAGAGAACGTAATAGCTTTCTATTTTTCTTTTCAGTTCCATGATATAACGTTGCGGCTCTCATTAACAACGTAAAACTCAGTTCGGCCTCCGTATTCACTGTTCAGTTAAGACAAGTAAGGTTCGCTCCATACTGCTCAGTTAAGACAATTAAGGCTCGCTCAGTGTAATAGTGTGGTTTTATCACTAACTATGATTTTACCTGTTTTACGTCTGTATTTCTTTCGGATTACTTTCGCATTTCATTCAGAACCATCTGAGGAAATCATTTTTTATTAAGTATCTTTTCATGATCTGTGTAAACGTAGCTGTACGAGAGCAACAGTCATGCAAAACAAATATTCTCAATTTTCACTCGCTTATCTTGCCGCCGAGCTCAAAATAATATTTAAAATTCTACTTGTTACTTACTCAGTTTATGGTTAGTTAAGAATTTGTCCGTAAATCAAGACAACAGACGCTTGTTGATAATTTACTTTATTCTCACGACCTGCTTGCCTTAAATGTGTTGATATTGAAGGGAAAATTTAGGTACTGATCACTTTTTAGTGCAGCCTAATGTTCAGATTTATCGTTTCAAATTAGCTATACAGGGCATGTGGCTATCAAGTTCCCTCCTCCCCGGAAAGAAATAATTTTACCAGTTAGCGCCATGAAGGAATATGTTCTCAGTGGCCGATCGAGGGGAGGGCCCCCCCCCACTTTATTGCCGAAACTTTTAAGGCCCGAACGGCCAGAAAATTCTCCCCCCCCCCCCACCTAGAAAGAAGTCTGGAACCACCACTGGTTTTAGAACCCTTCTTTCAAACTGGAGCAGGGATATCTTTTTCACTGTATGATTCAGCGAACAGGGTTTCCTTATATTTTTAATTGAAACTGCAAAAACTGAATAAAAGGAACAACTGTGCGAGCAGAAACTTACAACATTTAATTTAATTCACACTCGTTTCTTCTTGGCTTAGTTTGGTCATTAGTAAAACAGGAAATCTTCAATTGCACGCAGCAAGCCAAGAGAACACAAACATGTGTAAGTTCTTGAAGTAGCGGTGACAATTCGCGAACTCGGATATGATTGGCAAAACTTGCTCGAAAGTAACTTCGGCGAGAGACTGTTCCAGGCCCTCTCAAACTGTGGCGGTTCAGGCAGAGTAAAGGCTGGCCTCCTGCGCAGACGTAACGAAGACGTCTGCGCAGGAGGCTAAGTAAAGGCGTGAACATCCCGTTCGTTGTTTAGCACGCCCACCGTCTTGCCTTCGTTCTCATTCGTCTGAGAGTCGCCAAGAACAGACAATTCGCTCCGACGAAGGGCTAACGCCAAGAACAGACGGATTCGCTCCGACGAAGGGCTAACGCTCGAAACGTCAGCACTTGAATCTCTTTACGGTGGCCAATTGACATTATCAACCCAGTTGATAAAACCAAATTATATTGTTATACTTCCCACCGACGCAGCACCACAGTTTTTTTAGAAACTTACCCCCTCTGTCATGAATAAAGCTTGACTAACATCTTAAATCCTCCAACCTCGTTCCGAGGGCCTTTCTTGGTGCTAAATCATAACAGAAATCTCGAATCTGATTGGTGCTTAGCAGGCTCTGTTATTTAATAATTAGACTACGAGCCCGAGTTTTCTATGAGCGAATAGTCAACGAGGCACAGCCGAGTTGGCTCATAGAAAAACTTGAAAGGATTACATTCCAAAACCAACCATTTTATGTGCTTTTAAGCCAAAAATAAAGAAATATTTTGCCTTCAAAGAGCAACGCGCGCGCGATTGTTTTCTATTAGCGAATAGAAAACAGTGGGAGAACCAATCAGATTCACGGATTCCCAACAGAACACAGCTGAGTTTCTACTGTTATAAGAATATAGCCCTGTATGCTCGCCATGGAATCTTGGCGGGCTAGAACATGGGCAAAAACTATAGAAGCCCGGTACCCCGAATGTTGTTTATATGTTGCGTTGCGAATTGCTATATTCTATATTCTTTTTGAGGTCTAGAAAAGCAGCTGAATGCCCTCGCCTAACGGCTCGGGCATCCACTGGCAGCTTTTCTAGACCTCAAGCGCTAGCGGGCATTATTTTCTTATAGAACATGGATACCCATCTTCTAGTAGGTAAATAGATCGGATTCTGCTCTCATTGGTCAAAAACCCATGTTTTATCAGAGTAGAAAAAGCGTGTTTTAGTGTTTTTCGTCAGCTTTACTCTAACGAAAATTCGCAAGAGATGACAGACAACATTTTCTATGAAGAAATTCCCGACAAAATTCTGAGTCAAGATACAGAAAATTGCTCCAGTTTCAATCGTGCGTGTTTTGTTGTTTACTCGCGGCGTAAGAAATTTGCGGTCGTGTTTTCTACATTTCCCTCGTGTTCTAAACTGCCCGTCGTGTTTTATGACAGTATAATACACGGCTTAGGCTTCTTGTTAAATAACAACGCCGATGCCAAAATGTTGTGTCCAATAACAAAGTTTGCCTAGTTTTAACTTTTTGTCGTCCAGTGTTGCCTGTAAGTTATTGTAGTCACGTTTAAACAAATCGGACCACCGCGTTCGTAATCACTGACTGCACCATCGGTGTACGAGCCGGGTTCGGGGGGGGGGGGGGAGTTTGGAAAGTTTTTGACATTTTTCGGGTAAAACGTTCAGGTTTCGGGCAACAGCAGTTGCAGTTTTTGGGCGGTTTTGAACCTGTTCAATGCTAGAAACATTTGGAAATTGTGTAATTTTTTTCGGGCAGGGAGGTTACAGCTCCCCAAAGTCCGAAGGTGCCCGTACGCCTTTTGACTGCACACCTGAATAGGACTTCACCCTGTTTCATTGTACCATTATCATGAAGTACTTGGGTGACGTGAAAAAAAAAGCAACACCATATCGTCGTGTCATGTGACTCTAACCACGTGAACAGGAGACAAAATAAAGCAACAAAGTCTTGACAGTTTCTTTTTTGACCCGAGGGTGGGGGGTTCTGGTACAAGAAACACAACACACGTTTTAAATAAAATCTTTAAATCAGTTTTATTGATCAAATCTCCTTCAATTAAATCGTCCCTGACAAATGAATTTCCCACCCATCTCATTCTTTTATAGTTTATGATTAATAATTTAAAACATGGCAAAAGAAGCCATTCTCTCCTTGCAAAGTGTATATAAACTGTTTTAATAATAATGTAACACTTCTGTGTTCTAAACTACACCCAGCAAATAAAACAGACGTGTCTAAATGGCCTCGAAAGTAAACCATCGTGTAACTCACCACGTCAACTAATCCAACAACGTAGTTGAACATGACATGTAATTGTTTAGTTTTGAGGCTAGTTAAAGCAGGAAGGTCGTTCGAATTTCAATTTTTTAATTAACATATCTCTGTAAGAAGGGTACTGTCATTACAACCTAAACGCTTCCAATAAAAATGTTTCTTATCGAAAAGTACTAAAACCATAATAAACATTCAAAGTTCTTCATGCTTCGGTAAAGCACGACCATAGTCTGTAGCTTCACTGCCAACAAATGTTTCGTGGTTATCCACAATCTCATCCTCACTCAATTTGCCATCTTTGTTTGCATCTGCACTTGACACCAGGTGGCGCGCTTCTTCTTGAGCCATCATGTGATCAGTTTCAGGAAGAATCCAAAGCTTCACCTACGAAAATAATGAGATAAGAAATTAGAATCCCTCCTTCAGAAAATAGAAATGACAACAGATTTTCGTTTAAACTTTGCCTATTGGACCTTGTTCATCGTAAGGGAATTAAATTTTGTAATAAAAAAGAGGAGTCCCCATATTCGATAAGGAGCAGGAGAACCTTAAAAATACCCCATAATTCTTTAAAATATAAGCTTCAGAAACGTTATTATTTGAATGGTTCACGCAGCGTCTTGCGGGAGGAGAAAAAATAGGGAGAAAGCAAAAAAAGAAATAACTATAGAAATACTGTATCGACTTCAAGGAACAATTTAATGTATGTTTCATCACAAAAGCACATTTCCAGTCGACCTTGATTCAACTGTTACTAGCATGCAGTGATCTCGAGGCCACAATATCTGTTCAATAAGTTCACGTTTCCGTCCATTATTTATTTTTCTGCAATAGAAATTTGTTTATATTCCTGTTATAGGAAGAAGGTGATTGCTAGTCTCAGAAAAAGAGAAAAAATATATATGTCACCATAGTCGTTCATGAGAAAACGATGATTTATCTCTCTCACGAGCCAAGCCGCAAAGAAAACGCCGCCATTTTCTTTATGTGCGCGCTCTAACGATGCAGTAAATCATGCGCAGTAAGGATACGCAATGCAATACAGGGGAAAGACCTTAAATGTCACAGCACCAACTTGGAATTTACACTTTGAGCAATGCACTGGCCACACATCAGGATTTCATCAACAGATTTAGAAGTTAGATGTTTGTGTTGCATTTATTGTTCAGGTCCAAGCCATGCAGAGGATTCTTAGTTTCTCAAACTTCCAAGGGAAACAAGGGCCAAATGGCCCATACTGCTGGAGCTTATCCTGCAGCATCAAGCAACTAGAAGTTGTCTTACTCCCCCCTGGATGGGATAACAGTCGCAGGGTTAGCCCCTACCTGACATCATCACACACCTGGGCAGAGAGACGCTCTATGAGAGTAATATGTCTTGCCTAAGAACATAATGCAGTGACCCCAGCCCCAATCTTGCCCACTCAACTGACACCAGAGAAACACACCACACACGCACATAATGTCACAATATCTTGATGTGTTCATCGTAGCAAGAGAGGCCATGATCATCGATGACATAATTTTAGTCCAAACGTGCAAACTTATGAGCTTATAGCAAAAATTGGAAGGAAAATTATGAAGGTGGAAATTGAGAGGGAAAATATTTAAATCTCTTTAAATAAAAGCAAGCTACTGTTAGTTTTTCAACTTTTTATTTTACCCCTTTCTTTCTTCTCTTTTCGCTAAATGCTAGTCATATCAATTTATTATCCTGTATATGGCTGTATATTACATGTATCACTCAGTCTTTCCTATAATTGTTCATCTTTGTGGGTGCTTTTATTATCTATTGCAATTTGAATATAAGTTAGAAAACTTTCGTAAGCAGTGGTTCTGATGTTGTGTACATGTATGTATTGTAAGTTTTAATTGGTGTTGAAAAAACTTTAAGACAGAAACAAACTTGCCTCCTCCTTATCAAGCTTGCCATCATGATTTTTGTCATATTCGTCATTGAATCTTTTCGTTTCCTCCTTCACCCACTCTGGTTCCTCTGCTTCCTTGTCATCAGGGTCACGGTAGTCTCCCAGGAATTCATCCAAGCTGATGAAGCCATCTTTGTTACGATCAATGTCTAAAGAAAAAAAAATGGTTTTGTTCTTTATCTAGGTAGTCATGTTTTACCTTCTGAAAAAATTGGCTACCATACCATTAACCACAATTTTGGCTTGAGGGGCAGTACAACAAAACCTTCAGTAACATGTTCATTTGAGTAACACTTAAGTCAGAGGTTTGCATGAATCACAGAGTTTCCAGGCTACAGTAGTGCGCAAAAAAATCTACTTTAAATATTATTTTGTTTCAAAGCTTAATAAAGAAAACTCAAACCAGTTGATTGTGCAGGTGAAACATTTTATAAGAATAGCTTACAAACACCTGTTTTGACACCAAGAATAAAGTGCACCTGATCCCAAAATACATTTTTGGCTAAAATAAGCCTTTGCACCAGTTTGAAACACATTACACCTTTTGTTTTTCCTTTTTACTAAATGCTGACTAGTTATAGCATTCAAAAGTTACGAAAAACTGTGTACGATTGTTGCACGACCGAGTCAGAAGGGGCGTGGGTCTATTCCTGGGTAGACGTCAAACTGATTTACATGCATGTTCATAAAGACCTGATGCAATGCAAATCAGTTTGTGACTTCTAACCTAGGAATAGACCCAAGCCCATTCTGACTGTGAAACAAATGATGCTCAGTTTTTCAAAACTTTTGAATGACGCAGAAAGTCAGCATTTGGTAAAACGGAGAAACAAAAGATGTAATACGTTTCAAACTGTGCAAAAGTTTATTTTAGCGAAAAACAAAATACTTTGGGGTTAGGTGCACTTTAAATGTAACTCAGAAATGGGGTCTATTTCCTTTTTATTCCCTGTCCCCTTGCTATGTGCAAACACAAATATCCTATCAAAGACAAAAATTTTTAACCTCTAATATATGAGCTCATTTGGATTGTATTATTTTAAGGTAACATCAACACGTGTAGTAAATATTTTATATTTTAAAGAGCTACAACTAAATGGGTTCAAAAGCACCAGTTATTCTCATCAATATTGCAAATCAGAACAGATCAGTACATGCATACATAAACCTCCTGATATCCAATTAGAGTACCTAAACCTGTTATCTTTTACTAGTGACAATATTGTTTTTTTACAGAACGAATAATAACCATACCAGAGTTCCCAAAATTTAATGCACTTTTTGTATTCTCAGTGAGATTGCTTTCAATGACCTCAAATTATTTGGCTTTGTTTCCCAAATCAGCCTTACTGATTCTGATAATTTCAATGAGGTGAACCATGATTGTTCTTTCTTCTTTTATTCAAAAGTACTCCATGGAAACAACAGCAATCTATTGTGTGGAATTCAATGTTCACTTTGTGTGCCATGAAAAATATTATTTTTCGTTAAAAGGCAAATTATGCCCTGATTAGCATAAGGCAGACAAAGCTGGAGTGCCTGAATAAACGCTCTGAGGGAAAAAAGAACAAAGCTCCCCAGAGAATTCTTAACAACGATAAAATGTCCTTCGGGCAATTTTTAAAGTAAAAAGAGAAAGACAGTGTAGTGTGTTAATAAAAAAAGATTTTAAAATGATTAGTGCAAAAATTGTGTAACCAAAAAAAAAATAAATCTGGTAAATAATTACCGGTACTGAAAGTAAAACAAGATCTAACGTGTTTTTGGAAATATCGTGACTTTTTTCTTTCAAAAGTACGCCGCACTGGACCTGACAATTCTACAAACAATGTTCCTGCATTTTTCGGAAACTAATTACCAACCTTCAATGGTTTCTAAAACATGGATATCTCCCATTTCTGTGGATGATTCTGGGTGCATAAAGTGCACATACTCTTCTTTAGATAGAGCTCCGTCTTTGTCTTTATCAGCCGTGTCAAATCGCCTTTTGTCCGTTCGCAGCATCTGTTCGGTTTCCTCATCCGCACCTTCGTCAAGCTCCTCAGGACCGTACGTAGCCTTTGTGTATTCATCCCACGTTATCTTGCCATCGCCGTCCGTGTCCTTTCCCTTCACATCTTCATCTATTCCCTCCACGAGGCGTTTGCTGAACACTTCTCTCACCCACTTTGTCAACTCTTCTTCGGTCACATACCCATCTTTGTCGGAATCCACTTTCTTGACTAAAACTCTCAGGCGCTTAGCAGCTTCTTCTGGTGGAAGCTCGTCGTATTCGTCTTTCATATCACCCAGGAAGGCCTCGTGGTCGTATTCCGGGTTATGCTCTCCATCCACTTCGTGATCTTTCTCCGACAGTTTCGGATCCTCATGTGGCTTTGGTCTTTCCTTGCCGGTAGTAGCTGCACAAATACAGCTGTTTATAAAAAGTGCACAGAGCGCAAGGTAAAACAACCCTTTCATGTTTACTGCTGTAAAAGAATACTGATGAATGGCGTTCTTGTGGCTGTGAGTAACGAAAGGAAAACAACACCAGCAGCAACTTTTAAACTAGACGAAACACGTTGAATAACTAAACGTGGCAAAATCTAGCAGGCCTTTCTCAGCTGGATGAGCCTGTCATAAACTTAGTCAGCGGATAATCCACATTTCAATTGGTACGTTGTTTGACCATTCACTGATTGACCCATTGGATCGTGACGCAGAAAGTCAGACTGCTAAATCGCCGGTTGCACCGCTGGCTAGTTCCAGGCACGGTTACACAGGTTTTACTTTTTATTATTTCTCCACCAAAGAAACTCGATGGAAATTTTTTACCAGATCTAACGCACAAAATCATCTCGACCCCTCGTGTAACATTCCGATCGTTATTTTATGGAACGCAGCTCTATAGATCACGAGGAATAATATCAGTTGGCATAAGACCTTTCCTTTTTTTCGTTTATCATCGAATGTTTCCTGATTTTGGGTCGGTTTGTCGGAAAAGTAAAAAGAGGCCCTCCCAAAAAAATAGCTGCAAAAAGAGTCGAATGGCAGGGGGCCGCAACGAGTAAATAGTTTATGTTTACATATTTTCCTCCCACACAGGCTGAAAGCGAAGAAAAAATTTTAAATGGGTCACATTATCTTTGTAATTTGGTTTTATCAACTGGGGTTGATAATGTCAATTGGCCACCGTAAAGAGATTCTAAAGCTGACGTTTCGAGCGTTAGCCCTTCGCTCCGATGAAGGGCTAACGCTCGAAACGTCAGCTCTAGAATCTCTTTACGGTGGCCAATTGACATTATCAACCCCAGTTGATAAAACCAAATTATATTGTTATACTTCCCACCGACGCAGCACCACAGTTTCTTTAGAAACTTACCCCCTCCACACATTATCTTTGGCTTTCCTAGTAACTGTTTTTTGAAAACGCGAAAATTTGGCTCGGTCGGACGACGCTCTCGAGTAGTCTTGACTCACTTTTCCCGCGAAGATCAGAGCGCCCAGGATTCGTCGCTATTCGCGCGAAAAAGACCGATGGGGTGAATTATTGACTCGAAACTCGAAATCGCTAAACGTATTGAGTGTCAACAACTGGTCAAAATTTTGCTAATGTGTGCGTTATCATTTCGCCGACAAATAAATTCATCACGTGCCGCGAAGACACAAGAAGCTTTCAGTTTGAAGCCTGAGAATTGAATTTAAAGACGTTTCCCTGAATGGTAACTGAAGATGATGGCAGTGAAAGAGCAATAACTTTACCGTTTTTCTTTTCATCCAGAAAGCGTTCTCGCTAACTTGGAGCAAGCAGACAGTGCATTCCCGCGGGAGATAAAAACGCTTGATATTTGCATATTTCTAATCGGCAAAAATTGATCATACAGGAAAGCAGCCAAACACAAATTGATATTTTTTCCTGCTCGAGATTCATCATTAACCGTTCGTGGCCTTGATGAATAATTAACAAGCAAATGACATCTCGAAAGCGTCTGACGGCGTGCGTAAAATTCTCACGTGCAAAGTGATCTCAGGCGTGGATCCCGGATGATATGACAGTCGTGATGTGCGCATGATTGTCGTTTCAATTGTCCTGGATAATAGTCTACTGCGCAGGCTTCGAGTCTTGCATCCGAAAAAATTTTGGATTTTTTGCCCTGTTGAAAAGAATAGTGTGCTGCCTCGCTAACGCTCGCCAGCAATTATGTTACCCTAGTTCCTTGTAAACAGGGCCAAAGGCGCGTAGCGCTGTAATTCGCACACAGGGGAAAGCCTCTCTTATGGGTTTCCTCCCACCCGGGCGGAATATGGGAAAGTTAGACAGTTCTCCTGCAGTTAAAATGTGTATGGGCTAAACAGTGTCTATATTTCAGATTTAAAGTGAAAAACAAATGTTTGACTGGTTCAAATTACCTTCCTCATAACTTTTTGGAAAAGACTAAAATCTGGGTCGGTCGGATGACGCTAAACGGCGATAAAAAGGTTATGGCCTAAGTTCAGTACCCGTAATCGATCACTTCATGGTATAACATTCCCGTTATTTTTCCTTTTTGTTATTCAGCAAAGTAATATTTCGGCTCATCCTCAGTGTAATAACCTGAGAAACTCACCAGTGACGCAAAACAAAGTTTGAACAAGACAACAAAGAACCACAAAACAATACAGAACAAAGAAACAATAGCTCAAAAACAAAGAAAAAAGTCACAGGTTCTTACACCGAAGTAAACACAATTTTGCCCAAAAACCGTTCGACTGGGAGTCTTGTAATGAGACCGGGACCGGAGGAAAGGTAAGAAGTCGCAACACTCGCGGCAGAATCGTGAGGATTGGCAGTCATCATTTCTCACTTTCATCTACATCGCATAAATGATAATTTTCTACATAATTGGTTATTACCTTTTTGAAAAAGAACCAATCACGCAGATGTAGCTAAATGTTTTACGTAATATATCAAACACGAGAGACGATGTTTCATCACATTTCCAAACACTAAGAAGAGAGTTAAAAATACGACGCGCAGCGGAGTATTTTTGACGAACTTCGAGGTGTTTGGAAATGTGATGAAACAGTATCGAGTGTTTGATGTACCTTCTCAATCGAAACTAAAAACTACGGAGAAAACGAAGAAATCAAATCGTAAAGATCTATGCTAATTAAGATCACATTTCCAAACCACGGTTACGGTTCTGATTTCCTTTGTTTTAACCGTGATGAATTATTAAAAAGCACGAAAAGCCGCGCAACGAAACAAGCCAATCAGAGACTAGTACAGCCCACGTGGGACGACGAGAAAACCAGGCGCGAATTTCAAATCATTTCATTCTCAGACAAACAACTCGAAAGAAGAAGAAGTTCGACAATATTGTAATTTCGCCCTTCGCCCACTTATTTTACGATATACATGTAACGGGTTTCAGCAACATAATTCCAAGTACTGAAGTGCGCTGAGGCAAACAGGTGAGTACTGCTTCAAGTCTGGTAATGTTACAGAAAAACACGTGGTTAGACAAACACCGAAGAAAATTTATTCTCCGCTCGAAAAAGCATTTTATCTACGAATTTCCACTCAAATTATATTCTCTTTACCTAATATAATTGTTCTAATTTAGTTTTGCTTTCAGGCTCTACTGAATTTTACGGAAAGACATGAAAAGATTTAGTTCGCAACTCCCGCCTGTGAAAATCTTGTCGGAGACACGCTTGAAGACCTTTGAAGACGCCGAATGAAAAACCATACTGGAATGTCTAGAAGCTCAAAATTGGATAAGTGAGAACTATTTAATGTTATGCTAGAGATCATATTATCCACTGACAATTCAAGTTATTTCTGTAATTTTCATCATCGTCATTTTTTTCGCCTATTCTCTTAATATTAAAAGCTTAGTGTTGTTTTTGTAGTAAACTCAAGATACCTCGCAAAAACTATTGGAGAGCTCTTTCGAATTCAGTTTGAATGAACGAAATCTTAATTCATTGGCTTGTTTTCAGCTCTAAACTACACTCGATCACACTTGAGCAAAAAAGAAAACATGTTTAAAAATACATTTACAGAAAACAGATCCATAATTTATAGTACAACTCGGTACATGTCCGGGAACTTCCTTATGGCAATCATGGCAGGATAAAAGGGATCCTCCAAACCAATACCACACCCCTCTGTGACAGACCCAGTGGGATCCTCATCCTCACTGGGTTTTCGGGAAAAAAGTCACCGGGTTCGCTAATTTCCCACTGGGTCCGCTCGTGTTCTGTTGTATTTTGCTTATTTATTATTATTTTTGCAAACAAAATACGCTGGGCCACACCGCACAATCACTGGGTAAAATCATAATGTTCACTGGGTACTGGGGAGACTAAATTTCCTCTGGGTAAGGGAAAATACTCCGCTGTGTAGGGTTATAGTGGGTCTGTTACAGAGGGGTGTAATACCAGACTCGTTTTGTTACAACAATTGCTGCAATTCTTGCCTTATTCAGTCGATCGGAGGCACAGTACCGATCTGATCAAAAAGGTGGGTGAGAAGGACAGGGGGTTTCCTTCCGGGATCTTCCAATGCAAAATGCTACTACGAAGTACACCTTGTCTAATGATTCATGTAATGTTCTTAGTTTTCAGTCCCTGATGAGCCAGTCTGATCAGTACATCCCCCGCAGTTATCCACAGCTCCACAAGGATAAGACAAGGCCTGATTCTAACTGGATCGACATTAGTGGGGACATTATAAGATGCGGGGATAATGGGAGGGTGGGAAGAGGAAGACAACTCTTCTCTTTCCTCCTTTCCACTATCTACTACTACTTACGATTTCCTCCTGGTGAAGACTGGGAACGAGTCAGGAAGAAGACGCTGATGGAAGACATGTACCTCTGGTTGGTGAAATTGCTTGTGGGTTGGGTGAGGGAGGGTAAAATAAAGCTCTGGTTGGACCTTAAATCAAATTTCGGCCAGAAGTCATAGTACTTCTGTTTCGGTGTAACGTAATGTAATTAGGTTAGTTAATTGGGCCCTGGGTTTGGTATGGCTCCTCCCTTTAGGCTTTCCTTTGGGTTCTTTTTCAGGCTTTTTCTGACTTCGTTTCGCTCTGCTTCGGCTCTACTCTGACAACAATTCAACTCGACTTCGGCTCTTCGATTCTTTTTCAGGACTACTTCGGCTTCGGCTTCACTTCGGCTGATGTATCTTCGGCAACGTATAAATTCCCCGCTTAGTTGCGCATTTAAAACCAATTTGTTTATTCACGTTTTACTCAATGACACTGCACCTCTAAGCACTGTGATTGAATAAAACCCTATCGACCAAATTATTTCTTCAAAAACTATTCAGAAAAAACTATTTCGAGACAAGGTTCAACCAGACATTTATTTAATTGTAGATAGCTAGAGTTAAGCCATTCGGCTGCCTGGAAGTGGCTTAACCCTAGTTGGAGCCACTGAGGAGAGGCTCTCACGAATATCAGTTAGGAGGGAATTATGGCACTATGCACACACTTCAGGTCAGTTTAGGTCAAACTTTAAATCTATCAAAGCCACATAATGGATCACAGGCGAGAGGATGGCGTTCTGATGTATAACAGCGACCCATATAAGGTAGGGCAAGTTCTACACCCTGGCACGAGGTACGTGGATTTATTAATAGTCTGTTGTGTTACACTGGCACATATCATCCATTCCTATCCTAAGCTTTCTGGCTCATTTTGTCTGAAAAGCGAAATGTTTAGAAAATACCTTTGAACTGCTTACGGTACCGACAACAGGTTGAAATGCATGCCGTGTTCCAGTGTAACATAACATAGCTCACGTTCGGCGTTCGGATCGATTTTTGATTCGGCTTTCTGTTCGGCTATTGTTTCGAAACACGATTGGCTCCCAATTGTTACGGAAGTCTCGTTAGCAAGCAGAATGCTTATCAACCGTCTGGGAAACCCTGATGAGTATTCCAATCGGGGTGCCAACTTTTACTTGCACAGGAATACTCGGGGTTTCTTTGGACGCCAAATTTTTCAAATAGGAATGCGCCCCTCCTTTATACTAATTTAGGTCCTGTGCCTTAATGAAGAAATGATGTAACCTATTATTTGAAATAAAGCAAGAAAAACCTGTGTCTCAGAGTGTTATTTTTAATTTAAAGGCAGCAGCGCTTTTTGGGAGTGGTTTTCATTGGCTAACATTTATTTTTTTAAATACAAGATAGCCCATTTTCGGGGGCACTTTCAAATCTTCTATATTAATAAAGAAATTTTGTATACTTGATAACAATAAATAATAAAAAATCTGTGCCTCAGTGTCTTTTTTTAATTTTAACGTAACTGCATGCCTTTTTAAACAAGTTACAAGTAACAAATACATGTACAGTACTGTAGAAAAAATAAACCACAAAAACCCGTGTCTCTGAGTGTTCATTTTCTTTAATTTTAAGGCAAGAACATCAATCCATGGCAATATTATGTAAAGTCAGTGGTTGTTACAAATTTCGTCAAACGTTGGTCAAATGCATGTGTTCATTTTTGGGAGCCATTCAAATTCAAATTTGGCCAAAATGTTATTTCTATTGCGCGAGCATTGGAAAGTATTTTGTTTCGCAGTCAAACAACAATGCTTTGTGAAGCTACTAACTGAAACTTCTTGTGAAGTTATAGGTTTTGACAAGTTTGTTATTGCAGTATTCAACAGGAGTAAAAGGAGACAAGTCATGGGATCTATGAACAATCTTATGCAAGGCCAGTTTGGAATACACTTTTTTGGTTCATATGGTAAGCTTTATATAATTTGCCAATAATATGGCAACATATGCTCGACTTGTCTCATTTTAGATTTCTGAGCGGTCTCATTGGCTGTAGTAACATATGGAATTGAAACCCACGACCTTGAGTAATTAATCAATAATGATTCCAAAATCAGGTAAGCAATATCTAGTGAGGATGCCTATACAATTCAGGTCTTGATGGGATTCAAACCCGACCTTTGTTGCAAATTATTTTGCAATGTAAGCAATATCTAGTGAGGAGGACTATACAATTCAGGTCTTGATGGGATCCAAACCCGACCTTTGTTGCAAATTATTTTGCAATGTAAGCAATATATAGTGAGGACGTCTATACAATTCAGGTCTTGATGGGATTCAAACCCGACCTTCGTTGCAAATTATTTTGCAATGTAAGCAATATCACATGAGGAGATCTATATAATTCAGATCTTGATGGGATGCAAACCTGACCTTTGTTGCAAATTATTTTGCAATGTAAGCAATATCACATGAGGTCTATATACAATTCAGATCTTGATGGGATTCAAACCCGACCTTTGTTGCAAATTATTTTGCAATCTAAGCAATATCAAGTGAGGACTACACAATTCAGGTCTTGATGGGATTCAAACCCGACTTTTGTTGCAAATTATTTTGCAATGTAAGCAATATCAAGTGAGGACTACACAATTCAGGTCGGATCATGTGTACTATAGGTGGTCTCGGTCGATATGTCGACCGATATATCGACCGACTACCGGTCGAGAGTCGACCGATATATCGGTCGATAGTCGGTCGACTATCGGTCGACTGTCGACCGGCTATCGACCGATAGTCGACGAAGAAATACGTCGACCGATATAAACTAAGATCATCGATACTCGACCGACAACGGACCGACATTTGACCGACACATGACCGACACTTGACCGATGCTTGACCGATACTTGACCGATCATCGACCGATACTTGACCGATACTCAACTAATAATTTTGAGGCCCAAAATTATGTCGCTCAAAATATATTACGCCTTGTCGAAATCTTCCAAAATGCGTTGTCATTTCTTCTCTTTGGACCTTGTCTTGCAAGACTTTTCACTAGCTCCTGCAATGAGCATAGAATTTCTTCCATCTGAAGGCCTCATGAACACATCCGCCACTACTTGTTCCGCCATCTTGGATGCAGGATTTGCCAGTCTCTCCGCTTTACCTCGCCTCCCAAGCATTCCTTGCACCCCTCCCCTCCCCACACCCCCTCTCCGCTTGCTTTTTTTACTATCGCGCGGGCGACTGGGGACGAGGCAGCCGCACTCCCGCAGTGGATGAAAGAACGAGGTTTATTCGTGAAGTTTATATTCAGTTTTTATGTTAATTATGACGACTGCGGCACTGCGAAAAGTAGCAAGTTTTTTTATTTAAGATATTTTGTGGGCCTGGTATTCTGCAATCTAGCCTTCCATTTATATGAGTTCTCCACTTAATCGAAAACTCATCTACAATAAAGGTAACTGTAAGGTACACTATCTAAAGATCACGCCGAGTCCAAATTTCAATTAACATCTGTAGCGCTAAGAACTAAGGTTAAATAACTGTTTCAGGTACGTTGGCTAAACGATACTTGACCGATATTCGACCGATATTTGACTGATATTTGACCGACAATCTACCGATACCTCACCGACAGTCGATCGCTAAATACCCATCGATTTGTCGACCGATACATCGGTCGACTGTCGACCGATATATCGGTCGACTATCGGTCGATATATCGACCGACTAGCGACCGATAGTCGGTCGATAGTCGACCGATAGTCGGTCGATAGTCGACCGATAGTCGGTCGATATATCGGTCGACATATCGACCGAGACCACCTACAGTACACATGATCCTTCCGGTCTTGATGGGATTCAAACCCGACCTTTGTTGCAGATTATTTTGCAATGCAAGCAATATCACATGAGGTCTATACAATTCAGATCTTGATGGGATTCAAACCCAACCTTCGTTGCAAATTATTTTGCAATGTATGCAACATCACATGAGGAGGCCTTTTAAAATTCAGGTCTTGATGGGATTCAAACCCGACCTTAAATGTTGCAAATTATTTTGCAATGTATGCAACATCACATGAGGAGGCCTTTTAAAATTCAGGTCTTGATGGGATTCAAACCCGACCTTTGTTGCAAATTATTTTGCAATCTAAGCAATATCAAGTGAGGACTACACAATTCAGGTCTTGATGGGATTCAAACCCGACTTTTGTTGCAAATTATTTTGCAATGTAAGCAATATCAAGTGAGGACTACACAATTCAGGTCTTGATGGGATTCAAACCCGACCTTTGTTGCAAATTATTTTGCAATCTAAGCAATATCAAGTGAGGACTACACAATTCAGGTCTTGATGGGATTCAAACCCGACCTTTGTTGCAAATTATTTTGCAATCTAAGCAATATCAAGTGAGGACTACACAATTCAGGTCTTGATGGGATTCAAACCCAACCTTTGTTGCAAATTATTTTGCAATGTAAGCAATATAAAGTGAGGACTACACAATTCAGGTCTTGCTGGGATTCAAACCCGACCTTTGTTGCAAATTATTTTGCAATGCAAGCAATATCACATGAGGTCTATACAATTCAGATATTGATGGGATTCAAACCCAACCTTCGTTGCAAATTATATTGCAATGTATGCAACATCACATGAGGAGGCCTTTTAAAATTCAGGTCTTGATGGGATTCAAACCCAACCTTTGTTGCAAATTATTTTGCAATGTATGCAACATCACATGAGGAGGCCTTTTAAAATTCAGGTCTTAATGGGATTCAAAACCCGACCTTCATTACAAATTATTTTGCAATGTAAGCAATATCAAGGGAGGAGGCCAATAAAATTCAGGTCTTGATGGGATTCAAACCCGACCTTTGTTGCAAATTATTTTGCAATGCATGCAACATCACATGAGGAGGAATTTTAAAATTCAGGTCTTGATGGGATTCAAACCCCGATGGGATTCAAACCCGACCTTTGTTGCAAATTATTTTGCAATGTAAGCAATATCTAGTGAGGAGGCCCAGTATACAATTCAGGTCTTGATGGGATTCAAACCCGACCTTTGTTGCAAATTATTTTGCGATGTAAGCAATATCACATGAGGTCTATCTATACAATTCAGATCTTGATGGGATTCAAACCCGACGTTTGTTGCAAATTATTTTGCAATGTATGCATTATCACGTGAGGAGGACTATACAATTCAGGTCTTGATGGGATTCAAACCCGACTTTTGTTGCAAATTATTTTGCAAATTATGTAAGCAAATATCAAGTGAGGACTACACAATTCAGGTCTTGATGGGATTCAAACCCGACCTTTGTTGCAAATTATTTTGCAATGTAAGCAATATCTAGTGAGGAGGCCCAGTATACAATTCAGGTCTTGATGGGATTCAAACCCGACCTTTGTTGCAAATTATTTTGCGATGTAAGCAATATCACATGAGGTCTATCTATACAATTCAGATCTTGATGGGATTCAAACCCGACGTTTGTTGCAAATTATTTTGCAATGTATGCATTATCACGTGAGGAGGACTATACAATTCAGGTCTTGATGGGATTCAAACCCGACCTTTGTTGCAAATTATTTTGCAATGTATGCAACATCACATGAGGAGGCCTATAAATTTCAAGTCTTGATGGGATTCAAACCAGACCTTCATTACAAATTATTTTGCAATGTAAGCAATATCAAGGGAGGAGGCCAATAAAATTCAGGTCTTGATGGGATTCAAACCCATGACCTATTGGACCCCAGAAAGTCTTGGAAAACATCAGCGTGTCCTGAGAGAAAGAGGGAATGCGGGCAAAGTTTTCATTTCAAAAGTGTTTTAGTATCATCAGCTTTCGTGCTTGAAGAATCAAAATCGTCTGCAAATTCGGTTTGTTTGTCTGGGGGAGTAATGACATCACTCCCACGCTTTGCTTGCCTTTGTTACAAAGAACTTTGCAACTTGAGCAAAATCAAGTAAGGAGTGTAGTTACTAAATGAAGGAAAGACATGACCTAAAATAACATTTAAAAGACCTAAAATGAGCCAAAATGATCAAAATAATATCTCAAATAACCTAAAATGATCTAAGGACCTGAAATGACAACTAAAATGACTAAAGTAGCTAAAATTAGTCTAAATGACCTAAACTAATACCCAATTATTAAGTAGGTAAGGTATAACAATTGACATAAAATGACAATTATCAATCAGTCATTAAATCAATTTTTTAAATTACCACTGCCAAGACAGTGCATGCTCCATTTAAATTACAAGGGTAAGTGTTGTTGCTAGATAGAATTGCTTAGCCATGTACACCAACCACAGGAAACACAGGTAAGGCTTGAAACCACTAACAGTACATGTATGATTTCCACAGGAGACATATGGAAACCAATAAAACGTGTAATTTTGTGGCTAAAGCAATGTCAAGAGGTCAAGCTTAAATTAAGCCTGTCAAATTCAGGTCTTAGGATTGAAACCCATGACCTTCATCATGATGACCTACGAGTGCTCATGTGAGTAGTAAAAATTGAGATTTAAACCCAATATGGCTTTTGTGTTGACCAGAGTGTTCAAGAACTCTGAGCAGTTTTGTTTGTTAATTCATTTGGAAAGCTGTGATGGTATGAAGTTTGGAGATCAATATTTTTTCAGGCTTCCTTTGCAACCTCTAAGTTGTAAAAACTGCAATGATCGCCAACTGTGAATATACGTTTTATAATTTTGTTTTATGTGCTGGAAAGTTTATGTCCTTTAGTGCCAATTAACGTGCAGCAAAGAAAAGTCAGCCAGGGTCATTTGTAGTGAGCAGTTGAACCAGCCAAAGAACAAGACCTCAGATGGAGAGCAAATTTCTTCATGTTCATGTTGGGCAGACCGTTTAAGAATGGACTTTATAAACTACACAGCAGTCATATTGTGCAAGCAGCTTTGACATCTTGATGAGCCCAATCATGTTGACAAACGAGCCTTGTGAATTCAGAGCAGTCACCCCAGACACCATTTGAATTGCCATTGACAAGCTGAGTTTAACTAAGGTAATATCATTTGAGATCACATTTGACTGTCATGAATCTGTATTTTTATTTATAGCAACTGATGTAAAATGTGTACAGCATTTCTTCACAACGTGCAATTCCAGAAAAATATCCATACACCCCACAGAAAATATTGCAAATTCCTGGCATGGGGATTGGAAGGGTTCTCAAAAGCCAAAAAAATTACAGAACTGTATGAAGGTTAATTGGAATTTCCAGAACGTAGGGGGGGGAGGTGTCTTTTAAAAATCCCTTCTGTGGGGGAGTTATGGATAATTTATGAAACTACGCATTCATGGATATTATGCTTCTCGATGAATGAAAAAAGAAAATCATTGAATATTGCAAGTTAATTGTACATTTGAAGTTATCAATTTCCTTACTACACATCTCTTATGAAAACAAGCATTGCACATCAATTAACGATAGCATATACAGATCGAATTTCCCTAGCTGGAATACATTCTTTATCTTTTAGGCTAGGGAAAGTTTTAACACTGGTTTGTTATATTGAATAAACTGTCACTTCTTGAACTTGAATAGAATAAATTTTTGAGAGCGCTCAACTCTGAGAGGAGCAGTAAATTATAATGATCAACGGTAGCAACATTTCAATTTATCGTTTTATTGTGACAAAAGTGAGATGGCTTGCCTTGATAAAACTAACAGACTTTCATGGCTAACATTTGTTTTTAAATTACTCCTTTTAGTCCTCATCAAATAGTTCATGTACCTACCAAGAACTGAATTAAGCTGTCATCAGTCTCTACAAGTCAAGAGACGAATGAACAAAGCAGACAAGACTGATCTAAAAAAGAATAAACAAAGCTGGCAAGCTCTATCAAGGTATAACAAATCATGGTCGATTACAAAGACATTATTTTTGTACCAGGAATATAAGCCAGGAACTGCAACCGATCTTGAAAAGCCATACCTTTTTTTATCAAAACTTGTACAAAAATGTTTTATGGGGAAGTGTAATCCTGGTATAATATGTTAGTGTAGAATCTAATGTGCGTAACATAATTTGCAATTGATTTGAATGAAAGGAACCAATAACAGACCTCCAAGAGGACAATCCCTTGCATTATAACCAGTGTAGAGTTTTCTTTTATAAAAGCATCGAGTTAATCCCAGGGTTCAAAGCAACAGCTGGCTGCCAGTGGTAGCCGGCACTTTGACCACCTTCGAGCTCGCCACGCAGCATCTTAACTCTTTTCATGGCCTTTTACTGAAGAAATATAAGATAGAAAAGCTTGCTTGAGTTGGCCAACTGAAATCAAACTCGCTGAAACAACAATTCAGGGTTCTCATAACATTGCATGACACCTGTCATGCCGATGGCACTACAAAGTGTTAGGGTTTGGACAGAGCTTCTATCACCACCAAGAAATTTTCATATTTAATTGTCCAATCAACTGCTTTTTAAATTCTTACTTTGCTTCAAAATTAGTCGCACCAATGAATTAATAAAGTCGAAACAACAAATTTACTCTAATAATGTTGTTGACTAATGGAGTTCATGCTCATTCACTAAAATTTGACAGCCGGGAAAAACATCAACCTTGACAAAAAATAAGCTAAAAGCTGTGACTTTATTTTAAACCCTGAATCCATCCAAATTAATTTATTACAATCAAATAATTTAAAAGAATATAACATTGTTACAATTCACCTTAATTTGCTTCATTTTTTGCAGCTTGTAATGACCTGAGTTGCCACTAACAGGGTCTGAAAATCAACCTAGCACAATCTGGATACAACTGGAAAGACAAATAATGTTTAGTGATCTAGTGATATCAATAAGTCAACTAGTTAAAAAACAGGGATTATAAGGGACAGTTAATTTAAAACCCTGTGTAAACAAATTAAGGAAGGCCTGCAGGTAATGTGCTGCACTTATGCATATCAATTAGTTTGGTTGAAAACCAGTCAAATTAAGAATTAAGTATAGTGACACACACGCACACCTCTATTTTGGTTTAAAATATTTTGAGAAAAATATTTTTCGATTTTGGTTGAAAGTGTGCTTATCTGTTTTAGAGTGCTGATGAAAATCAGTGTCACAAATCTGTTTTAGTGTTATTAGAGTTGGTGACAAGTTCAAAGTGACAATGTCAAACTTTTTTCTCACAAACCAATCTCATCTGCACTGTCATACAGATTCTGGTCATTACATTGAAATGAAACTTCTCAATGATAAATATCTTTCGACTAAGAAAGATTATTTAATAGTAGATTTTTAGCTATTATCTAGAAATTTAATAGCTTGAGCTAAAGACTAAGCTACTAAGTTTTATAGAGATAAAAGTTGATGGTATTATTAAGAAATATAACAACTTTCAAATACCTCTTGAAAGCTATTATATCTAAAATAATAGCAAAGGAGTTGCCAAAATCTACTTATTTTAAGAAATATTTTAAGTGATAACTTGTTGCTTTTATGATATCAAGCTATAAAATTTTGAAATAGATACCTTTCGAGCTATTTGATAACAATGGGTATTATAATTGTTAACAAATAACAGATTAAGGTATTATTTTAAAAAAGATAGCTTGAACAAAGCTTTTAAGAAATTTCATTTCATGTTTATGAATATATATGCAGAGATTAGATTGGAAAAAGAGGGAAAAAATGACATGACACATCTGGCTTGTAGCCAACTTGGATAAGTTTGGAACAGATTACAGTTGACTTTGACTTTTATTCAGGACCTGAAACATGAATAAGTCGCAAGTGTTTTTGGACTCGGAAATCAATTCAAGAATTTCATCTTTTTGTTTATGAACGAAGAAGCACTTTGCTAAATATTTAAACTTGACACAAACAAGTCAACATATTGAGCAATTGAAAAAAGTACTCTGAAGTCAGGACATGGGGCTCTCCTGGAACTGACTTGTAAGCTGAGCTAATCCTTACACCTAATCCTAAACAACAACTAACATGCTCATTAATATAACATGGAGAGTTCTTGGTTCTGATCTCAGATCCAAAAAAATTAAAACTTGGGAATTAAACTTTGATTATGAAAAGAGAACTTTTGTTGTATTCAATTTGTTTATTTAAATACTGGTCTATTAAGTCTAGCAAATTGTCTTGATGACATTTAACAATGAATTCATCCATTATGTTTGGTCTGTAAGGGAATTAAGTCCTGAAAGGAACTGTTAGTGCTGATGGTTCAACCTGTGTGGAAGTCATTTCCAGAGCCCCCTTGCAAGACTGAAGGTGACTTGCACTCAGGCTGTCACCAACAACAGTTACTTTTTTTTGGCCATCGAATATGGCCTGCTGATAAGCCTTAAATAAGTGTCAGCATGGATTTAGAAGTAGAAATTGCTTATGTTTGTATTGCCTGATACAAACTTGCAGCTGAGTGCTAGTGCCTTTGGGAGAAGTTGAAAGTTTAGGTTAACATTTGGGTTTGCCCTCTTGGGGGTTATATGGTTAGGGGAATATGGGTGTATGCAGGGGTAATGGTTTCTGTAAAAGGTTGGGTTTTTGGGTTACAGAACACAGGAGTAAGCTTTTTGGTTGGGTTATTGTGAAGGTTTGTAAATAATGTGAGGTGTTAGGTTGGTGGGGTTACGGTAATATCAGGGTTCGAGAGAAGTGTAGTGGAAAGGGTTTTCGTCAGGCTTTCTGTGTAAGGATTTTGGTCAGTATTAGCATGTTAAAGTATATTTGGATTAGGGTTGAGCTAAATTTTTCATTTCCCCCATGCATAGTCTGCTGATTGCATCAACTTGTGTACCAGCTAGGAAACATAAAATGACCATTTTCAACTTTATTAAATAAAAATAATAACTTATCACAATGTCGTGTTTAGACTGTTACCAATCAGAGTTTTAAGAGTTTTATTTTGTGTTTGATGTAAAAGATAACCAACCATCTGTGCAATCAATCCACTTGATGGGATGAGTTTGTATTTTTAGCTTTAAATATGCAACATAACAGCTATAAACCACAGAACCTTTAAATCACAACTGAATTGAACATGGTTTTAGTCACCTTTTTAAATATCTTTCATCTGTTAAGTTGAAAATCATGCCTAGATTTTTGTTATTTTGAAATAAACACAAGAATGACATTTAAATGTGGTGTTATTATCTTTAAGCTTATTTATTGTTCTTAATAATTTTTCCAAAATATCATGATTCCCCATCAAAGGTGGGGGGGGGGAGGCCCGGCATTGGTGGGTGATTTGACAGTAATTAGTTGGGACTTTTGACTGTAGGGTAGATTTTCTAGCAACATTTTATTGACTTTTAGTGACCCTTTAGACCATCAGCATTTCATGAACAGAAAGTCTCAGCTCAGTTCAAATGCCTGGCCTCTCCCCCCTCTGGCTTAACACAGAATATGTTTGTTGTTTTTTGTGAAACTGTAAATTAGTGAACCTTGAAAATGAAATGACTAATAAAAAAAAGTGTTGGTTGTTTTTGATCTCTCAAAAAGGCAATGGACCTTTCTCATGCATTTGTTATTTTTTCTATTCTTTTGTGTTCATGCCAATCTGCCTGCCTCGTCAGCATTTGCAAAGAACAAAAGAACTTGAACTTGGAAATGAGGTTGGGTGGGCAGATTAGCATGAACAAGAAAGAATAACAAATGCGTGAGAAAGGTCTATACTCCATGATGGACTATCCAGTCTGAAATGCATCCACAGCGTTGTCTTATAAATATCCCCATTAAAATACCCGGGTTTGCCCGAGAGGATGGTTATTGCTGGAATTGACTGTTGCATTTCTTGTAGCTAGCCTGTGAATAGCTGGCGGTTGAGTAACACATAATTGCGCAAGCGAGCGGAGAAAGAGAGGTCCCTCTCGTGGCTTCGCCTCTCGTTTTCACTGTTTTTAATCGCTCCCTCGTGCACGTTACCGTAACCAAACTGCCAGCTACGAAGGTTTCGATCTACTCCATGCCTTGAAATGACGAGCAAGATGCACGCACCTGGTTACAGGCTGTACAGCACCGGGGCTTGTGGTTGGACCCTTAATTTTTTCGGTGATACCAAAACAGCCGCGAAGGAAGACCACAGACTGGCATGGATAATGTGCAAATTATTCCCATTTGCGGACTACAAACTGTGGAGAAAAAATCTTGAACCTGTGCATTCAAAGGCTTCAAAGTTTCTATCCAATTGATCACAGCAGCAGCCACTGCCCGGGGGGAGGGGTGGGGGGAATTGCATATGAAAGGGGCGGCGATGCTCGTCGTCTCGCTTAGGGGTGTAAATTTCGGTTTTTTGTCTCGCTTAGGGTGTTCTGGGCAAAACGCCATTATATTTGGCCGTGAAGGTCTTTTTAAGGGTTGCACGCGAAGAAATGTAAAAGAAAAAAATATATAATCAATATATTTTCAGTATATGATCGAAACAGGCATGTCGGGATAAAAGTGTAGTATTTTTCTATTTTCAATATATATTGCGCTCTACTTCATTGTATCGAGCACTGTAATACGGAAAAATTGAATCATATACTGGTATTCAATATGTATATTTTTAATTCCTTTTATTTACTCGATTCATGTAAGCAAAGTTTTCATGGTCTCTTTTTGGGGTCAAAAAGGCTTGGGCCACGCCCAGATCGCCCCCCCTTGTATTTCCCTCTCTGCCTAGCATCGTAGCGTAGAGGAAAACAACTGCTCGCAGGGTAGTCTCCTTTAGGGGTTTAATTCAAAATTTCCGACGAGCATCCCGCCTCTTTCATATGCGAGTCTCCCCCCCCCCCCTCCCGGGAGCCACTGTTAATGCAATCCCAATCACGCTGCTCAAAGCTCAAGTTTTTGCGGCACGCCTGGCCAGGCTCCGGGGATGGATAGGGGACAGCCCAACCGCCCCCGACCCACCCCCGTCTAGCTGAAGCCTGCTCGCGGGCTACGGCAAGTCCGTCGAATTCCTTGGGAGAAGCTGTTGTGTACGCATGTCTGCGCAGCAGCTCTCATAGCTTGGTTCAAGCAAAAAATAAAGGAACTCAAAAAAACGCGGTAAAATGATAATTTGCCATGATGAAAGTGGGAGAAGATATGATCATCGCAGTTATTGGAATTTAAGAAGCATGAAAAAATTCAGGGCTTCAACGAGGTTATTCAAACCCGTGACCTCCGCGAATACCGATGCGATGCTCTACCAACTGAGCCATGAGTTCAATTAACCTTCCACCACTCCCTCCCCCAGCAAGAAAACACGAGTTGTTTTATTTCGTGTTTACTTGTTTGAGTTCTTCAACGGAGCTTCAACCTCGTCCCAAAAGGCCATCTAAAGGGTCATCTGCGGTTGTGATGGGAACCAGCCCGGCCGGGGCTACCAGCCCAGAGAGTTCAATTTTTGTCAACTCTCACAAACTCTTGCTCTCAGATCAGTCAAAGTAACAAATATTATACCTGCCGACCTTTTCCGAGTCAAAAGTGTGAATTTTTTTATCAGAGTTCTCGAAGAGTTATCTGAAGTCGTCCAAAGATTCTTGAGGTCTTTCCAAACACTTTCGAAGACAGTCGGAAGACCTCCGGGCATCAAGAACACAACATAACGTAACAATATAAACTTTTTAAGTCTTTTCTTGCATTGCCTTGAACCGACATATTTTTAGAAATTGTGTCAGTTCGATCAATGTTTCAGCGAGGCGTAAGAAATTGGCTCGGACGCTTGAGTAGGCGTGACTCGGGCATAATGCGTGAGAGTTGGCAAGGGTTTTAAAGTGCACACAATCTTCAAGGTCACTCAAGGACATGGTGTAAATATCAATTTTTACACCAAGCAGGGTGGGGTAAAAATGAAAAGAAAATGTTGAATGAACTGATAAAGCCTTTCGACAGAATCTGTTTTGTAATACAGCTACCTTTCATAGTTAAGTTTTTATAAACGTGATGGTGTTTTAACAAAATACGAGGGGGAAAGTCCGAAATTTCTGGATAGATATATTTCTGTGTACTGCCCCTTGGAATTCCCCTTGGACTGTCCCTAGGGATCCCGCATCATTGAACAGCGGTTGCTCAAAGAAGAGAAATAAATTTACAAAACCTTGAGTGACCTATGAAGTCATGTTATCCGTTGTTCGGAAGGGTAGATCACTTTTCTGTACGTTTTAGTCCGATACTAAAGGAATGCTTTGATTTGTGGATCTCAGTTTGTTGCTGTCATGGACAAAGTACGTACCGTAAACGCGTATTACTTCTCACTTTTAGATAGATAGATGAAAGTGTGTACTAGATGGGTAACCATCGCTAGCTCAATTTGACACTTCGGTGACTCAGAACTACTGGTTATTAATTTATTATCGCCCTTTATATTTGTTACTTTGACTGAGGGCAAGAGTTTGTGAGTTGACAAAAACTCTCATGTGAGTCAACTCTATTGCCCATTGGCCCAGTCGTCATGACTATTTTTGGAGGTGTTTCTTCTTACTTAAAAATGGTCGCTTTATAATAGCTGATGAAAAGCTTCAGGAGGGGAAGGTCGGGCATAGACGAGACAATTTTGAACTGAGCTAAGATTTTCTGTTGAAATGTCCTGCGGTGGGGCATTTTTAGATGGTCAAAAGAGCCACTAAATGTTAATAAAAAGTTGTGAGAAAGCCCATCAAAAGTCCCCACTTTGAGATGATAACCACTGTGAAATTCCCCACCAATGCCTGGCCTCCCACCCCCGTCCCCCCTGCCGCTTAACATTGATAGGTACATAGTGATCAATACCAAATCATTTGTTATTAATTTATTTGTTTTCAGCCACTACTTGGCAATATTACAATCACCCAAGGGGTACGTCGCTTTCTATATGCTGTGCAGCCAAAGGAAGCATCTTTTGCAAAAGTTGCAGATGTACCAGACTATTTGAATGAAGTGAGCACTTCAAATTATTTTTATTACTCATGATTTTTTAAAACAATACCAAAAGGTTTCTATTGAAATTTTACTTAACAAATTTGAATGACAAGCAATTTTCATTAGCTTTGAGCTTCAAAGATGTTATGTTGGCACCAGAAACCTGTTGTCCATCATAATTTTCCATCCAGTTGGCATCACAAATTAAAGTGCTGTTAATAAGATTGATAGCCTAAGGATGTGATGTGATGTTGCTCATTGATCAAGATTTGATTGTTTTCTAGTTCACTGTCGATGTGGCTTCTGTTGAGTAAATGCTTTCTTGCTAATTATTTTAAGCTCTTTTCCTAGGCTGTTCCATTTTTCTTAGGTGCTATTGCATTGGAGTATATATTATGTTTCCTTACCAATCTGCCACGGATGAGATTGAATGATGCATTCAGTTCAATTGCTGCTGGAGTGTTCTCTCAGTTGTCAAAGTACGTATGGGCAGATATTAATTAAAGTAATTGTCAGTTCCATCTATGTTTTCCATGTGTTACAGCCTTTCCTGTAAAACCGTGAACACCTGAAATATTTCAGGAATGTTGATTATGTGGTGACCAATCACAGCAAAGTTCAGGACACGCTAACAAACCTCAAAACCACAAACTAATTACCGTTGGTGTTAGCGGTTAAGTTTTCTCAAGACCTGATTGGCTTTTTTCTTGCTACACAATAACATTCCATATACATTTCTGATGTTCACGGTTTTACGGCTGTAATCTGATGAACAATTTTAATTTCAATTTTTACAGCACAACGTGCTTTAGTGTGGCCACTCACCAAACTTTTTTTGACAAGTTGTAATTAGCCAATCAGGGAGCGCAAATTTGTTTGAGCTGTCCCGCCTCCTTGCAACTTTCAAAGCTGTTGTCACGAAACCTGTCGCACTTTTAACAGGGAGGTAGGACAACTCGAACAAATTTGCACTCTCTGGTTGGCTAACTAGTCAACAAAGTTTTTTTGGTGGCCACACTAAGGCGTGTCACGCTGTCACAGCAATTTTCATTCTGAGTCAATATGACGTTGTGTGAAAAGTCAGTGAGAAGGGTACATTACATGAACCAACTATAACAAAATTTGAGCAACAGGTTTTTGAATTACTTTCAAATTCCTACATGTTGCTGCAACAAAGTGTTGCAGTAAAAATAGTCTGGCATGGTATGTTACCAGTACTCAACGCCCATTTTTAACGCAAAAATGTTACAAGAGGGTATAGATATTGGTGAGATCTCAACCAACAGTGGTCATGTTTCTTTTGAGGATCTGTTGCCTAATAGTTGACCCATGGAAATTTGATGTTCTTAAAACAAGTATGAACCAGGCAGGGAGGTTACATCCCCCCCAAGTGCAAAGGTGCCCGTACGCATATGTAAGGTAACATCTTGTACCTATATTGTTTACAGAAATCCCATGCTAATTTGATGTCTTCTTTTTTCTTATTTAACAGGATAATTGTTCTGAGTACTGAACTTGTTGTGTATGTGTTTGTTTATAACAATTTTCATCTTGTGGAACTGCCTTGGGACTCTCCTGGAACTTGGTACCTTTGTTTTATTGGGGTGGATTTTCTTTATTACTGGTTCCACAGAGCTGCACATGGTAATGGTGTTATTGCAATAGTTGAATATAAATTCCATTGATAAAGATGAAAATAATGATCATTATTATCCAACTGTGCTTCGTACAGTTTAAGGTCATTCCCCTGTATTGTATTGCGCATCCTTACTGCGTACGATTTATTGCGTTATCAGGGCGCGCACTTCAAGAAAACTGCGGCGTTTTATTTACGGCTTTGCTCGCTAAGGAGATAAATCGTCGTTTTCTCGTAAACGAGTATGGTGACCTATATTTTTTACCCTTTTTCTGAGACTAGCAATCACTTTCTTCCTATAACAGGAATATAAAAAAATTCCCATTGCAGAAAAATAAATAATCGACGGAAACGTGGACTTATTGAAAATATTGTGGCCTCGAGATCACTGCATGCTAGTATCAAGTTGAATCAAGGTCGACTGGAAATGCATGCTTTCAAAATGAAACATATATTAAATTGTTCCTTGAAGGCGATACAGTATATCTATAATTTTTTCCCTTGTTTTGCTTTCTCCCTATTTTTTTCTTCTCCCATAAGACGTGGCATGAGCTAGTCAAATGAAAACATTTCTGAAGCTGATATTTTAACGAATTATGGGGTATTTTCAAGGTGCTCCTGCTCTTAAACGAATATGGGAACCCCTCTTTTTCATTACAAAATTTAAATTCCCTTATAATGAACAACAAATGGGCAAAGTTTGAACGAAAATCTATTGTCAGTTCTATTTCAGGGGAATGACCTTAAATAATGCCGAAAACAAGTACAGATATCAAGCGGTATTTGTGCTCCAGAGAACCGGTTAGAATTTGGCGTGAATATTTACTCGTTGTTTGTAGTTTGACTTGCCCTACGGCTCATCAAAATACGGCACAATTCGTAAAAATACCCAGTAATGCTACACAACAAAATGTCTAATACGATATATGTATTGACATGAGCATGGGACAAAGAAAAATCCTGAGTCCCCGACACTGTCACTCGCAGCATTCGAACCCATGATCTCCCATATTACTGGTCAGGTGCTCTAACCAACTGAGCAACAAGAACTCCTCAGTGGTGAGCTAAGGCCATTTACTAGGTTCAGGATCAACAATGCCAAAGCAACATTTGTGTGATAAATATGACGGATAATGATCATTTCATCTTTATCATTTATTCACCAAGCTGAAAATCTGAATTGCATTGTTGGGAAAAATGTAAAAAATATATGAGACAATGATCTTATTAATTTACCTTAGAAATAAACATAATGTGGGCAGCCCATCAAGCGCACCACAGTTCAGAGGATTACAATCTTGCAACAGCTTTGCGGCAGTCAGTTGTACAGAATTATACATCTGCTGTAAGTACTACTTTAAACTTGTTGCCATGAGTCATCCAAATAGTCATTTGCTCATGACTCCTTCAATGAACTAGGAAATGACTAGAGACACATCACTCTGTATTATTTATTTGATTGAATATTAATTTACCAAATAAAAGTTTTACCAGCAAAATATCAGTACTTGGCTATTAGCAAGTTTCAGTCGGTAAGGTATAGTGGTAAAGCCTTTTTTGATGAAACTGGTTCATATGTAGCTCCTCGTAGGCGTATGGGCAATTTTTTGCCAGGGGGCTGGTGAACCATTTGCCCAAAAAATTCTCCTAAGTTGCCTTGCCCAAATTTTCTCATGCTGCCCAAAAAAATCTGATTTGCCCAAAATTAGGGCGGCTGCAGCCCCCCCCCCCCCCCCCCCCTAGCCCGTACGCCTATGCTCCTGGTGCTTTGGTTTCTGTAGCATGAAGTGATTGGGAGTATTGGCCTTAATCGCACGGCGGCCATGTTGAGTCCCGAGGGATTGAAAACTTTTGTTTTGCCATGCGGAAACTCATTCCCAAACATTTCAACTTGAGGCTCAGAGTACGAAATCTATTGTCTATGGCCAATATGGCCGCCATGCGAATAATGCCCAATATTGACTGCACGTAGTGTTAATTTTAAGTTCTGGTTGTTGTAGATTTTCTACATGCCTTTAGCCTTGGCAGTACCTCCTTCAATCTTCTTTGTTCATGCTCAGTTCAGTATGCTTTACCAGTTCTGGATTCACACAGAGGTACAGTTTTAATTTTGAAATAACGCAGTTAAGCCACCGCCACAGCTGCTGCAGCAGCAGTAGTAGTCTGTTAGACATGGTGAAGAATGATCTGTATTATTGTTTTCAGAGACCATTCATGATCATCACCCCTAATCAATAACATATACAGTGAGTGAGTGAGCGTGCAAACAAGTCATATCAGTCAGTCAGCCAGGCAGGTATTCAGTCAGTCAGCCATGATCAATCCTTTGGTCAGTCAGTCAGCCATGATCAATCCTTTGGTCAGCCAGTCAGTCTATCTGCCCATCTGTCTGTCGTCCACCCTTCAGTCAGTCAGTGAGCTATGGCCAATAAGCCAGCCAACCAGCCGGTTAGTTGCATGCACAGCAAGGATGCAGATAAGCATCCGGTGTGAAAATCATTGAAAAAATTGAAGGTGGCTTTGTGATTTTTTTATACACAGGTGGTCCGCTCTCTTGGACCTTTGGAGTACATTCTTAACACTCCAAGTCATCATCGTGTACATCACGGTAATAGTTTGTGCCCCCCATTATATTTTGTTAATTAAATGTGATATTAAGCAGGTTACAAAATGTATAAAGCAGAAGTGAGAGCACTTGAAATGCCAGTTTATTCTCCTGTTATACAGTAATCAAAGGTAAGTTACTTTATAGCCCTCTTATTTATTTTAAATAAAATCACTGACATTAAACCTGTCCAAATTACTATGTGAACTGAAAATGATCTCACATATGTAACCTTCACTGTTTCAGGGAGAAATCCATACTGTATTGACAAGAACTATGGTAAGTGTCCATCATCATTTTGTATAACAAGTTAATTTTTGGATTAAATCTTACCAAGATCCTGCAATATCCAAATAATCTTACATACTTAGGTTCCTAGTAACATGTCTAGGATTTCCATAAAATAGAATTAGTCCTACAGACTAGAAATGTCTAAGATCCTTGCCACTGTATATTTTTGTTTTTTATCTTTTTTTCTCTCTTGTTATAATTATAAAATCATTTATCTTGCCACACTCAAGATCCTGGACAAGATCCTATAATTTCTGGGATACTCTGAAACATTTTGAATATTTGGCTACCTCAAAATTATAATAAAATAATTTTAATTAATAATAAAAATGGAATTGAGCATCAGGTATTATTCTTGAACATGTGCTTACTGTATTTGGTCAAAATGACACTTCAGACATATGATATTATTTAAATTCCAGGTGGAACGCTGATAATCTGGGACAGAATGTTTGGTAGGTACTTACAATAATAAGCATATATGTTCTGTATATCATTTATGTCATTTCCCAGAGCCATGAAATTTCACTAGGCTCCTTGCTCATTGTGAATTTCTAACCCTCATCATTGAGGTACAGTTGAGGCCCTACCTGTAGAATCACAAGAGAGGGGGGTTGACACAGTCAGTCAGAGAACAGAGATGAGATACTGAAGTAGAACTTTTTAGCGCTGTCAAATGTAGCGTATTGCAAGCTATTTATGACATGTGTTATAATTATGATAGGTACATTTCAGGCTGAAACAGATGAAGAAATAGCATATGGCCTGGTTCATCCACTAGCTAGCTGGGATCCCATTTGGACTCAGGTAATTTATAAGGACAAGCAGGACAAAAGGCTAACTTACATGCTGCAATTTATCGAGGAGCAAATTGATGCACGAGAATGGCGATCAAATGCATCCTTGATTCCAATCCAATGAGTTGGGTGATTCACAAAATCTGTGACTGCAAAAGTACGGTGTAAAACAATTTATATTTTTGATATTTTAGCTGAAAACATTGTAATAGTATCACTTGCCATTTTCTTTTCTAAAACGTTTATTGTTCTGGCTATAGAGAAATTATGCATGTGCATGGGCCATGGACTGTGTACTGAAGAGCCCAGGGTTGAGTGGTACTTAGCAATAGCTTTGACTTGGATTGCCATGATCCAAAGTCCAGCAAATTATACTAACCATGTGGTTACCAGTCCCTTTGCATCACAGACTGTGACAACTGCACTTGGCACTTTAGTCCAGCAACCAATGGTTTAATTGCAATCAATCTTAAGAGATTCAAATGTCAACCATGTTGGTGTAACAAAGAAAGGATGCTAGATCTTTTGTTAATTTTGAGTAACTATTTTGCTTCCATGCATTGAAATAAATGTTGGTCTGTAAATACTAATTTGTTAGTTCTACTACTTACATTAATTTTGCAACATCATTATCTTTCACAGCTTTGTCACTTCAATCACATTTGGAAAACCTTTTGGGAAACACCAGGACTTGAAGGCAAGGTAAGCTGTAATTTACCTCTTGAGTCAAGGGCAGCTGTTGAAAGGCAAACCATTACAGTCTCACTGCAAACTTGCCCTCATTTTCTGTGAGCGATAGTCAACTCGGCTGCGTTTCGTTGACCATTGGCACAAAGAATACTCGGGCTCGTAGTCTAATTCCCTACCCCATCAAGGCAATTTCATGTGGAAGATCTTTTTCATGACCTGTGCTATGCCAGTCAGAAAGCCCTACCAAGGAAAGACAGTCAATTGAAAGCATGAGACAGGCCCAGGCTTCTGGACTGTGTAATTAAATTTAATATGAAGTTATCAACTAAATTAAATTTCATCCTTAGCTTTCTGTGCTGTTCAAAGGTCCTGGGTGGACACCTGGAAAGCCTCGTTTGGGTGATCCTGCAGATCTTCCAGAGGTATAAACTGGTATTTCTATTTTTTTACTATTATCGTTATTATTATTTACTTTTTTTTACTGTATACATGTATTTGTTCTGTAATGTACTTCATTATTTAAGTCTGTAAAATGTAAATATTAAATACCTCTTTCCTGACTTACTTACTTTCAATTAATAAACGGTGGCCACCTAACTAGTTTAGCTTTATAGTTATTTTTGGTGACCAGTTACTGTTTGTATTTTTAATTCATTTATTTTGTAATTAGTAATTAAGTTATTCTTGCAATACAAATAAACCTTGTTGTTGTATAAAGTTGCACACAATATAGGCGCAGTAGTAAATATAGAGCATGGATTGCAGGTAGCAAGAAAATGTGTGCAAAGAGAAACTACAGTTATCTCTTGTGTCAGTTGTCTTTACTCATGCTTTCTGCATCTTGTTTTGCTTTGTACACTAAACAGATTTAGAGGCACTACAGTTATAAGAAGTTTAGATAGACTATTTATTTTGTGGAGGCTCGAATAAAATTAATAAATGGTTTAAACTTTCTTATTTTTGGAATTCAGCTACACCAATAATATTAAGGAAATAACAATTTTTATTAAGGCAATATACGGCAGTCATGTCCAATACACCCGCACTGTATCGATCCGTTGAAGTCATCTTCAGTTCATTCGATTCGTACGGATCGTTTAAATGTTCTACGCTCCGTAGTAAGGTTGACGGTTCGTATATTCTATATTACATCTCAACGATCTGTAAATTTCAAACGGATCGTCGTCCCTTCTTACGGAACGAAAAGGGCAATCAACGGTCTGTACGTTTTGCACGGAGCGAATAGCTTTCATTCGGTCCGAAGTGCATCCCATTAAATGAGAAGTCATGTGTGTGTGTGTTAATGGATTGTTCAATTTGTTCGATTCGCAATTCTTGCATCTCAACAGTGTGTAGTCGTGCGGCTCGTAATTCTTGCTTGGAAGGGAATACTGTATACATGTTTATTCCTCGTTCTAAATGTGGAAAATACCAAACATGCTTTCTAGCTGTGTTGAAGAACCCGAAATGCACGAGTGCAGTTCGTAATTCCTGCTTGGAAGGGAATACTGTAGACATGTACATTCTTAGTTATTCTAAATGTGGAAAATACCAGCCATGAATACAGTATAGATGTATATTCCTCGTTCTAAATGTGGAAAATATCAGGCATGCTTTCAAGCCGCGTTGAAGAAGCCGAAACGCAACGACTTCAGTCACTCTAACATGTACTCTAAGTGCGTGTTCGCGTGCGTTTCGTAATTCTTGCTTGAAAGGGCAAGCCGGCAAATACTGTATACATGTATATTCCTCGTTCTAAATGTGGGAAATACCAGACATGCTTTCTAGCTGTGTTGAAGAACCCGAAACACAATATACGATCCATCATCTCTACTATACGGAGCGTAGGACATTTAACGATCCGTACAGATCGAACGGATCGTCAAGCCGTCTGCCCCACACACTCAAGATCATCAGAAGGGTGATTTTTTCTAAGTCCCCTTAATGAGATGCAATACACGATCCGTAAACTCTACAGAGTGTAGGACATTTAACGATCTGTACGGATCTAACGGATCGTCGAGCCGTCTTCCCCACGATCCGTAATCTCTACTCTATGGAGCGTAGGACATTTAACGATGCATAAGGATCGAACGGATCGTCTGCCCCACACACTCAAGATCATCAGAAGGGGGATTTTTTCTAAGTCCCTTAATGAGATGCAATATACGATCCGTAATCTCTACTCTACGGAGCGTAGGACAGTTAACGGTCCGTACGGATCGAACCGACTGAATATGATTTTAACGGATCGATACAGTGCGGGTGTGTTCTCTGGCTTAAAATTTATTTTAAAACTAGCGTTCAACTGCCACACTACATTCTTCAATGGGCAAAAGTGAAAGAGGCGCTAAAAGCATAAATTATACACACGCTTTTTAGCCTCTTTCGCTTTTTACCCATTGAAGACTGTAGCATTGACAGTCGAAAGCTTGTTTTTTAATATACTTTAAGCCAGAGAACATTTTACTTCTTATCAAAAATATTTTACTGTGAAATAAATATTGACAATCTAAACGTCAATACATGTTTACAATTATAATAATTACTTCTTTCCTTTTTGCTATAGATTGAGTATCCCATTCAGAAATACGACAGCTCCTTATCGTACTGGGGGAACCTGTACATTCTTGTGCATTTTGTTGTTGCTGTTGTTGCATATCAGATCCTGATTGCAAGAAGGATGGTAGGTTGTAGTCAAACAACAACAACAACAACAACATTTTTATTACGTTCTTAGTGAAGTTTCAATCGCCTGGCTCCGCAGGTAGCAGCGCTAATTGAGTCAGACCAGGAAAATCAGAGAAAAAAGAAAATACACTCTAAAGATTTACACACTCAAAAATGAAAATAAACAAAAATTATATGTTAATTACACTCAAAAACAGTATGGCAGTCTCAGATTTTGCTGGATGTCACTTCTCCTTCCTCTGGCTAGGTGCTTATCCTTATCTGCCTAGTCCCAGGATTTCTGCAGGGGGAGGGATCTTCAAGTTAAAGGGGCAAATGGAATCTTGATGAAAATACCTCTCTCATAATTATCCTGAGTACATTTTTAGTTAAACTGTTTTTGCAGTTTTGGTTTACTTTTATTCTTCAGGTACTGTCCCAAGTTCATGTCCTTGGGGTCATTTCATATTTCATTTTTACTGTTTCATGTGTTGGAGTCCTCTTTGACAACAAGTACGTACTACAAAGCAGATTTTGTCAAATCAAAATGAAGTGCAACATGGTTACCGGTAATCAAGTTATTAATGCCACGTTACAAGATTACCCTCAATGTCCGAGCCAATTGCTCATGTAAGACGCAATGCAGTAATGAAAAGATAAATAAAACTCTTTATACAGCATGCTTTAAGTATAGCCTTTTTAAAATGTCTGACTTTTCGCTCCCAGCATTTAACTCCGGCTGCTAGGAGTAGTGTACTCCCCCTGGATGGGATGCTAGTCCATTGCAGGGTTACTGCCAACATTCTGTCAGACAGCCCCAACACTTCAGACATGAAAACTATAACATGACTTTGTTATCTTCACATGTATGGTTGTTTAATAAATCGCACCTGTCACAGTGAAAGTTAAAACTTTTGGAATTTCATTGGTGTTTATATAATAGAATATTGCATGGTCGCTTGGAGATATGAAATTTCTCTTCTTGCATGTTGAAAAATTTTTCACTTGTTCACTGCCCTCACTCATGAAATATCTTCCAACACCCAAAGATAAATTTTGTATCTCCGCATGACCATGTAACATCCTCTATATCGTATAAACAATATAAGTGCATTATTGTTATAATCGTAAAAAATTAAAAAGGAACATTATTTCAATATTTTATAAACTAACTTGAAAATTGCTGCTAGCTATACCATTGCTAAAATTAATATTCTCCACTTTAACCTTCTCTTTCTAGGTGGTATGCCCCATACATGGAGTTATTCCGTTGTCTCCTGTTTCTCATTGTTGACCTTGTGCTATCATCTCAAAATTTGGATACTGGAGGTAAATAACAAACAGTTTCCCCTGAGGGGGGGGGGGGGTGGTGCATGAGCTTGGGAGAATTAGGGGGGTGTGAAAGGGACAGTAGGTGGGAGAGCAGGATGCGTAGTAGGATTCCCAAGGCGGTGGGAAATGGGAAAATTTTTCCATCGTTGCACAGTAATTTGTATTAGAAACTCAGCTGTGTTCTATTGAAAATCCTTGAATCTGATTGGTTCTCCAGCTGTTTAATATTGGCCGATAGAAAACAATCATGCATGTGTTGCTCTTTGAAGGCAAGATTTTGATTTTGGCTTAAAAATACGTAACAGTAGCTTTTCGAATAATAGTAGCTGTTTAGTTGTATAAATCTGTATTGAGGTATTTATTAAATAAGTATATTTTTGGGCTAGGAAATTTTGATACCAGGTACTTTTTGGGTCTAAAATTTGTTGCTCATGTATTTTTTGGGTTTGCAACATGAAGCTCCATCGCCCCCCCCCCCCCCCCCCCCCAATGTCTTACATAATGCAAGTACCTCCCTGGGCTACTTGCCCTTGTTTTCTATGAGCAACAATCAACTCAGCTATTCTCTCATATAAAACTCTGGCTCGTAGTCTAATTGTGTGGTTCCAGAAAATATCCATACTTTCCCCTACAGAGGACACTGGAAATTCCGAGAAGGAGGGGTAGGAAATTTAAATAAGGCAGGAAGATGATTGGAAACCCAAAGCAGGAGAAAAACTTCGTGCAGAACAGGAATTTGACAATGCAATGAAAATATTTGCTGTGAAGGTGATAAGAAAAGCGAAACTATCAGCCACTTGCCTCATGAGCACTCAGAAGATTTTGGTTATTTGAATAACATGCTTTCATTTTGTTACATGCTTATTCAGTGGCATCTTAAAAGTTTTATGAATATTAATTAGGCCTTTAAGAAGTCCAGCCACAGATGTTGCCGTAGATACGCCACACCTCTGATTTTTGACTAAAATTTTTAGGTAAAAGGTTTGGCTTAACACAAGTTATTATGGTAATCAGTATTTTGGGTGAATTGTCTTAAATGTAAAATTTTATTTAAAATGGGTGTTTGCTTTCACCATTTTCACAATGCAACCTAATTGATGGCAGGTCACAGATAACAGGCCACAAATCACCCAACTTGTTACCTGCAAAATAACCTGCTACCTAAACGGCCTTTTGATGTAATGTTGTTTCTATTTGTTTTTTGACAATTTCAGTACTTCCTACTCGCTATATTGGTGTAATCAGAGGGATTTTCATCGGATCTGCATTTTTCTGGATAGCCGGTTCCTTGGTGTCTAAGAATAAAGCTAAAACAGAGTGAACACAGATGACACTGTTTCACCAGCTTGCCATCGCAGTTGTTCTCGCTTAATTCCAGACCATTACTCAGAATCTCTTACATGTAAACATAGAAAACAGAGGGGAATGGTTGACACCTAGCAGGCATCAAAGGAGCACACAGTGGCGAAGATTTATGTTGGAAGGTCCATGCCTGCATGTGCAAATCTTTTGTTTTGCACTCGTACACTATGCACAAATTATTTAATCACAATGTTTCTATTGGTTAGTTACATGAACACATGTAATCCCTTTTTGTATTTTTCCAGGTTTTGTGCACATGTTAATGCATGGTCAACCTCCAAAATAGCAAACCAAAATTCTATTAACTATAAAAATATTTTATTTATGTAAATATGCTAAACACTTTCAGTGGTACTCTGGTAGTTTTCTGGCTGGCACATTAACAACAATGGGTAACATCACTGTTTCTTCTCTATATGTTAACTGTTGTTGGTGGCTGTGTTGAGTTACCATGAAATACTTGCCCTACCTTCCCATCCACCAAATCACAGGAAGAACATTAGCAAAATGTTTGTGATCTTTATGTGGTTTGGTGTGCAGTTGTGAAGGTTACGAGAAACTGCCATATTTTTAGCACTACAATTTTAGAAGCAAATATGAGGTCATAGCATCTCAGTAGTCAGGGTTGCCACTTATCAGAAACTAAAAAGTTCCCTGACCTTTGAACAATTTTCCCTGAACTTAGATAAAATAAATAAAATTAAAGAAACAACAGAAATCACTGGCCAAAACTACTGCATCTACACATGCTACTCAAACAGTATCAAAATCAATCGTGTTACACCATGTTTTACTGAAAGGAAATAAAATTCCTTGACTTTTAACTGAACATCTAACATTTTCCCTGACTTTTTTACAAACTTCCCTGACCTTGAAAAATTGTTGTTTTGCCCTGACCGTCGGGGTTTCATGCTTCTATCAAAACTCAGTCAGGGACTAACAACTGCTCAAGAGGTTTCCAACTTATTTTATCCAATCCAAAACATGCGCGAGAGCTCGTGGATGCACTGAAAGTAATCGTGCAAGCAAATACATCATGTTGCTTAGCAAAAAATGTTGCGTAGCAATTTCAGGGACAAACACCTTGCGCTCAGTCCCATCTCGGAGGCAGGATTTTGTCTTCAACCAACACTTCTTACTCTGACTGAACTATCAAAATTTAATATATTAAACATAATTTTATTAGAAGATGAAAAGGGCAAGGAAGAAATAAAAAGACAACAAAAATGCTCTCCGTGTGGTGCATTACTTGTAGCTAATCTTAATGGTCAGTATAACACTATCCAAAAAGATTCCAAATAATTTTGACAAGTGTCTTTAGTGACTAATTGAGAATCTAGGCAAACCACTCTGTCCTTACCTGACAGTGAGTGTATATCTTCAACTAGAGAAACCTTTTCAAGAAAAAATACACTGAATACATCAAGATGATCGCAAGATTCAGTAAAATATTATTCACTTTTAACCAGGTATTGCCCTTGTCACTGTTGTCATTGCTTAATAAGCTCCCTAGTGTCTAACACAACATTCTTAATGTTTCATTTCTTCAGATCTCTTACTTGTTTCAGTTTTCCATTTACTCAATTACTATAAGTTACAAATTCTTGTTTATATAATTGTAAACAATTACAGTGCAGAAACTGAAACCGTGAACACTTGACATTTATTTTTACATTTTTTATGATTATCCAATGAGAGCTCTTGATATTGATCAACAGATTAGTGTTTTCAGCACCTGAGAAAGATAATTCTTCTGTTTATATGAATGGCTGACATTGGATAATGGTAAAAAAAAGGTTTAAAAAAGGCCAAGTGTTCATGGTTCCAGTGTCTTCACTGTAACTCAAATTTAAGATTGTGATCTTACTTTTATTTCTGATCCCAGCTAAAAATAAAGGTTCTCATTGCTGCGCTATTTAAAATAATAATTATGCAGACAAAAGGAAGTCTAAAATGAATTACAAGGCAACAATTTCAGTTTTTAAAAACTTCAGTTTTAAGCCTAGTGAAAAATAAACAGAGAGATGTGCAAGAGTAACTAACATTATTTTACAAGACATAGTGAGGCCAACTTTTGGCAACAGGAAGTGTGCTCACAAAAAGCCAACTTGTTTTCCATTTTCTAAGGATTCTCATGCTTCTATTACAACACAGCTTTACAGGCAAATTTGAAATGCCTAGAATACTAGTATCATATGTTCCTTTGGTCAAAGAAGCAAACCTCACCAACACATCACGATACAGCATGGCAGGTAAAGGTGGTAAACGCCGTCTTTTCCAAACCTTTACCCTACAATCAAAAGTGACATTGGCTGCCTTTGACTTAGTCAAAGATAATGCGCTTTTAACGTTCAAAGGTATGTCAAAGCTAAGCGAAATGTGTCCTTGGCTTTTGCAAAGGTGACTTTGATGCGCGTCAAATCTGTCATAACTTTGACGTGCTTCAAATCTCAGGTAAAGGCGATGTCAAAGGACATTTTTCCCATGTGTCAAAGATAGTAATTTGTCGCACTTTTGACTTGAATCAAAGCATTGAAGTGATGAATAGACACATTTCATAAATGGTTGGCCATTCTAAATACTTTTGTATCCAATTAAATTAGCCTTTCTCACCTTGTTTTTGAATTGGTAGATCAAAAGAATTTGTACTTTCAAATGAGGTTAGAAAGGCTAATTTAAATGCTCGCAAAATAATTTAAAATTGGCAGGCATTTATGAAATAGGTCTGTGGTCCTTGAAAACAAGTCTGCAAATTTTAGGCCGGTCTTAAATTCAAATTGGATCCTTCCAGGGTGGCTCATTTCCTGAGCGACCCTGGGTACGAGGGTACAAGTTATAATAAGTGTAGGACAAATTGGGGCACGTGCAATTTCTTTATCAAGAACTAAGAACTTTATTAAGAACTTGGGAACTCTCAACTGCCACTTGTGCTTCTCGATGCACTTCTCTTGTGTTCTTAAAAATTCCCACGTGCTTGCATAACTCAACAATGCAGCTGGTCGTGCTTTGTATTTCTTTAATGAAATATTAGTTAAGAACAATAATCCTTTAGCGAATCATTAGATTCACCATTCATGAGAACCACCGTATCTGCGATGCGACTTAAAAGAGCAGCAACTGAATTTTTATCATCCTTGGACCAGACTTCATTTGAAAGGTATTTCTCTACAGTACCTTCTGCCTCCTCTGGGGATAGAGATAAATTGGGCTCAACTGGCATGTGCACAGTAAAGATAATGGCTACATGCTTGTGAGGTGCATTCTGATCATCACAATAAGAGTAAAACAACTGGGGCGACGGAGGTGGGAGAAGCTCAAGATGATGAATAAGCGCCACTCTGTGACCAGCTGCAAATTTTTCTTTAAGAAATTCATCTATCTTTTTCTTGGATTTATCTCCAGAGTGGCTTTTTTCCTTGGTTCCATCAATTTTGGGCAAATTTCTTTTCTGCTTAGGATCCAACTTTTCAGCCAGTTTCATGGCCAGGCAATCCACCCACTCATGAGCTGGTGGGGGTGCGGCCAGCAACAACACCAGTGGTTGCGAAGGATTCTTGTTTCTCAGGTGTGCCAAGCCACGGTTCTTCAAGATCTTCCAGAATCTTTCAGTCTGATTGGTAAATGATGATTGCAATTTATCAACACCATTTCTAAAGATTTTAACCAAGTCAAAGTCACTCTTCATTTCAGGCTCATGAGCAGAAAGAAAGATAGCAACAAATATGCATGCAATTGCCAACACAAGAAGAATTCCCACTGAGCTGAATATATTTCCTAAACCTGGTTTGAACTGAGTATCATCTTTAGACATCTCAGATTCATCACCGATGCTGAATTCCGTAGACTGTCCATCAATTTCTTTCTTCACAAAAGTTTTGTTGTGTGCTGGCGGCATAGGAGCTTCAAGTTTATTTTTTTTCGTGTTTGTTGGTGGCAGGACAGCTTCATTCTCGTCTCCTGTACTGTCCCCCGTACTGTCCTTTTCTGGGTCTTCCCCACTATTGCTCGTGTTGTGCGTCTGTTTATCTCCGGTTCCTTTCTCTGTTGGCCCTTCGCAACTATCAGAGATCGAAGTAGCCATTTAGTTGTTGAAATTTTGCTGCCTTCACGAATTCTCTTATTTAAGAAAATGTGTAAAACATAGATTCCTTGACAAAAAGCGCGCGTTTCCAAGAATATCGTCGCTTGGTAGCCGCTCCTATAATTTGCTGTTCTAACAAGGATTTTCATTGGTCGGTTGAACGAGCCTGACCAATAAGAAATGTTGTACGATATTTTCTTGGAATTGGGATAAGTTCCAAAATGGAGAAAGTTAAGCTTGTTTTACTGTTGTCATCCTTACTTGCGGCTAAAATGAGCGCATTTCTTATCGAAAGTGCCGTTGCAACTGTTGCAGTTCCTTCGTTAGTTTATCTTGGAGGTTACGCATATTGTCAGTTCAAGGAATGCTGCACTGAGAAATGGATATCACCTAACATAACTGGTCTACAATCAGCCCTTCGAAGACGTGTTTTTGGACAGCATTTGGTCACCGAGACCGTATTAAAGGCAGTTGTCGGGCATTTAAATAATAAGTCGCCCAGTAAAGCGCTGGCGCTCTCCTTCAATGGCTGGACGGGATCAGGAAAGAATTTTGTGAGCAAAATCATCACAGAGCATATATTCAAGAAAGGGATGGAAAGTAGTTTTGTTCATCAGATTATCGCCACTCATGACTTCCCTCATCAGTCTGATGTGGACTTTTACAAGCGCCATCTTCGCTCTCTAGTGGCTGGATCCGTGTCAAAATGCTCCAGGTCACTGTTTATCTTTGACGAAATGGACAAAATGCCATTAGGTCTCATAGATGTCCTCAAACCTTACTTAGACCATTACCCTGATGTAGGAAAGATAGACTACCGCAAAAGTATCTTTATATTTCTCAGCAATACTGGGGGACATCTCATAAATAACGCTGTGCTAACCCACTGGAAAGAGGGAAAGAAAAGGGAGGATATTAAAATTAAACAGATGGACAAGGTTATTAACCTTGGTGAATTTAACAACAAGGGTGGATTTTGGCATTCATCTTTAATTGAGAAGAATCTCATTGATTATTTCATTCCATTTATGCCATTGGAGAGATCTCACATCAAAATGTGTGCTAAAGCTGACTTAGAAGTGAAAGGGCACCCAGTCACAGAGGTTGTCCTGAACAGCATTGCTGATGAGCTACTATACTTCCCAGAAGACTTGAAGGTCTTTTCCGGGTCTGGTTGTAAGAAAATTTCAAGCAAAGTGGACTATGTCATGGGATGAGGTAATAGCTTCGTAAGTGATGAGGTAATAGCTTACGAAGTGTCCATATTACCAGCAGCTGACTATTGTTTTTATTAGACTGTAAAAAGTCTTGCTTTTTCTCGAAAGTAAGTAGGCAGGAACATGAAAACAGTGTTTGAGTGCGATATATGAGCGGCAAAGCTGCAAGTATCGTGGGCTCCAGAAGACAAGCGAAAGGATAGACTGCATTGGTTTCAAACAGTGGATGCTCTTTGACAGTTCGTATCAATGGCACATTGACACTTCTGCCCATATTTAAGCACGGTACTTGCTTTCATTCACTGTGTTATTGTTATAACATTTCTGGTTAACATTGTTGGTTTACCTTTGAGAGGCAGAGCAATATACTTTTATCCATTTGTGAGCTCAATTTTCACATGGTGACTCAAAGAAGTGGTATGCAGGTAACTTACAATCTTCCACAACTGGATTTACTTTTAGTTAACAGACACATGAACAAACACATCTGGTGAAAGCATGGCTTTTGTTGTAGAATTACATACATACTTTATTGTAACTCCCTACAAGGGTTTTTCCGTTACAAGGCTACATGACTAAAATACTATTATAATTACATAAATAGACAGATAACTAAGGTAATAAATATGAATAAAAAATAGTAAAATCTAATAAGGAAGAAAAAATAAATTAATTAATCAGAAAAAAAGTAGTTGAACAATAGTTGATCTAAAAGTTTTCACTGAGCCTATAGATTTAACATCATCACTTAGGTCATTCCAAAGCCTAGCACCACGGTAGGCGAAAGAATGCTGACCAGTGGCTCGACGGCATCTTGGAATGTTCAGTTGACTGCATTGTCTAGTATTCCTGGTATGAATTTGAGAACGCAGAGTAAATTTCCCAACTAAGTTGTCAGGAACAAGTTTATTAACACATTTAAACATCATCAGAGCGTTGTTCAAGTAAAGTCTGTCATTCGCAGCATAATGACAGATGCATTTCATCACCTCAGACTGACTGACCAAAAGACTTCATAACCAGGTGCCAGGCTTCAGAAATGCTGTGTGAAACCAGTGCAGTCTCTGTTTGCTCCTCTCTCAGCACCTGCACTACGTACGGCTCATATATTGTGCACCCAAGTCTGCTCACTCTGTATTTTTGCATTCGTCTCACAGACTTGCACAAAGAATTTTCTCCAAACTAGGAATAGACTAATTTGGCTAATGTGTTTACATCCTTGTTGCTACCCAATCAAGCGATGATTCATTTGGGAGTTTACAATTGTTCTTTTTGTACATACTCCCATGTACTCAGTTGAACATGACAGATAGGCCATTTCTGAGTTCTCTTTTTCCTCAGTGTCAAAGCGAGTCTAAGTGCAAAACCATTTGTATGAAAATACATAATTATTACCTGCACGTTAATTATCATGCAAAGCAAACTCATTTTCATATGAAAAGTTTCGCACTTAGACTCGTTTTGAAACTGAGGTGAAAGGGATCTTGGAAATTCAGGGCTGTCACTAACTTTTCAAGTAGGCGGGGAAAGTTGCCAGGGGATTCTGTTTTTTGATGCACTTTTCACTTTCCAGTGTTTTGATTTTGTTTCAAAGTAGCCAGGACTCAAACTCGTAGTATCCGGGGGAATTCCCCCGGCCCTCAGTGACGGCCCTGTAAGTGGCCAGTTGCACAGTTGTAACCTCTCAATTGAATTATCACCTGATCTGAATTGGGTAGCAACAAGGATGTAAACATTTAGCTGAATTGGTCTATTGACACTTGAAAGGTGAAATACTGGTAACGTTAGATAAATAGTGTAGTCCCAGTGGCGGTACTCAAAGTATACATGACAGGGGGGTCCGACGCATTTTTTTGGGGGGGTTGAAAATTTACACGCTTGGTGTTTTTTGGGTCAAGAGATCTTAAGCCCCGATCAAATGGTCATGATAGTTGATGATAGCCAATTATAGCTCCAGCCATCATCTCCGTTTGAACACGAACTATCATCCACTATCATCAACTATCATTGACTTTGAACTTGTTCAAAATCTTCATGATATTCGATGATAGTTTTCTCGTTTGAACACGCGCATGATAGTTGATGATAGTTCGGGGAGTTAAAACAATCATCGACTATCATGTGCCGTTTGATCGGGGCTTTAGGCCTTAAAAAAATACGCATAATTTTTTGGGTCTTATCTCCGAGTGAACTTTTCGTTTCGGGTTTTCGTTGCGATCAGTGGATCAGAGAAATATTCATTCAAACTTTTTTTCAGTGATGTGTGTTCCAGAAAAACTGTTAATATTAAGTCTTTTTTTTTTTGGGGGGGGGGGGGGGTTGGAAATTTTGATGCCAGGTATTTTTTTGGGTCTAAAATTTCAGTCTTGTGGAGTTTTTTGGGTTTGCAATATGAAGCTCTGTTGGACCCCCCGTCATGTATACTTCGAGTACCCCCCTGAGAATATAGCACGTTTTGGTGTCTAGTCTAGACTAGGGTTGTACACTAACTTGCTCAAATTATCAACAGTGGCAGGTTGAAGGGGCAGTATCACGCTATTTTCAGTAACACATCGAAATCCAAGGGACACTTTTCAGTTGATAGAAGCTGCATGATAATGATAAAAAATCCTTTGAACGACTATTGTAATGTATAGCAACTGTTTATAGACGCCAACTTGAAAATGACATTTTCAAGTTTTCCCAGTGCATCTCATTTGAAATCAGTACTAACATATTTTGCTGTGTCTTTCTGTTCTTAATTCACTTGATGTTATAAAATTAGTGATTTAGAAACAATTTCAGTATTGACGAGGCATTAGAAGGTTAAATTTAGCTAATTCTGACCAAAAATCGTGATAAATGCCATGATACTTCCCCTTTAACAAGAGTTTTTCTCGTGCACTGCTGGATGTTTGTCAACTCTTGTGCAGTTTCTCATCCTTGTACTTTAAGATAGTCAGGCCTGTTTGCTCTGGTCTTTGAAACTGGGCTGGGGGTTGTGCGATTTATCATTAGAAGTACAGGTAGTTAGGGTTTTTCTGTGTGAACAGTATGCAGTGGTATCACACTGTTTTACCTTTATATGTGATGCTTTGTAGTTTTGGGGCAGCATAGTGTTTCTTATCATTTGTTTTACATCATCTGTGACCTGTTCCTGCAGAAGGAGCCAGTAGTTAATAATAGTTTCATGTAGATGTCTTCTCCTTACATACAGCTGACCAGCAATCATTTTTAAACATGGATAGAGGCCATCTTAAAATCAGACAAGTTCAATTTCTCCTCCAACCTTTGAAAACAATATACCGGTAGTACCAGTATTAACGTTAAAGCTCAGTCAACTGTATTGCATAATTACAAGTATTTTATTTTCAGCAAGGTGAAACCAAACGAAAAAGTAGCAGAAAAATAATGCAGTATGGTGTTGTAACATTGTGAACATTAGAGTTAGCTATGGATATGTTAATGTGATTTACAATGAAATAAGAGATACAAGTTACAGATAGGTTATTGTTTGTTGGAGATTATAATTTTGACAAATGAGTTGTGTTTTTGTATTTTCTTAAAATGGATATATTTGTAGCGACCGCTTTTGGGTGAAGGCGGCGCGAGGACAACATGCGTTGCAAAGGTTCTGAATAGTTCATTCCACAATGACCAAAACGTCTAACAAGATCCGTGGTTCCGTTTAATGCTGGTTCACAAGATGTTAACGGACCGAAGGGACCGTCAAAGACTGTAATGGCTATTACAACATGCTTCGTGCGAAGCCTAAAACGAACTACGTCGGGCGACGTTGCGAAAAACAAACTGCTCCCTCGTGGAGCTTACAAAATCTAAGATCCCGGATGTGCGTGACCGGGTCACGTGTAAACAAAATGACTGGGAAGGCGTTACATGGCTCCCCCATACATTGCAAAATGTATGACTTAACAATAAAATAAATGTCAAAATAAACTTAGTGTTTTTAGTGTTCATGAGGGTAATTCTTTCTGCTTGCTCCCCGACGGGGTCGTACTCCGGTCTCTCTACGTTTCCTTCTGTAACTTGCATCAGTCATCTCTTCCTTCCTTCGGACGATGAACGAGGATTAGCTTGTGTACGGGTCTATCCAGAAGCTTCTTATTTCCGGATTCAGTGTAGAAGAGGGAGACCTTGCGAACGAGTCCGTCATCACTGGGGTAGACTTGGGTGACTCTGGCGAGGGGCCATTTATTCCTTGGGGAAGAATCTTCGCAAATCAGAACAATATCATCAACTTGGATGTTTGGGACGGTCTTGTTCCACTTCTGACGCTTTTGCTGCTGCAGACAATATTCTCTTTGCCATCGGAGCCAGAATTGGTCAGCCAAGAATTGAACTCTGCGCCATCTTTTTCTGGTGTACAGATCTGGTCGAGAGAAGTTGCCAGGCGGGGGTAGAACTGCTTTTGTCTTGAGAGTGAGCAAATGATTTGGTGTAATCGGCTCAGGTGCTTGTGGGTCTGACAAGTTGTCGGTGGTCAGCGGGCGGCTGTTCACGAGGTTTTCGGCTTCAGTGAAGAGAGTACGCAATCCTTCGTCATCTAGCTGGGTTGAGTGGTCTTCAAGGAGGCCAGATAGAGAGGAGCGTACGGTTCGTATCATACGCTCCCACACACCTCCCATGTGTGAGGAACTGGGAAAATTCATCTTGAACTCGATGAAGTCGCATTCTTGTGTTAATAGAAAGTTCTTCACTGCGTCAGTGTTCACCTCTGCATTGAGCTCGTTTCTTCCTCCTATGAAGTTGCTCCCTTGATCTGATCTTAGTTGGCGCACTTTGCCTCTTCTGTTGATGAATCTTCTGAGCGCGTTGATGAATGAACTTGTTTCCATAGTGTTCAAGGTTTCAAGATGTATCGCACGAGATGAGAGGCATGTGAAGACGATGCCCCAACGTTTCAACTCTTTTCGGCCTTCTTTAATATACCACGGGCCGAAAACGTCCATACCCGTGTAGGTAAAGGGCGGGGCTTGTGACACACGCGCATCAGGAAGATTTGCCATCTTTTGGACTTGTGCATGTCCGCGTAATTTGTGGCAAATGGCACAGCTTGACAGGAGTTGGGAGACAACGGATCGACCGTTCACAATCCAATAACCGGCTTGTCTGATGGAGTTGTGGGTCATCCCATAACCTGGGTGGTGTTCTTTGCTGTGAAAGTGTCGGATGAGGAGATTCGTCACGTGACTCTTCTTTGGAATTATGACCGGATGTTTTATGTCATAATCCAATTCGGCTTTCAGGAGTCGTCCGCCAATTCTGAGGATTCCTTTGCTGTCTAAGAAGGGGTCAAGTTTGTAAAGTGAGCTTGTCTTCTTAATCGCTTCATTCCTGGTGTGAGCACTGTGGCGATCCTGGAACATACCATCTTGGTGGTTGAGACTTTGAAGGATTTGGATCTCCTTGCCGAAGTGCTCGAACTGAACTGACTTGAGAATTACTTCTTCTGCTAAGCGTAATTCATCGACTGTAAGGGGGCCGGTGATGGGCCTTGTGATAAACTGCTTATTAGGCCGTTTCTGCTCTATTATTCTCTGTAACCACACAATGCTCCTCTTTAGGCGAATTAGAGAAGACCAATGGCGAAAGTGTTCTGGCTCTAGAAAACTAGGAAAGCTCTCCTTCTCTTCACTCTCAGTTTCTTCATGGCTTGAAATGCAGACGGTAGACTTAGGTTTCTTGACTTCGACATCTTCTTCATGTTGTAGATCTGCAACTTGGTCTAAGCTGATCACCGGTACTTCGCTTTCCCATAGGAAATCAGGGCCATTGAACCATAGTTCATGTTCAGAAAGTTCTTTGGTGGTGGCACCTCTTGACGCGATATCAGCTGGGTTGTTCGGACTGCTGACGTGATGCCACTGCTCTGGGTTTGATCTGTCACGGATGTGTTGGACACGATTTCCGACATATGTATGGAAGCGTCTTGCGTCATTTCAGATGTACCCTAGAACGACGTAAGAGTCTGTGTAAAACACTTTCACCGGGTCACTGTAGTTAAGCTCTTGGCCGAGCATGGAGGCTACATTGGTAGCAATCACGGTGGCGGTCAGTTCGAGGCGAGGAGTTGACATAGGCTTTAGTGGCGCGACTCTAGCTTTACCCATCAGGAAGCTGACATGTACTTGGCCCGAACTGTTTACAAGACGTAGGTAGGTTACTTGGCCGAGGCCTGTGTTGCTGGCATCGGAGAAGCTGTGTAACTCAACGGCAACTGGTTCGCCGAAATCAGGTGGCTTGAGACACCTTGCTATCTTGATTGTCTCCACAATAGGTAATTCAGCTCTCCATTTTTCCCATTGTGAACGGATGTGGGCAGGAACTGGATCATCCCAGTCGATGCCTTCGCGGCACAGTTCTTGTAGTAACTGTTTTCCGACTAAGATGACGGGTGCAATGATACCAAGCGGATCATAAACCGAACTCACAGTTGACAGAATTCCGCGACGGGTGAGAGGTTTGTCCTTGAGCTCGATTCGAAATCCAATGGTATCAGACTGGATGCACCAATAGGTACCTAAGGATCGCTGGACTGGCAAGACATCGTGACGCAGATCGAGGTCCTTCAAGTCCTTGGAACGATCTTCAGCGGGTAAGGCTTCCAGCACGGTCTCACTGTTGCTGGCAAACTTGTGCAGGCGTAGGTTGACTGCTGCGCACATGGCTTGTGTATTCTTGATGACACAGATTGCTTTAGCTGGTGTGGCGAACGACTTCAACCCATCATCTACGTAGAAGTCGTTCTTCAAGAAATCTGCAGCCTCATTGCCAAACTGTTCTCTGCCGGCTTCTGCTGTCGCCCTGAGACCGAAATTAGCAACTCCTGGGGAGGAAACAGCTCCAAAAAGGTGGACGTTCATGCTGTACTCTACGATTTGACTCTCTAAGTTGTTGTCCTTGAACCACAGAAATCTTAAAAGGTTTCTGTGTTCCGGGCTGACGTGAAAACTATGGAACATCTGCTCAATGTCACATGTCACTGCAGTCTCTTCTTTTCGAAACCGTGAGAGCACACCAACGAGGGCATTCATCATGTCGGGGCCCTGCAGTAGATGTTTGTTGAGAGACTCATTCTGGAAGATGGCGCTGCAGTCGAAAACTATACGAATTTGATCTGGTTTCTTGGGGTGATAAATGTCAAAATGAGGCAAGTACCACACCTTTCCTGCAGCGGTCTTCAATTGAACTGGTGGCACGAGACTGGCGTGGTTCTTGTCAAACATTTTCTTCATGAACTCAGTATACTGCTTCAATACTTTGTCATTCTTGTGGAGTTTTCTCTTTATGCCTAGTAGCCTGTTCAGACATTGTTCACGGTTGTTCGGCAGACTCAAGTTGTCCGTCTTTAGTGGTAATGGCATTTCCCAGTTGCCCAGTTCATTTGCGTGGATGCCTGTGGCAAGAAGGTCATTGAAACGTCTGTCCTCGACAGACTCAGTGTTCTCGGTGCCTCGGATGGTTCGGCTATGATGCAGTTCACTGTAATCCAATTGCATCATGTCTCTTATCTGTTGGGGTGTAGTGACATCCTTAGATTGATGTTTGGAAGCGAAAGAGACTACGGCTTCTTCTCTGGAACTGTTGCTCGTTGGAACGTTGAAGAGGTTGTGAGAATCTTCTCGTTGTACGGTGATGCGGTTAACTGTTGCACAAGCCGTACTGTCTTGTTGGTTGTCTAGACAAACTGGACCAATGATTGTCCAACCAAACTTGTACTTTTCAGCCCATGGCTCATTGTCTCTGCCGTATATAACGTGTAACGGCTGAAAGGCAGATGGCATGTTACGACCGATTAACAATCCTATCTCTACTCCGGGATGGTAGTGGATGTGGTGGGCGATCTCTTTAAGGTGTGGCCAGAGTTGGGCAATGTCAGGCGTGGCGATGTCCTGATGGCTAGCTGGAATTTTCTCTTGTGAGTAGGCAAACAGAATCTTAATAGAATTGTGTCGACTGTCTGTGTCCTTGATGTGCAATCCGTTTACTTTCTGAGTACGAACAGTGTTCACGCCTGCAATCGTACTGACATCGAGGTTAACTTCCTGGCCTTTGACCTGCAACTGGTCGAGAAGGGTCTCTGTGATGAAGACATCTGTTGACTGGTCGTCCAGAACTGCATAGGTCGGCACCTTTGCTGAAGGGTTGTCTTGATGGAAGACTTCGACGAGAACTATTCGAGCGCATGAACGAGCAGAATGACTTTGATTGCAGACTCTTGAGCAAGCAGACCTGGCTTCACTGGCATTAATAACTTTGTGCCTGGATGGGTCATGCAGTACAGTGGCGTGTTTCTGTCGGCAAACCTTGCAATCTAGCCTGTCTTGTTTGCAGTCTTTGGCAACATGTTTGTTGGAATTAACACACTTGAGACAGACTTTGTTTTTCGTTAGGAAATCTCTGCGTTCTTCGTATCCTAATTTCTGAAACTGTTCACAATCGTTCATGCTATGGGACTTCATCTTGTGATAGAAGCAATATGTGTTAGCTGTAGTAGCTTTGGTAGTGTCCGGTTGCTGAGCATGGGTTGAAAGCACATTGGAGGCTTCACTCGGTTCTTCGTGATTGGCATTTGTCTCGCCATTGTTACTAGGAGGTGAAGTGGAGGTCAGATTAACAGCTGGAGGACGCAGGCGCGGTTGGCGGTTCAAAGGTTTGAAACGGTCAGACTGTGATGTACCACTTGAACCTGAGGCTTGAACAATTTGGGGTATGTTGACACGCTCAGCGTGGTAACGCACTTCTTGAGCAAAGTCTGCAAATGAAGGGAATGTGTCCTTGCCTTCTTTCTTCTGAAGTTTCAGCACTTTATCAGACCATTTGGGCTTGAACCACGATGGCAGCTTTTCGACAAGACTTTGAATCTGTGACGGGTAATTAAGTACTTGGAGACTCGGAATGTGTTCACTTGCAATCTTCACTTGTTGAAGAAAGTCACTGAATTCTTCTAAGGCTGCTGCGTCGTTCGGTCCCACCTTTGGCCAGGTTGTTAGTTTCTTCTGAAAACTGGTACTGATTATTGCTGGGTGGCCAAAACGTTCCTTAAGGATAGTGCGGGCTTGTTGATACGCACCTTCAGGGTTCTGCACTAAGTACTGAAGCTGCTCTACCACTTTCTTGGCCTTGCCATCCAAATACTGGTACAAGAAGTGTAGTTTCTGTTGGGCTGTCACTGGTGCTGAATCAATCAGACTATCAAAGGAACTCTCCCACAGGAAGAATTTAGTCTTGTCAGTCTCATCACCCTTAAAAACATCTGGTGTGGCTTGAGGAAGGCGTTGAAGCTGACTGATCTTGGCTAAGGTGTCAGTTAGTTGCACTGAATAATCTTGAGGTGCAGGGGAGAAGCCTATATATGGCGATGGTACAAACGCTGGAGAATTTCCGCAAAATCCTCTTGGAGGTGTAAGTCCAATTTGGGACATAGTACACGTAGGCAATGTGTAAATAGGAGGAGTTTGTCCTCCTAAGCTGAAGGTGGTTGCGGTGGTAGAGTGTAAGATTCGATCGGTTGATCCTCGAGGGTCTTGATTCAAAGATACAGGTGCAACGTTAGACGGTGTAGACGATGACGTCACTGTCACTTTAGTCACTGGTGTTGATCTAGTGCCAAAGGGTGTTGAAGCTGGTGTATCTGCTGTAGATGATGGTGTCACAGTCACTTTAGATACTGGTGTTGTTCCAGTACTAAAGGGTGTTGAAGCCGGTGTATCTGCTGTAGATGATGGTGTCACAGTCACTTTAGATACTGGTGTTGTTCCAGTACTAAAGGGTGTTGAAGCTGGTGTATCTGCTGTAGATGATGGTGTCACAGTCACTTTAGATACTGGTGTTGTTCCAGTACTAAAGGGTGTCCAAGCTGGTGTATCTGCTGTAGATGATGGTGTCACAGTCACTTTAGATACTGGTGTTGTTCCAGTACTAGAGGGTGTCCAGGCTGGTGTATCTGCTGTAGATGTATGTTCGTCAGTATTATTAGCGGCAAGATAGGTGGAAATTGGATCGTGGGTTTCAGTTGGCAGTGCAGGCGACTGCAGACAGCTTTCTTCTTGCATTGCTTTTTGGTAGACTTGCTCTTGTGCAATGACTTCTCCAAGTTCCTTTTGTATTTTCAACTGTTCCAACTTCTGTTCTTGTTCGGCAATAACTGCTGAAAACTTCAACGTTTCTTCTAGGGCTGCTCTCTTAGCTCGAAATTCAAGCAGGGTCTCCTTGCAAGAACTTCTACTAGATCCCGACCTTTTTGAGGCACGTGAACGGTGAGATATTTGAGATCTGATAGAGGTTGCATCATCTTGTAATTTGTCAATTTCATTCACGGCTGTATCATGAACTGCTTTCCATGTGTTGAGCAGATAGGTTTGTTTACTTGTGGCCTGATGAGTTTCATCTGGATCATCTGTTAGCTCTATCCATTGGTCAAAACTTTGTAAGACAATGTCTAACTCCTTGATCAAAGCTGAAATATCTTCCTTAATTTCCTTTGGATCTTTACCGAAGAGGATTTGCTCTTTAAAAGTGTCTAATTTAGAGCGAAACTGACGCTCGTTAGCTATCGCAGCACTTCTCTTCAAGCCACAATTGTATTCTCGCCCTTTGGCCGTGAGGGTCCTGGGCCTAGTGTTACTCGAATTGTCAACAATGTCTGCATTACTAATCGATGAAATTTCCACTATTTTTGGACGTAAAGACACACTTTCCGGCAAAATAACAGATGAACTAACCTCAGTCTCTGTTAAGTCGACGATTTCTTCATGCGCTGGACTTGAGACGTGTTTTTTCGCGCTTTTCTCGATGAGAAATTCCTCTGGTTTCGACATGAAGGTTAGCCCAAGTCCGGTATCCTCGTGTTTATCGTCGAATTGTCCTGAATCCATGGTAAAGTTCCTTGACGTAGATACAAGTCTCCAGAGTTCCTTAGATTAAACAGAAGTCTTTAAAGTTCCTTAAGGTAATACGAGTCTTTGACTGTAGCGACCGCTTTTGGGTGAAGGCGGCGCGAGGACAACATGCGTTGCAAAGGTTCTGAATAGTTCATTCCACAATGACCAAAACGTCTAACAAGATCCGTGGTTCCGTTTAATGCTGGTTCACAAGATGTTAACGGACCGAAGGGACCGTCAAAGACTGTAATGGCTATTACAACATGCTTCGTGCGAAGCCTAAAACGAACTACGTCGGGCGACGTTGCGAAAAACAAACTGCTCCCTCGTGGAGCTTACAAAATCTAAGATCCCGGATGTGCGTGACCGGGTCACGTGTAAACAAAACGACTGGGAAGGCGTTACAATATTACCATGGATCGTTACTATATCCAGAATCACCCTAAAATCACACAAACAGACCAGTTCCGATATATTAATATTCTTACATGTTGCCAAAGCTTCAGGGAATAAAACAAAAGATTTTGCATTTGAGGCTTAGGGATGAATAAATAATTTCTTTTGTTTTATTCCCCTAAGCCTCTGCACCATGTTAGCATTTAATATATTGGAATTGGTCTATTAATTTTTCTGTTCTAACAAAATCATCTCCTCACAAAATAAAATTGTGTTTTCAGAATTTCATTTTGCCAAGTGTTAGGGCTGAATAGAAACATCTTTAGAGTTGTCTGACCACATCAGTCCATAAAATTGACAAAAAAAATCTTAATTTTATGCCATCATTTAAAGTGCCAATGAAGGAAAAATCAACTTGGGCTTATTTGAAAGCCCTTTCAAAATGAGGAAAAATGGTGTTTTCCTTTTTTCAATATCTTTTGTTCTTTGTATTATGCAAATTAGATAACATCATAAGTGGTTTCAGTAACAGGTAAAGCACAAAATGAAGAATATCTGCAAATAATACAGCAATGCAGTTGAAACTTGGCACCAGTATTGTACCCCAAGAAATACACCACATGGTGCCTATTTTGATGTTGCCATGGCGATGCTCTTGGTTCCAGTCTCTTTCCTCTTTGTATGTATTATTTCCATTTGTGGCTCTGAAAGAAGTACATGGACCTATTCCAGACATGCAATGTCCATATTGCACTAGGTCGCCTTATTACCATTTATGAAGTGGACAATGCTTGGTAAAGATCAAAACAGCACTTGTCATTGCTGCATGAAAGAGATCCATAGCAACATAAAAATAGGCACCATTTAGTGTACAAGTATTTGTTAGGGTAAAATATTGGTGCCAAGTTTCATCTGCATTGCCTCATTATTTGCAGAGATATTCTTCATTTTGTATTTTGACCCCACACTGGAACCACTTATGGCGTCATCAGTTATCTAATTTGCATAATACTAAACTTTAATATCTCTGGAAGGAAAGAATATATTAGAGAAAGAAAGACACCATTCTTCCTCATTTTGAAAGAGCTTTCAAATAAGCTTAAGTTATTTTTTACTTCATAGGCACTTTAAAAAAGTCGAAAATCCCTCTTTTGAAACGATCTTGGCATTTTCGAGCTTCATGTGGACGGATAGCTCATATTTATGATGAAAGAAGCCACCAATTGATAAACTGGGTCACATGTTTAACCCTCTGACCCCTGGAGATTTTTGGAAAAAAATAGTGTTTTAGGCATTTTGAACATTTTCTAGTCAGTTATAGGCTAAATCTGCTTCAAATCTCTCCAAAATGCATTTGCAAAATAAAGACATGCCAGGTTTTTTACTGGCATCGCATTTAACAACATTTTAGCTCTGGCATGCACACAAATCAGAATTTTGAGAAAGTGACCCACCTCTTAAGGCTTCTCGATTTCTTATTTTTTTTTCCTTTTTCCTTTCTCTTTTTCTCATATCTTTTTTATGCTTTTGTTGGCCTTTTACTGGGCTTGCTTTCGGTTAAAGAATTGCCAAGAAATCATCAATGAGATGGGAAATATTTAACATGGTGTAGCCAATAAGTGAGGGAAATTTTCCTCCTAGTTTTCGTGCATATTTCAAGCTCCATTAGCCCAATCAATATCATCTGGGTATCATTGGAAAGCTCTTTCCCTCCTGCAGAACTGGGGTAATTTGGTCAAAGCTGATGACGTCAGAAGTGGAACAAAGGTCAAGGTCTGTCACGGCCGCTTATGGCTGCTTTAGGAGTCAATTGGTTAAACAACTCATATTCATCTCCAGTTTACAAAATGATTTTGTTCTGATTTTCTCCCAAATGGTTTTTACCTTTAGGGAAAATGTTTGCCCCTTGGGAAAATCCTGAATGCATTTTAAATCATTTCAAGCTTTTTGGAGGCTTGGAAAGGGATTCTCCATGTAACATGAAATGACATGTTACTTGTATAAATGCCTGGTTCTAAGTAAAGCACAGGTGAATTAGAGAACAGGTGAACCTGCCACCTTAACTCACAAGAAAAATGGAAATTAGTTTGAGAAAGTGGGAAGTTTAAAATACAGTCCAATCAGTAAGACGGCTCGTTCTGTGGGTACCGGTCCAGATGACATAAAGAAAAGAAACAAATGATGAGAAACAATGCTGCCCCAAACTACAAAGAATCACGAACAAAGGTAAAACAACGTACTACATTTGCATATGGTACACACAGAAAGACCCAGTAAGACCCGGTGCCTACTATTGCTGTGGGTGAAATTATCTTATGAACAACCAAGTAAAATATGTGCAGATTCCTATAAAGGATGCTAAGTATTTTCAACTTCTTGTAAAATTATTGCCCTCTGACAGGTGCCGAACGACAACCACCTACCGGTACTTCAAATGTTACTGAAGATGAAAAAAAGCCAATATAAAATGATTAGAAAAGCAAAGGGAAATTGATTTGAGTTTGAGATAGCAAGGTTCAACAATACTGTGCTAAAATACAGTAGTTTTACTTCAACTGGGAAATAGTTACTAAACATACTACATGCTATTTCTGTAGACACTAATTCCCTTGTTTCCTTTTGTTTAGTTTTGGCTAATTTAGACTAAATACTAGAGGCTGTTGCATGGAGTAATGAAAATCACTCTAAAGGAACTGTGCCAAGCATTTGATTTTAGCCAAATTTAGACAAAGAAAATAAAAAGCAAAATGGAGTGAAACTTATAACAACCACTAAAAACAGCGAAAAAACATTTCAATAACAGCTGTGCATACAAAAGGTAGGGATTGACAAAAAGTGAAGATTGAAATGGATTACAATGTGGGCTTTTGAAAAACTTCTACGCTTTCTTTTCAACTTAAATTATGCCATAATAATTATTTGTAATGAAGCAATGGTGTTATCATTTTGAGTAATTTCTTTGCTAAGATTAAGTTTCATTGCGAGTATCTGCAAAATGTAATAAATGCATGTCTCAGGTTTCATGAGATGTTTGACCTGCCATGACTTAACCAAGGATGACTTCAACCCTACAAGAGCATCACACCTTTGATTTTGCATGAATTTTGTGGAAAATGTCATTGAACTTGTTATTAGGGAAGAGTAACTCAAGAATTCCTTCCCACAAGACATACAGAAGACGCTTGTTTAAGCTGCTGTATTGGAAAGTGTGGAACACACGGCACACTCCAGCCATGGTTACTTCGGACCCCAGGAAACGTTTTAGTTCCTCAGGTATACTTCCAAAAATCTTTGTTTTAGCAGCAACTCTTGTTCTTATCTTCACATCTTTCTTTCTCTCTGGAGAAGTTTCAGCCAAAATCCCACCAGGCCAGTAGGAATCTCTAAACAACTTCACATATTCCGCTATCTGCTCTGCTGAAGTAGTGTAGTTCACATAGTCAACAATTTTCCGATTGATTGTGTCTCCATAAGTTGTTTTGATAATTTGCCTCAGCAATACAACTATGCGGCGCCTCAGCCACAAATTTTTATGCTTCAGGTCAAATATTTCATCCATGAGCAACAGCAAGATTCTGAGAGGAATATTGTCATCTTCCTCCACATCAATATCTGCATATAACTGCCTGGCATCTTCTTTCAGGTCATGTCGCTGCCCCGGTTTGGCAAAAATCTTGTGTACCCCTCCTGATAGGCTGTCTGGAACAGTCTTGATCGCATGAGACACATGACGAATTGGGGCCACAAGGGTATCTACCTTTCTAGCAAACTGTCCCTTCTCACGAGCGTATGCTCCAGGTATCAGAAAGTTGTTTACTATTTCAAACATGCCCAAATGTTGACCAAGGTCTTCTGTGGACAAAAGGCTCTGCAAATATGAATCCAATGCAATTCTCCTTTTCTCTAGAAATTTCTTGTCCAAATTGTGAAATGTTCGTTTTCCAGGTAAAAGAAGTGTGGGAATCAAACCAAACTTTTCCTTGAGATGCAGGTGCAAATCATCAAAGTCACTGTAACGTCTGAAAACTGTCCAAGACTTTGTTCCTTCTGAACTCGCACGGTAAACATTGATGGAGTACACTGCATACGTTTTGCCATCATCTTTACAAGAACCAATCTCTGTAATGGTAGCATTTAGTCTGATGTCATCATCAGTAGTCCACAGTTTCCCCACTGCTAAAACTTCCTGTTCTGGCTGCGACAAATCACTGTCAATACTTGCAATATCGTCACCTGCATTAGAAGCAGTTCCAAGATCATCTGACTTATCCAAAGGTATTTCCAAATCCAGTAGACATCTTATGTACGCTTGGCTTTTCAGAAAAGCTCCATAAAATGATTCTTGTCCAAGGATTTCGTACACCTGAGCCTGACAATCGTCAAAACAACTTGGTGATGGTTCCTCTTGTGCAATGCGTTTAAAAATTTTCTTTGGCATCTCCTTTGACAGCGTAACTCTGGGATTAGCTGTTTCTGACAGGTACTGGTCAAAGATGCTTTGGGCTGCCACTCTTAACACTTCTAGATCAGCAACAGGTATGCCGAGACCCTCTTTGTCCTCACCATTGCTTTCTCTCATGAGCTGCTGTTCCAGACTGAGTGATAGCTGTTGCTCAGCAGTTACGCGATAACTCTCGACCGCCAACCAGAAATAAAGGTAGACTTGTCCATTGATGCTGTTCATAAACTCAATAAAATAAGACAAGGCTGTGTTGTTATCCAAAATGACTTGAAGAGGAAGAGTTGGCAGGGGCTGGTTGGGTGTAAGTAGCTTGCCAAGTTCATCGGGCTGTTCTAATGGCAGTGAAGGTAGTTCTCCATCACCATACTTTAAAGTTCTTATCTTTGCTTCACAAATCTTCTTTACAAAAAGAAGACTACTCAGTTGCTGTCTCACTGCAACATCAGCTGCATCTGATGTTTCTGAATCATGCGCTCTCAGTTTAGCAATCTCTAGCTCAACTTTGTCTTTTGTACCCTCCACATCTTCGACTGCAGTAAGTCCTTCTCTTATCACTGTCATGAAGGCCTCTCTTGTAAATGTGGAGTCTTTGCAAAGCCATGCAATTGTCTGATTGACATAGTCTGGGTCACAAACCATAGACACTGTCGGGAACAGCACACATGTGGCAATCATTTCTCGGAAAAAATACCTGAATGGTTTGTTGTGAAAGTCTTCAGGAGGCAAAAGCAGATATAACAGCATTTCACTGATATCTGTGAGATAGTCTTTTTCCTTTCCTTCTGACAGACAAATCTGTTCCCTGCATATTTCTTTCTCCATTTCATGTTCTACTTGAAAGAATGCCGTTTCTATATCCAGCGGAGCACCATCTCCTTCACTTTCCTCCACTCGCTGTTTGGCTTTACGGTACATCTTCAAATGATTTGTCAAATCATCCACAAGCCGTGTTGTCAGGAAATTCACCCATTCAACATCTTTGGACCTGTTTGCAAAAGCTATCAGAGCCCTTTGCAGGGTCTGTCTGAGATCATACAGAAAACCTTCATCCGTGCTGATACCACTGTAGTACCATCCATGAACATAATCCCGAAAGAAGAGCTGCAGAACCTCTTGTAGAGGCTCATCTATGATGCTTGAGCCCGTCAGTCGTTTGTCCATTTTGAGCGATAATCTGCTCAACTGAATTTCCTGAATTACTTTTCCAAGTCCTTTTGAAACTGGACCAAAATCTCCCTCCAGAGCGTTTTTCTTCATCTCTTGTGACATTAAGTAACCCCAGTAAGCAAGTACAAGAGCAAATCCAAGCGTGAACAGCACGGCGTACAACACAATCAGACATGTCCACCATATTCCGAAGGTCGTTAGAAACAGAACAACGACCAGAAACGCCCAGCCTACCTTGTGTACATTTAGCAAACTTGTTTCCATCTTTAAGTGCACTTGAAATTGTCGTATTTATTACCGTAATACGGTATACAACAACAAAATGGGATATCGTGAAAATCGTGAAGCGACAATGGAGGAACGGAGATGACAGACGGCCAAGGGAACACAAGGTCGAGAGGAGTCTGGGCAAGAATTCTTGTGGGACACTCAACAACGCCCACAGGCGGACCACCCGATGTTTGAGTTCGTTGCGCGACACCGATCAATGGCGGTTACAAAAGAAATATAGATGTACATAAATACGTTGGCCGCGATTTGCTCTAAATACTAAGTTTAGCCTAAATGTTCAATAAACGTTCAAAATAACGTTGGATGTTTTGTTTTTTTATAAAGTTCTTAATGGGCACATTAACTTAGACGTTTCCTCATATGTTCAGTTTTATTCCGATTCTGAGGGGTACTCTTTAAGGGGAAGAGATGAACTTATACTGAAGAAGAACTATGCAAGGACTGACACTTTTAAGTTTAGTTTTTTAATAGGATTTTTGACACATGGAATGTGTTGCCACTTTCTGTACGGCAAGCTTCAAGTATCTTTTGCTTAAGAAGGGGGGTAAGGGTTTTCCTATCTTCTAGAATTATGTAATCAATTTTTTCTATTTATGTTTATAATTCATCATACATATTTATGCTTACGACTGAGCTTGATTCATGTAATAATCATTATCTTTTAAATTTTTATGGTTGTTGGGAGGGTTTCTTCAGGTGGTCTACCTTGTATGGGGTCTTCGACTCTTTTGTAGGCTATCCTTATGGCTCTGCTTATTTTTTTCTTCTCTCTCTTTCGTTTTCTTCCTTTCACTCTATTCTCTTTATCTTTCTCTCTGTATTCTTTCTTCTTTTTCTTTTCTCTAACTTATATAACTTATATTGTTACTATTTTTATATTTGTATGCACTTCTTTTATGCCATTACATTGTAATAAATAAATAAATAAAAAAGGTGAAATGTTCTGAGCCGTTTAAGGCGTCATTTCGCGAGATAATTTATCGGCCTCTAGATCATTTAACATTACATTACCCATGTACAATGCGCACTTATTTTTGCCGAAATGAACATGCTGCTGCTACTACTGCTACTACTACTACTACTGCTACTGCTGCTGCTGCTGTTGCTGCTGCTGCTACTACTACTACTGCTACTACTACTACTGCTACTGCTACTGCTGCTGCTGCTGCTGCTGCTGCTGCTATTACTACTACTGCTACTGCTACTGCTGCTGCTGCTGCTACTACTACTACTACTACTACTAATAATAATTAATAATAGTAATAATAATAATAATAATTTAATAAGTAAAGATTTGGTAAAACATTTGACGATAAAAATCTGCGATAAAATATTATAAAGCATAACACGACGTTTCGACGTTTCCAGAACGTCATTATCAAGTGAAAGTAGAATAATAAAATCTAGTATATATAGTGAGGCAGTGAATAAATTAAAAGGCATTGAAAGTTAAACAAAGAGTTTGGCCCTGATGGAGTCGCTCTGGGTGTTTAAATTGGGTCTTATTGTTCTTATGTACAGCATTATATATACTAGATTTTATTATTCTACTTTCACTTGATAATGACGTTCTGGAAACGTCGTGTTATGCTTTATAATATTTTATCGCAGATTTTTATCGTCAAATAATTTAATAATAATAATAATAAATTTGTTGAGCGCCATTTCCCGATGGTTCAATGGCGCTCTACAGCAATAACTAGCTTAAACATGATAAAACAGGTCAGCAATTTGATATGAACAAAGAGAAAGGTGAAAGGTTAACTTATCAACATGACACGAGCATGGGACGAAGAAAAATTCTGAGTCCCCGACAGGAATCGAACCCATGACCTCCCGAACACCGGGCGGGTCCTCTATCCACTGAGCTACGAGAACTCATGGAGAGCGAGGTCATTTTACTGAGTTAAAGAGAAAGGTGTTTTTTTAAGTCCTTTTAAGTTGTCGTTTAAAAATGTCAACTGAGTTCGAACTTCTCACGGCCATAGGTAACGCGTTCCATAAGACGTGGGGCAGCCACTGCAAAGGACCGACCTACTACAGCTACACCTACTGCATTTACTACACCTATTACAGCTACTACACCTACTACAGCAACTACACCTACTACAGCTACTACACCTACTGCATTTACTACACCTACTACAGCAACTACACCTACTACAGCTACTACACCTACTGCAGCAACTACACCTACTACACCTACTACAGCTACTACACCTACTTACACCTTGTACACCCACCACACCTACTACATCCACTGATGATGATGATGATAACTTTATTTAACGAGGGTAAAGTCCGCATATGGGCCTAGTGGCTCATCAGGCCAGAGGTTATCCCCGTTTCCTTAGCATGTAGCAAGTAGGAGTATTTCTACCAGAGTCCAGCGCACTAACCATTAGGCCACTATGCCTCCCACTCTGGACAAGCAATAGGTCCTGCTTATTTGTGACATCAGCTTGAAAACACACCCTTATCACACAACAACACCAATAGTGCACCAATAGTGTAACTGCACCAATAGTGTAACAACACCAATAGTGCACTGCAGATACACCCTTGAGGCAAATTTGTATGCAAAGACAACTTTAACCCCTAAAAAGTACAAGCATTTTCATAAGTGCCACAATGTACGCTCTGTACGATTTACTTCCCTTTATTTCAAACATTGCTCTCTGTTATGTAAGGTTATTAACATCACACCACATTTTTTAATATTTCACAACTGTCTGCTTAAGAACAAAGCAAATAACACATTTTACGAGCTAACTATAAAAAAGAGAAATTACTCAAGAGGAAACAGCAGTCCATATGCACAATTGGTTTTGCTTTGCACTTTGGCATCAAATAAAATATTTTTTTGCCTCTAGCAATCTAATGTTTGTAGATGAGAGTGCGTGGCCATAAAAATGAAAGCTAGTCACGATTATAACTTTACTATACACCTTATTCCAAAATGGCCGCTGATTTATGCACACACAAATTGGCCCTTGTTGCCTCGTTCAAGATAAAATATTCTTTTGATTTTTGAGCTTAAAAACGAGGCAAGAAGGGCTAATTTGAATACCCACAAAAGAATATTAAGATGGTAGCCATTTTGGAATAAGGTGTATGACACTCTTTAGTTAACAATATCATCAACTATCATTCTCTTTGAACTTGTTCAAAATCTTCATGATAGTCGTTTGACCACGCACACGATAGTTGATGATAGTTCAGGAAGATAAAACTGTCACTGACTATCATCTGCAGTTTGAGTGGCAGTGTGTGATATGAGGTGGGTGTATTTTTGTTATAAGACATATAAGTATGCTGATATTATAAAGCAAAACAAATAAAATAATTTCATTAGGGGACTACAAACAATGCAAGGCAAACCTTTTGCTCTACAGACTGCAGACGTCATTTAACAAAGTAAAGTTCTCAAAGAAAAAATTCACAATGTCACCTCAATAGTATTGCATTATTTGCAGTGCACTGCACCGCATTGTACCACTGCAACTAGAGAAAGTTATTCTCAAAGAAAGAAAGTCTGACATTCTTCAGACTTCATTGAGGACAAAAAAGTAAACATGAAGTAGCTTTAATAAGCATACTCTAAATGCTTGATATTTTATTATTTCAGTCCATATTTTCTCTTACCACTTAATATTTAAAATGTCTTAATTTGTAGACACTTTCAAGAACTATAATCTCCTGCTAGAGTTACTTTATTACTCTACTTGTCAAAACATTTATCTGGAATTTTACGCAGGGAAGGTTAACCCAAACTTCTATGAATTGATATAAATTTTTGATGCCATTATTCTATGTACAAGTGGAGGCACGGTTAGCTGATTTAAGGTGTGTTTTAGTCATAAATCTGGTTGATAATTCTCCATCCAACACCCTAAACTTAGCCAACCCCAACACAATTTTTGGCTTTCCATTTTATACAAAAAAATTTGGTATTCAAAACAACATGTGCTTTTGCAATTTCACAGGTCCAAGACTCCCCATATTCCTCTGTAACCTTTAAAGCACCATGGACAACATGAATTTAAGGGTAAGATGTTATTACAGAAAATATGGACTATTTTACTTGACTCCACCTCAGAGCATCAATACAACTCCTGAACAAAATGTTTTCTTTTCTTTGATCTTTGACAAGCCAAAATCAGTACATTCCACAATCAAAAGTTGAGCAATTGAGCCTTTTCTTTACTCTTTACAGACCACATATAAATATAGTTATTTTAATAATATTGATTAATAATAACTATCATTGATATTGAAATAGTGAATTAAAGCACATAACATTAAGGGAGAGCAGTTTTCAACTGAGTGTCTACAATAACTCTCATTAGCTTTGATTGTATGGCATTCAATTGTAAAAAGCTCTAAAGTAAGCCTTTTATTAGATCATTTTGTCTTGACACAATATCTTCAGTTGTAAAATGTGCTGTGTTACAAACCCCTGGAAAATATCATTATCATCATCCCTTGTCTCCTTGTGGAGAATGGGACCATTAATCCTCCTCCAAGCTACCCTGTACCTGGCTGCAGCCTCCCCCCATGTTTCAAATCCCAGAAGTTCTCTCTAGAAAATACTGTTAACTGCAATTTAATTTAATTTATCTATCCAGTGGTAAAATCTTTCTGCCACTAATTGGGAGAGAAATCAGGAGTAGAAATTCACCACCACTGGCTCAGTACTTTTATTTCAAAATAATATTATATGTTTTGTCACCACAAGCAAAAGAAACAAGACCTCATGCCAATCAAGAACTTTTACGCCTTTGGTATCATTGACTGCATTGGTTAATATCTGCTTGATGTGAGAACAGACTTGAGGGTCAAGCCATTGGCCTATACATACAGGACCTGAAAAATGATAAAAAAAAGTTGTATTCATATTTAACTGCACTTTATTTAAATTACTTGCTGTTCATTTGTACACGTCTGTCACTATTTGTAATTACAAGCCTTAAGGTATTGGATAGGATAAGGTTTTTGCCCTCTATGCCCAACAGGGTGTATAATTTGAAGCAAGGACATCCTAATCCTTGATTGGATGTGTCCTAAACAGGTTTCGTTGTTTGAATGTTGTCAAGTTTTAAGAAAATGCTGAAACATTCATCCCTGTTTATTCACTCACCATTTGTTCATTATAGGACTAGAAAATGGTGGTATTGTTTAACAAAACATTGTCCTTTGTCCTAAATGGTCATGAAATAGAGGGTACAGTATTGTCTAACACAGGATAGGTACATTTTTTACCTAGAGAGGGTCAGTTTTGACCTATGGTTCACATCAAATAAAGTATGAAAAGTGTGTAGGTAGATGTACCTCTCCCCTCCCTCCCTGGAATATTCTCCCAGAGGCTGGTAGAGTCTTCAGATTGAAGAAAACATCTGTATAAAACTTTGCCAAACTTTTTTTTTGACTGGTAATAAAGCATCCTGACTGAATGATATCATGCTCACAGCGTTTTGAGTTGTTCAATAAAATACCGGTACTATGATTACCAAGACTAACCATTTTGATTTGTGATTTATTCTTGCTGAACATCTTCTTCCTGTTCTTGTTCATCTTGTTTTTCTTCATTCTCTTTTTCTCCCTCAATGAAAAACACAGGTCCGCCATCATAAATATCATACAAGAAGGTCCATGTTTCCAATGATAGCTGTCCATAGTCAGAGTCTAACATGGAAAAGTTATGAGAAAAAATGGTATGTGGTTGACCTGAAGTGTTAACCTGAAGTGTTACAGAGGCAGGGCTTGACACCAACTTTTCAACTTACTAGCCTAGTGGCTCGTGACAACATAGGATGTTACTGGCCAAAAATAACATTTACTAACCCAGCATCGATATTGGCTAGGTCCAATAACAGCTGAATTACTAGCAAGACTAGCAAGAACAAAAGCAAGCGACTCTCTTTGAATTCATGTTGGTAATTGTGTTGTTCTTAAACCAGTTTCAATAATAAAACAACAATTTTTGTGGCACATGGCACATTTGATTTGATTTGATTTATTTGTAATATAATTTCATTTCATTTCATTTGTGCTTTACAGTGTCCCCAATTACTGGGAAGCCAAATCATAAGGGATGCCACCTGGATTGGAACTTTATCTTACAAGATAGTGAAGAATGAAGAGCTAATACTCACTAGTTCTCAGTACTTTAGTATTGCCTTTCACAAATAATATATTACTGTTATCAATGGGCCCAGGAGGGTCTGAAAAGAAAAAGAGGTTTTTGTTATAGTAATTTAACCATGCTGATATGTGGTACCAATGAATGCACAATCTGATACATAGGCAAGCAGGCCACTGCAAGGCAAGTCAACTTTCATTTGTGCCATTCAAAGATAATAATAGCTATTGATACGTTACATGACCGGTGATGGTGTTTTGAAATAAACTTTTTACATCTTGGTAACCTAGGGCAGGGCTCAAGTTTTTCAGAAAAGGCAACTTCCTTTTGTAAAATGGTTGCCACTACAGGACACCCTATGTTTGTGTTACATGAAGCACTACCGGTGACCTTGATGAGCCAAATTGAAACGTTAGAAGAACGTCTAGAAGAATGTTTTGATGTAGTTATCTTCGTTTGCATTTAAGAGTTCTTTGATCAACTATTCAAATTATCGTGAAGAAAAGTAAATAAAAGATTAAAGAAGCAGGTAAGGGAGATAAACACACAAAACAAGTCAATTCTTGTGCAGTTGGTCACATAACTAAAAGAAATGGAAATGAAATAAATTAAAAGCAGCTCTCCGATCTAAGACATCAAAGATTGAACACAACAAACAAGCTATGATTTATATGCAAATGGTAGCAGGATGGGTGACTGAATAAATGTGTGGACAAATTTCTTTGGCTTTGATCTTTTTCTGCGCAAAGGTAATGGCTTTGCACTGCACTTGTTGCCAATTTGGCGACCTGTTTGGTAAATTTAGTCACCAAATTTTGTTTTCACCCACCATGGCAACCAAAATGGTCACAGCTTGGAGCACTGCCCTAGGGATGATAAAAAACATTCATACAAAAAAGCAAATAGAGAATCAGAGTGTTGTTTGAAGCATACCACCACCTTGTTTTTAGTATTATTATCATTATCATTGTTTTGTTTACTTGTTTACAAATTATTTTTTGAATTCTTACAATTTGCGATACTTACGATGAATTACTTACATTACTTACAATAGGGTACTACCGGTAGTTCACAGTACACTTCTTACACGACTTATAGTACAGTGTTCGTACTCTTTTGAGCTTTTAAAATTTCATGACTTTCCATGACCTTTTCCATGACTTGTTCAAGTTTTCCATAACCTAGATTTGAACATTTTCTAGGAAATCATCTTTCATTTTGGGTACGTTTTTACGATTTTCTTCACGAAATATCCTAATTGATTTTGTACTTTTTTAATAAACATGATTTTCCATCACTTTTCATGACCCACACTTATTCCATGACTTTCCAGGCCTGGAAAATGAAATTCTAAAATTCCATCACTTTCCAGGTTTTCCATGACCTGTACGAACCCTGTAGTATGAATTATCATAGTCATCACCATTATTATTATTAATTCATATTTTCTATTTATTTTTACCATCTTCCTGTCCCTTGACAAACATTTCCCATTGTTTGAACCATCGCATACTGATGCAGTACATGTCAACATTGTCATTGGCTGGATAGCTATGGTTTAACTGCAGATGAAATAAACAAATATGAGAATCACTGCACCATTTAATGTTCAACAAAATGTCTATAATGATAACAATTCTTTTATTTCTAATTACTGGTATATATTCTAAGCTATTACCATTTTCCTTGCACTTCTATACATGAATAAATGTAATAATGATAATGTTAATGATAATAATAATAATAATGTAAAACATATTTATGCAGGATTATAATTTCTGTCTTAAAACTGCTATCAATATGGGTCCCGTGTAAATGAATGTATATGTATGTGCAATAAACAATTTAACCTGTTTGAATGTTTCCATTTCTTTTTCTCTTCTTCTTTCAAGTTCATCAAGAGCTTTCTGTAATAACACAAGAACATCATATGTATTAAATTATGTACAGTTAGCTATCATAGCAAACATCAAAGTAACCATAAAAAGACTTTACATCAAACATGTTTTCTCACCTTACAGTGTTTGCACATGTTTAATGTCGTGGTTGGGGGACCTCCTCCAAACCTACTAACATATACAAGAGATCAGACTCCAAAACTTCTCATGATTATACAAAGTATGGGTCAGTACAGGCAATTTATGATATTAAACTCACCGCATGACAAGATGCTTCCACACAGATTCTGGAAGAGGAACTGTGATTTCATGAATTACTTCCATGTTAAATGGATGAATTGCTGTAAGAAATAAAGAGATTTTGCTATCATAGTTTTGCCACAGGAGGGGGGGAAACATGCAAGACAAGACTATTATTTGTTCTCATATTTGATAACTAATCCAGTGTAAACAAAGGAAAACATAACTGTATTGGTGGCGTGGTAGATTGAAAATATAATTTTGTCTTCCTTCTTACTCCTTAGTTTTTGTTTTTAATTAGAAGATAATGCAAACACTGAGCCAGAAACACCTGCAATGAATGCAGCCTATTCTTTCTTGGCAATTGCATGTTTCACTGATACTGTACATGGAATAACGAGTGAGAGGAATTAAAATTAATTTTACACTGATTGATCACTTACCTCCATGGCGGCACATGAAGTCTGAGTTTGTAATGGGACCTGTAGAAACAAACACAACATGAAGAAGCCTGATTTGTGACGTAACTATGGCTGAGGATTGTTCATAAATTAAGTCAGCCAGTTGACTGCTGGCATTTGACCTTCATTACCTGGTTCCATGCATGACTGGAACTTTGTTAGCCATTTCTTGGAAACAAAGTATCTGAATTCACTGGACTGTGTATAAAGAAAAGAAAAACATCAGTAAAAGTGAAGAACAGCAGCAATTTGTTTCCCCAACAGTACATGCTCTCATTGGTTACTATGAGGTAACTTGACATTGAACATAAAGCTGTTTCCTGTGGAAAGGCTCTGGGCTACTAGTCGTACCTGTGCATCTTTCAGCAGATTGAAAAATGTCTGGCGTTCCCTAGTAGCTTCTTCACTTGACTTTCTGCAAAGAAAATTGATGAAAGTGAAAGTGAAAATAGAAATTTTGACCACTTTTTGTTTAGTTTATAGCAGATAATTGCTTTGCATTATGGGGAGGTTTTAAAATATTCAAAATAAATTGTTTGGGGTGATCAACTCAGGAATAAGCTGGGTCTCTCTCTGTGTGTGTAGGGGCAGGAGTTGGGGGCACAACTTAAAATAAGTTATTCCAAAATATGCTGGATCATGCTGGTATGCTAACTGACCTGTAAAACAATACATAGGCTTCCACATCAGCAACATATGAATCAGAAACTGAAATATAAACCAAACCAAATGTTCTCTCTAATAAGCTTGGAATTGAACAATATGCAGAGCTGCATGTCACAGCAAAGTCACATTACATGCTTCTCTGAAATCATAAGCTAGAATTTACACAACTATGCAACAATTAGATCACACTTTGGTAATACAAGTTTAAAATAATGCCATCATAAGTTACCTTCACTGACCCAGGAGTCATTGAACTCATACCATTTACCATTGATATAATTCTTGGCAAAGGACACATAATGTCCAGCTAGAAGAAACAAAACATTGGTATTCGTGATTAGCAGTAGCATAGAAAAAAAAAACAATCATGTTTGGAGCAACATGGCTAGTGGTAATGTTAAAACTAATACATGAAAACTGTGATAGGACAATTACCTCCAACACTGCCATGATGGGTGATGACAGCAACAAGATCATATGTTGTACATTTACGTGTTGGATCCAGCCGGTTAAAATCTGAATATGTAAAATACAATTATATTTGTTTATAAAATGATTATATTAATTAGGTACTGATTTGTTTATCCTGGTAAGAAACAAAAATTGGTGAGTAAACTCCTAAAAAAAACATTTTTCACATCTAACTGATCTAGACTAACAACAATGACTGGGTTTTTTATTTCTTCAAAATGATACCTTGGCTTAAACTTGTTGATGTTTTGTACTACATTACCACACCCTTTTTACCGATATGGTGGCCATTTTAAATTCTATTGTTTAAAGTAGCTATTATGCGATGCCCAGAGGGTAAACACAGACCAATTTTGTCCCCTGACCATCCTATAATGTCTTTCAAGACAATAGAAATCAAAATCGCCGCCATATCACTAAAAAGGTATATTTCTTTATAATGTAATTAATGTGGGAGGCACGGCCTAATGGCTAGTGTTCTGGGCTCCAGATCGGAAAGACCGAGTTTGAGCCAAGGCTGGAGCACTGTGTTGTGTTCTTGAAGAAGACACTAAATTCTCTCAGTGCCTCACTCCACCCACATGTAGCAATGGGTATTGGTGCAATAATGCTGGCTAGTGACCCTGTGATGGACTAGCATCACATCCAGGGGAGCAGAAATACTGCTAGTCGCTTCATGCTACAGAAACCAGGATAAGCACTGGCCTGATGGGCCACTAGGGTCGTATGCAGACTTCAACTTACCTAAGCTAAAAAAAGAAAAAATTCCCGCCCTTTCATATGGACCATGTGCTAAATTAGTTAATTTACATTATATTACTCACCTTTGATCAGGAAAGGCTTCATGTCCAGTCCAGTCAGTGGAAAGGAAATGAAGTGATTTATTTTTGAAGAGAAGTACATTTCATGCTTAAAACGCTTCAGATGAATGCACAAAATCTACAAGAGAAACAGAGAAATAATTGCTACACGATTTTTGTTATGCGTTACAATTATTGTCAGTGGCTCTCTGCCTTCAGTCAAATCAAAACTAATGAGCAGTTTCTTCTTATTAAAGAGTGATCAAGAGTTGAAAGAAATGAAGAAAAACCCTCATCCCTCAAAATAATTTGCTCAAGATCAACTTTTAGGATGAAGTTAATGCCTAACATATGTTGGGTGGTGATTCCATGAGTCTGTGTCTTTGGGGTACTGAAGCTTCTCTCATGAAAGAGCAAGGGATCTATTATTTAAGAAGGAGTTCACAGCATACTGTGGTAAAACTGGCAAGAAATAACTAAACATACCTCAGGAAGGTGCATTACTTTACAAAGTTTGATGCCATTTCTCAGCCTAAAAGCAAACAGGTAATGCAAGTTCATTAAATGCAGATAGATAGTTCAATGCCTAGAAAAACAGTGGCAGCCATAGGTTGAATTGTGATAGGGCATTCATCATCGTCATCATCATCATTGGCCCATTCTCGTAGTGGAGAATTGGGCTGTCGCCTGGCTGCTTCCAAACTATCCATAGGGCATTTTAAAAGTGTATGTACATAATATATGAATAACATAACTTGGAGCACGTCCAATACCTCTTAATTAAAAGACTGAAAAGGATTGAATATGTTGTGGATTAAATTAATTTTTGGTTTAACTTTTTTGGTAGTTTGATTTTTATTTCCCTTAAAGTTTGTTTAAAATTATAATTATAATGAAAACGAGACAACGAAAAATAAAAATAAAACTGGTTAAAAAAATTAAACCACAACATGACATGCCAACAATACACTGTCAAATGATTGCTGTGGACCCTAAGTTGGCATTTTAAAGTTTGAAGTGAAAACAGTTACCAACATGTAGAATTTTACTCAGACTAGTAAGTTACTGGCAATAATAAATTTAAACCCTGAAAATTGAATGTAGGAAAAATCTAACAAACATTACTCAGACTTCTTTGGATATTTGTGCACATTTATTGTGTTCAGTTACAAACTTTAGGACAATAAAGATAAAACAAATAAGAGCAACAAAAACTTACTTTTTGCACTTCTCGCAACTGTACATGTTATCTCCTGATAAAGAAAAATATCAACAAAATATGCATAAAGGGGCAGAGTCGTCTTTGGCAATGTATAAAATTGCCTTCAAATCAAAGGAAACCTTGAAATAGTAGTTTACTAAGGAAGAAAACACCAAAGATGCACCAATGAACTAAGAAGAATCAACGATGGCTTTGAATGAGATAGAGAAGGATTGAAATTGACAAATTCAAACAAAATTGAAATATATTTACAAGGCTAATTTTTTTCAAAAAAGTTAAAAAGACGGAACGTTTTCGGCATTAAGCCATCTTCAGGGTAATTTGGCCGTCCATGTGATTGCGTATTTATGTCTATTAGGTAATTCCCAATGGGAAAAGTTTTGCTATATAGCAATGAATTTGTTTGTTTAAATTGGGTTTGAATTGTTGAATCATTAGGCCTTCACATATTCTACGTTTGCGAAAAGATTGCGCCGTGCAGAGTATAAAGAATGTGACGGATATACACGTACGTGACAGGCAGGCTCAGAGTCATTAGATGCGTTGGAATGTTCTTGAATATGCACATTTCTAATGGTCTCACCAATGTAACTGTCACCGCAAGAACAATCTCCTTTATAAACCACATGTGATCGATAAGTGTTTTTGTCTTTCAAATTGAAAAGGCTTTTGATCCGTTTAGTGTAAAAAATTAAACATCCACTTTAAAAAAAATTAGGCTCAACTTTTCAAACTGTGTCATCCATGACCAAGCTCCTTTAATGATCTGGGAACTCCAGATGATTATTTCACTTTTGAACATTTCAAATAAGCAAAAGCTATAGCAAGAAAGAGATGTCACTGATGTTACTGTCAATTGTGCCCTTCCAAAAAATATCCATGCTCATCCCTTTGAGGGTCATTGGGAATAGTCTCAACAGCCAAAATTTTTAAAGTGCACCTAACCCCCAAAATTATTTTTCGTAAAAACAAAGCTTTGTACCAGTTCGAAACACATAACACCTTTCGTTTCTCCTTTTTAACAAATGCTGACTATTTATAGGATTCAAAGGTTACGAAAAACTGTGCACCATTTGTCGCACGACCGAGTCTGAAGGGGCGTGGGTCTATTCCTGGGTTGACGTCACAAACTGATTTACATTGCATTAAGTCTTTGTAAACATGCATGTAAATCAGTTTGTGATGTCAACCCAGGAATAGACCCACGCCCCTTCTGACTCGGTCGTGCACCAAATGATGCTAAATTTTTCCTAACTTAACTGCTATAAAAAGCCAGCATTTGGTAAAATAGAGAAAGGAAAGGTGTTAGGTTTTCCGAACTGTTGCAAAGGTTTATTTTAGCAAAAAATAATTTTTGGGGTTAGGTGCACTTTAAAGGAAAATATAAATACTAACTGGAATTTCCAGAGGTGTGGAGGTTCACAGCAAAATACTTGACTAATGCCCACACAGTATACATATTTTCTGGAGAAATAAATTGCATCACAAAAAGCAACACACCTTTTAATTCATCTGCTGAAAAAAATGCTGACAGGCAATCATTAAGTGTGACTTGTGGACCAAGAAACCACCTATATGTAAACAAACAATCAATCAATCAATCAATCATGTCAGTCTGTCAGTGATTCAGCCAGTCAGGCAAGTAGAAACTGCCAATAGCTCGATAATGAAAATGACTTCATCTTAATGTCCTAGGTTAATCCATTTGAAAACTATTTTCAATAGAAAAATCAAGAAGAAACAGTGCCAGTAATAACATTCAAGTCGTACCAAAGAAATGATATCAACTTCCTGCATGGCCTGAATTTTTAGACCTTCTTCTGGTCGCACACTCTGCTAATGCTATCCTGCGATGTCACTACCCAGAACCAAGTAGCAGGTTAATCTTGGAAGTGTGTGACATGAGGAAGATGTCTGCAATTCAGGCTACTGATCTACTTAACATTAGATTCCATGTTGCTGTGCATCTGTTCAGTAATAGATCACTAATGAGGTCAAAATGTGGTAAGAACAAAACAGTGGCACACAAGGCAATAGCCAAGTGTGTCACTGATGTTCTTAACATATTTTGTGATCTACATTGTATTACTAAACAGATGCACAGCAACATGGAATCTATCTGTTTTATATAATAAAGAAACAAAATATAAAAATCAGTGCATCTTTCCTTTAATAGATCATAGGTAGGAACAAATCAAAATGCATACATAATTGGGCTTATTTTTAAATGGAGATTTTCAGGATCAGTTGTATTAGACAAGTGTGGGACCTATAGATACCTTTGCTTACAGTACCTTTTTAGCCAGTTAATTATTGCTGTCATCCAGCTTTTATCCTGATCTTTGTCCATGACAGATGAGCATGATGCCAGAGGTGTGCACTGTGAAGCATGAAGGACTGTCAGCTCATCCTTTCCTGAAAATGAAATAACAATTATGACGATTATTAACTAACAGCCTTCAATTTGGTGTAGGTTACAGCCAAACCGCTTCCTTTGCGACCAGTAAAATGTCCACTTGTCAGAGAAAGGTGGCCAGATGTAGAGGCCCATCAGGCCTGAGCTTATCCCAGTTTCCGTAGTAAGAAGTGACTAGGAGTATTTCCACTCCCCCCTCCCTATATGGGATGCCAGTCCATTCTCGGGTTACCTCCACCATTAATTTCCTGGTACCCATTGAGAGAGGCACTACACTCTGATATTTAATTGTCTTTTTCCCAAGAACATGATACAGTTCCCCGGCCAGGGCTCGAACCCAAACTGTTCTATCTGCACTCCAGCACGGTAACCACTACGCACCATGCAGGCCTCATCTTTGCGACCAGAGTAATATCCACTTGTCAGAGATACCGGTAAGGTGGCCACTTTATGAAGTTACTGATTTAGTGTCATGTAATTAGATACAGAGCTTAGTGTCCTAGATCAGGTTTCCTTTTAGTGGAGTTCAAACTATACCATTTTAAAAACCTGAACTGGGTTTATCAATTTTTACATCATTTGTTTTCTTACCTGGAATTGGTAGAGAGATATCTTGAAATGTTTCTGCTCTTGATGAAACCTTTAAAGACAAAAAGAAATTGCCTACTAAGCACTTTGTTGTGCCATCGAGTAACAAAATGGTAATGCTGTACATTATCAAGATATTTGAGGTAAAGGAAGATAACTATTCATGTTGCTAAGTATTACATATATAATATTGCAATAATTATTCAAAATGAATTTCAGATCAAAAGGTTTTCAAACTAATTGTCTATAGGTTTCTTTGTTTAAGGATTATGGTCATAAATCTAGAACAAATATTAATAGAACTAGTTTGAAGTCATTTTGATCTGAAATTCATTTAAAACTACAACATACATACAAGGTATAAGGCAATCACTCTGCATATCTGTTAACAATTATGATATACATTTTAGTAAGCTTAATACCCTGTGGCATGTTAAACACTGCACTGAACTCTGTATTGTGCCATCAAATAAGTCAGTAACTATGCTGCTGTAGTTCACTGGTCTTTTCTTCTTTTTTCCTACAATAAAATTAAATACTGGATATTAAGTTTCATTTCAGTTTGAGTGGCATGCCTGAGAACTAGTGTGGTCCAACATAAAAATCACTACTAATATAGATCAATGAAGAAAACAATTACCAACTATAAATCAAAATGTTAGTCAAGAACACAGAGCTTTCAATAAGAACCTGCACCTGCCAGAGCTCAATCAGGTACTCTGTCTTGGATTGTTGCTTAAAATTTATATCCACATTTAGCCAAGCCTAAAAGCGGAGCTTCAAAATTTTTGCTTGTTCTTATTAAAGTGCTACTATGATGAAATTTGGATGTCTCCAAACTAAGCCATTTTAAAGCGTTGAACAGTAGTCTACATGAGAAGAAAATTGCCGCTTACTTTTTTAAAATATCTTTTTTCGTTACAGAAATATTCAAGTTTTTAAAATAGGAAAATCAGCTAAGTGATGACGTCATAGGCTCAACCAAATTTTAATAAAGTAAATGAAGTAAAAATATCTCACCCAGTTTGTATCAGAAATGTTTGATTCTTTGCATCATGACTCTACTAGGTGAGTTGTACAATATGTGATTAACAATTATGTTACCATGATGGCAACATGCTGGGTCCCAGACCTCCCCAATGTTAAAGGCTATTCTGGCCATTTTTGGCCGTCAATTTTGATATTTCTCAATGACTCTGGATCTACATGATTTCGCAAGCATATATGTGTAAGGTAGGTTCGTTGGCCTGGTTTAATTTTTCTGGGCTAAAAATCACTCAAATACTGAAAACAGATTCGAGGGGACTGGAAAAGAGTGTGTTGCCATGGAAACAGGATTAAGTTACAACCATAGGTGTGTCACTTGAGAACTATTACTGTGCCAAGTTTCAACTGTCTCTGTAGAAACCTGACCGAGATTTTAAAATTGGGTTGAGTAGATGACGTCATCAGTCTCCTAATTTGCATATTTTACCAATTTTTTAAACTTAAATATCTCTGGAACTACTACAGATATTTGAAAACGGAAAATGACCTTTTTAATCTCACATGAAGCAGTGCCCATTTCTCTTCAAAAAGCAAGGTGTAAAAATTTGATCACAGTAGCACTTTAATAATTTGTGAAAATGAGGGTTTGTACCCATTCTAGACTAAAAAATAACGTAGGACTTTTCAAGGACTTTCAAGGACACATTTTCCATTTTTCAAGGACTCCATGCACTGCAAAATCCAGCATTAATCAGCTGCTCATAGTAGCGAGTGTGCCTACCAGACAGGTAATAAGAAATAAGCTACAAATTTCACGGACTTTCCAGCACTGACTGCAACTTGAATTTTTTATTCTGAGATTCATGGACTTTCAAGATGCGAGCGAACCCTGGAAAATTTGAGAGCCTGCAATCCAATAAAAACATTTAACTGCTCAGCGGTCAACTAAAAAAACATGATCTTGATGACCTCTATATCTGAGCCCACAATATGGTCATGAGGTACTGGTCAGCAGATCCCTTGTTTTGAAAGCTGTCAATTTACCATAACATCATGTTCATGTAGGCTTTAACTTTAATGTCAACCAAGGCATATTTCTGGCATAGGAGGTCTCTCCCCCCTCCTCTCCCAGAGTCTATACAGACGGATGGATGTTTGTACATCTAGGATCAAGTGACTACTACATTTTTTTGGCTTGATGGGTTTACAATAAAAACACAATAAAATCCTTACTTGCTTCAGCCACTTTCTGCCTCTTGGTCAATCTTTCCAAATGAAGTGTCTGTTTTGGTTTCTCCTTTGTACCTTGATCTACAGGCTTCTCTTCCTTGATCAATGCAACATTGTCAGTGTCCATATCCTCATCAACTTGTTCATGATGCTCTGTTTCACAGTTGTCATTCATTGGCTCATACTCAACTGACACTGTCACGTCACTGTGACTGACAGGATCTTCTCTGGTTTTCCTCCGTTTGGCTCTGTGGGCTCCATCAGGGTTTCCTTCTGGGTTAGGCTGCTCTTCAGTTGAGTTTACATGAAGTGGTTTATCATCTGTGGCCTCTTCACCACTGTCTGAGCACATATCCACATCACTGTCTTCTACACCAAGTTACAAAGTTCTAACATTAGTAGCTGTTACACTGTAATGACCAGTACCAGATTTTCATCAAACTTAATTTCTTTCAGTCAGGTGGTAGCATAAGGCAGCATACATGGAGACAAGCACGACCTAGTGGTTAGGGTGATTGAGTTGTAATCTAGAGTTCCTGTATTCAAATCCTACATTTTGCTTTTGGTGGTCCCGAATTCAGTCCTCCACACTTTGTAAATAACTAACTCGTCACCCTCCTACATGTTGGGATTTTTAACAAATTTCTGTTTATTTACAATTATATATTTTTTTTATTTATTGGGATACCACAATACCAACTTATCAGACACCAGCGATACTTGAGTATACCCTCCAAAAAAGTTTCTTTTTACCACCAATAACCTAGGCCAGCACATCAAGTTATAGATCTGTGATGCTAGCCCAATGTAGGCTCCCCCAAGAGTTTTTGTTAGGTTGCCCTTACACAATTAAATACTCAATTGTACAGAGAAGCACTATGTAAGAGTTAATCAACTATCTCCCCAACTGACGCCAACCTGAATTTGAGAATGAAAACAAGTAAAAATTTCTTGTTCAAGCAAAACCACAGAGGCGTGAATAAATTAGTTATCAACAACATACCATTTTGAAGGTTTCCACTGTAAGGCAGACTTGTTCCTCCAAGCAGCCTCTTGTTGTGATGGTTTGGTTCATCATCATCACTGTCTGATGACTCAGTGTCCTCTTCCATTGATGGAACAGGCTGCTTGAGCTCCTCATGTAACTGATCCATAATACAACGAAGAAATTCCTGGGCATCCTGGGACCATCAAAACAAGGAGAAAACAAAGACAAATTTAGCCACCCCATAAATTCTATGAAATGTATTGCATACTAACTACTCTCACATGACCTTCATCAGGGACACAAGATATATTTTAAAAGTGGATAGTAATTTTTTTACACATATTAACGTGCAAAGCTAAACAGGAGAGTTCAAGGGGGAAATTGAGAACGGTGAGCCACTCTAGATTTTTCACTTGCTCTCTTTTTTTCACTTCAGGGCAGATCAACTAAGAAACTGCTCAGTCTTATTTCTGACTGGCTTACTGTACCTGTTGACCGTAACCTCTGAACTGTGAGTTGATCAACCGAACACTACGTAGGAGTTGTGAAGGAACGACATACTTTGGTCTGAAAAGAATAAACATTTTTGTTAGAAGGAAGAACAAGACATGAACTTATAATATTATTTGCAAAAGAGAAACATGCCAAGGAGCACTCCAGACTTTATATCCCGGTAAAGTTTGCTTCAGGTATAGTGGAAAATGAGGATCATAGGTTTTTGTATAACAACACAGGTAAATAACTGAATATCATCATGCTTGCCCTGTAATGAATTTAACAGTACCTTTTTCGGGACCACAACTCATTGACCAGAAGTGAATAGTTTCTACAGACAGAAGAGTTCTTGGTTTCCTGTGCAAAACTACCACACTCCAAGAAATATTGGGTGAGAGGTGGACTGAAAAAAAAAGCAAATATAACTTTCATGATTTACGTGCACAAGTGTGAGTAAATCTGGGTCTCTTAACAGGTTGTAATTATTATCTGCACAAGGACTGAACTGTTATAAATCATGACAATTGGATTTGTGAACTACAGATAAAAACAATTCAACATTTTCATAGGAATTGTTTATTTACAGTGTGCAAATCACATACAAATGGTTACCTACCAGTTTGACAAAGCTTGTAGGGCAGCATTCATGTAACATGTATTTCCAATGTTTGACAAGCCACATAATCCTGCAATTACAGAACCTTTGATTAAAGCAGTTACAAAACGAAAAAAACCAGATTGGCCAAAAAAAAAACAGTTTCCAGCATAGCCATTGCTTTAAGGCTGTACTTATTTGGTGCCATTAAATGTTTCTGAAACATTAAGATTTTCTTGTTTGAACTCTAGTTCAGTTTTTGATCTTAAATTATCAATTAGAAAATCTACCTCTTGGTTTCAAACCCTTTTCTAATTCAAGAGCATCTTCCATATCCAGAACCTCATGTCTCTACACAAAAGGAAAGAAAAGAAACAACATTGTCCAATATTTGTTCTTCAGTCAGTACCCTTGATTGGTGTTTGTCTTACGATATTACAACATGGATTACCTTGTACATGTGCAGTTGATGTACATATTAAACAATTAGCACAAACCTCCTGGACTGGATAGTTTAAATTAATTTTACCCTTGGATTTGTAAAATAGCTTAAACAACAGCTAACATCTCTGAGTATTTCCCACCCCACCCTTGACAGTCCAACAAGCAGAACATTGAACCACTCCGTATAAACCGGCATACAATAAGTCATGCAGCAATGATAAAATGCTATTTTTAAAAGTGCTTTCAATAAACACCAATAGCCAATGAAAAGTGTTGGCTACTTTTTAGCCCATGAGTAGGCTCACCTTTGGATCAAATATACATGTACAGGGTTCGTACTCCTGTTCACAAACAGATTTCCAGGACTCTTATCGAATTTCCAGGGCTCCAAACTTCACATTAAACCTTTTCTCTTCCAAGATACCAACATAAATTCTCCCTACTGTAAGCCTCACATTTCTTATAAAGTTAGTTCAGAAATATTCATTTCTTGAGTTTAACAGGTTTCCAGCACTTTCCAGTCCTGGAAAATGCCATATGATAATAAAATTCCGGGACTTCCCAGGACCCATAAGAACCCGGAACATACAAGTGAAGAGTGCGTCTGCAAGCAAATTGATCTGTCAGGGAGGCGTCTGGTATGAACAATCAGTTACTGTACTCAAACCAGTTGCCTACTTCAAATTTTTAATTACTACAACCCAGGTTATGTTACCTTGGGTCTTGATAAAGGAGCTACATCACCAGTGGCTGGCCCTGATGAACTGTCAGATGCTTGCACTTCAGCTTGACAGCTGAAACACCACATGTTGAGATCTCTCAGATGTAAGCACAAGTGATGGCTGGTTTCCTGATAACCAAAAAAGAAAACAGTCATGTGATATTATATTATTAATATTTACAATATACCACATACTATTCTATTCATGAACTAGCAAGGCTCATTTTCAGAATCAGCTCTCAAATCTGATAGGAAACAAGAATCTGGACTCCCACAGGGTTCGTACCCTTTTTTGGACTAAAAATTCAAGGGCTTTCAAGGACACATTTCCCATTTTTCAAGGACTCCACGGACTGCAAAATCCAGTGTTAATCAGCTGCTCATGATAGTGAGTGTGCCTGCCAGACGGGTAAAAGTCTAGGTTGATTGAAATTAGCTACAAATTTCAAGGACTTTCCAGCACTGACTACAATTTTTAAGGACTTTTAAGGCCTTGAATTTTTATTCTGAGATTCAAGGCCTTTCAAGGTGCGTGTGAACCCTGCTCCCCACTAAAGATAGTGGGCCAAGAAAGCTAGTCAAAAATTTTGAAAGGTACCACACACACTTTTTGGCTGAAGTTCATTCTCACCCGAGAAATGTGAAGATACTTCCAATGAACATCTTTTTCTCATAACACTGAAGTTCAAAAAGATTTTTATCTAATTCTGATTTCTTTTAAAGCTTAATGGATTCTAACTAGATAAATGCTATCATGCAAAGGTCTTGCAACAACTGCAAATGGAGGAGGTTTTAGATTGAATCATCTTGTATGTTAACTTTATACCTGACTGTGAAGCTCAATATGATTGTTACCAAATCTTCCACACCCTACAAATGAACAGCACTTCTGAAAGAAATAGACACACAAACAGATAACAATAAATTATAGACAGGAAAGTATTGACCCTTTTCCTCCCACAGTATGACTGAAATATCAGTTCCCTCTTATTAAAACACTGCATAAGTGAAGACTTTGAATTTTGATAATGTAGTACTGATATTGGGAATTTTGAATCATCATATTCACTAACCTGCAAACAGACCCACAAGTCTGATCCAGACCTTTCACAATTATCACAACTTCCCTGAAAATAGAAAAATATAAGTGCATGATACATTTTGAATGGAAGGTACATGTAAATCTATGTACAATCAAACCTACTGCAGGCATACTCCCTTGAGACAATGTCTGCTGCTTAAAGGAAAGCAGGAGTTTTTCCCAAAGTTGTCTAAAATTTCTCCTGTTAGGTTTAAACTACATTTCATGTATTCCCCCTCAAAGATAGACAACAGGCCGTCCCCTTTCCTTTAAGACCATCAAGCACACTGCAAAAACAAAGCACAAGTGAAAAATCAAGAGGGGCAAGATTCATCCCTCTCAATTTTTGACTTCTGTTCTTTTTTTACTTCATGCTTGATGGAGTCTCCTCAGGGTAAACAGGCTGGGAAAATTCCACAACTGAACATCTTCAACAATTCTTTGTCAAGTGGATTCCTATACAGACACCATGATTGTTCTCATAGTGTATAAACCCCTTTTAAAAATATCATGATTACAACAAAAGAGGCCAGCTTGTCAGCTTATATCATAGCAGTAACACATTTCTTGGTTCATTCTTGGATTTTAGCTCAGTGGCACCAAAAAAATACTCCCACTTTGCAAGAAGGATAAGAATAGTTTTCTCCACTTATAAACTCGAGACATTACTCTGCCAGAACTAGCTTTACCAAGAACTCAGAAGAAACTTTCCAAATCAACCCCGTAGACTGTTTTGCATGCGTAAAAGCAAACACAGATGCAATCAACTGTTCTGTGCAAAACAGCATTTTCAAAATCTAAATGCTCATAACAAATCTACTTTGGATAAAAACAAAAAAACACCTGTTGTCTAAATATTTACATTTACTGACAAGTAACAAACAAGTTGTATTAATAAGAGGTATAACTTAGAGCAGTATAAAGTTAAACACTCAGTCATAACCTAGACGGATTTGAAGATTAACTTAATCTTTATAAAACCTCTTAACTATAAAACTTGACTTCCTTCGATATTCACAGTGACCAAGCATAAATTATCACTTCTCATATTTGTAAACTGCAAATATTATAAGCTTAACATTTACCTCTTTCATTTTCTTCTTTATCTCTTCCACATTTACTTCTTCGATAGAATTTAAATGAGGACAAGACGGCATTTTCTTGCACGCTTGAGTTACAAAATTAGTTCCAAACAGGAAACTTTGCAGAGCACGAATCGGTGCCTGCGATATACTGGTCAAGAGAACAGAAATTAAGAAGAACACTTTGCCTGTGTTGCGTGATCCAATGAGCTGATGAAAATCTTCAGTTTAGGCTTCCTGGTTTCCTGTTACTGTCTAATAAAAGGTTAACAGCTTCAAACTGTACACGGGAAAACGCTTGCTTAGTCTCCGGTCACATTGTCCCGTCACGGTGTTGAACTTCTGGAAGAGTTGACAAAGGTAATAACAACTTTTTTGTGAACTTCCAACCACTGTTATTGATGGTTCAGCCTTCCTTAATTTCTATTTCAATTCAATTTCGATTGTTTTAACGTCGCTAAACAGTTAGTTTTCGATCAGGAAAAGAGAAGAACTCCTCTCGTCCGCCATATTGTCTTGCTTTATCACTTAATACCACAATGCCTTTCGGTGTTCTTCTTCACCGCCCTGGCGCTCGACGCCTGGCCTGTTCTCTTTGCCGGGCCAGAGTCCCGGGGGGGGTACTCCCGGAAATTTTGGATAGGGGTGTGCCGCCCAGGGTCCTGAACCCTTACCCTATTTAAGGGTGGGGGAAGCGAAAACTGATACCCTATTTAAGGACCGAACCCGAAAAATGATACCCTATTTAAGGAAAAAACAAAATTATTAATAGCATAAAAGGAAGACTTTATTTTTTTCTTTTTGTGGCGAGAGGAGGAGTTGCGTGTTATTACCCGCTAAACGGCTATCATGAAACCGATTAAACCTCTGTTGCAAAATGGTTACAGTACTGTCAAGTTAACACAAAAATTGAAAAAACATTCGTTTAGGCGGGCGTTTGCAAACTCTAGTATTAGATAATACAATTTAGATACCCTATCTAAGGACTAGGCCAGGAACGCATTGCCAAAAGGAGCAAAAATGATACCCTATTTAAGGATCGAGAACCTCGAAAACCATACCCTATCGGGCGGCACATACCTATATAGCCCATATATGGGCCGGGGCCAGAGTACTCGGCCAGTGCACCAGGGGAGAGTTTCCAGCGGGCCGGAGCTTATCTATGAAGCATGGAACGACTAGGAGTACTTCTACTCCCCTTGGATGGGATGCTTGTCCATCGCAGAATTACCCCCAGCATTAAATTTGCTGGTACCCCGTTTATACAACAAGGTGCAGCCCACGTGAAGAGAGGCACAATGAGAGTAAAGTGTCTTCCCCAAGAACACAACGCAGTGCCCCGAACGAGGCTCGGACCCGGACCGATTGAATCTGAGTCCGCACTAACCATTAGGCCACGGCGGCTCCCATCCAGCGGATAAGTAGTGAAGGCGCTGACTCGTCCCCAGTCGTCTCTTATCAGAAAAAATACCAAGCACGGGGAATGATGGAAAGGAGGCAGAAAAGGCCTTTCCTCCTTCCCATCATCCATCGCGTCTTGCTATTTTCTTATAAGAGACGACTGGGGACGAGTCAAGTGAAGGCGGTGGCAAACGAGGGCAGATTGTTGTGGACACACTGTTGTTCGTGACGTTTCCTTGTGCGCGCAAACGAGGAAACATTTGTTTCGGACACAAAATGTTTCTCAATAATTTGTCTCGGACACAAATTTTGTGTCCGCAACAATGTTACGCGCGCGGTCAAACAGGGGAACATTTGTGTCCACATCAATGTGTACTCGTTTCCGCCTTTACTCTTTTGATCACCCTAGTACCCAGGCTCGCTCGGGAAACTTGCGATCCTGGAAAAGTCCGAAAATATCGGACTTCCGGTTGAACTGCGCATGCCTACCTTTAAAAGAGGGGGTAAGTTTCTAAAGCACCAAGGCTCGTTTTGAAATAGAGGTAGAAGGCAAATCGGAAATGGTTTATTGTCTTTCAAACAAACAGGGCCTGTACTAAAGCTCTGGTAACGACGTTGTGCGGGGAGGGGGGTGGTGGTAAGGTATTTCTATTAATCGGAATGGGGAGGACTTCAAAATACTTGAGCAGACCTATACATTTACGTATTTCAAGGTTTTCAAAGTGCAAAGCAAAGAAAAAGAGATCCAGTATCTGTCCCTTCTGTGCGTATGTGGATGGTTATTTTTTCTGTCGCAAATAGTATGAGTAGGGGTTTGGACCTCATGGAGAAGCCACCCCTGTGAAACTTCTTCATTGAACCCCCCCCGCCCCCCCCCCCCTCCTCTGGAACCCAGGTGGTTCGAAAAAAAGAATTTAGAGGGATAGAGGGATACTTCCTGGATTGCTTCTTTTTGGCCTCTTTCACGAAGAAAATTAATCCAAAGAAAATGAGAAGCATGCACCACAAGAAACAGCACATTAAGAAATGACCAATATCTTTTTTATAACAATGGTGTAGTTTAAAACTGTACATTTCACTTTATATTGTTCCACAATTATAGAAACTTCTTTGATAAATAAATTAGATTTGCTTTAAAAGATAAAAATATCTATGCGATAAATAAAAATGTTTTCTTACATTCAGGACTAAAAGAAATTTTAAATCTGTACGCGGAAACATCGTCGTTTGTTAGTTTAAAACGGTAAGAGTGATAAATTTAATCCAGCTCAATGTTTATTATCTGCCACTACAACGTAGCAGACATTTCCTGGCCACTCTTGCAACGCAAGAAATGATCACGCTGTTTCTTAACATGTCACGCAACCGGCTGACGAGACACAGCAGCGTCACGCAACGCTTGAGTGATCTCCTATCACAACGCAATCGGGTTCTTTTTCCCCTTTCTGTGAGCTACTTTCGTCTTGTTCCTCCTGTGAGTTACTTTCATCTTGTTTTGTGCCGACGTCCTCATTTTCCTCGAAAGCCTCCTTTTCTTCCCAGCACGGTTCGAATTCCGCATCTTCATCTTGAGCATCTTTCTCTCTTTCTTTACGCGGCACCTTGTTCCAGTAATTTCGCCGTCGCCCCTGGTGTTTTCGGTCTAGAAGATGCTTCTGTCGTGCTATTTCTGGAAAATAGTCTGTCCAGAGTAAAGACAATCAATCCGAGTTCATAACTAACGAGAGCAGCAACTTCGGAAAAACAAGAAAAGAATGCGACGTGTTCATTCTTGATTACACCTCTGCCCCTCAACCACCCCTCCCACTCGACAGATTGGTCAGGAGGACGTGGCGTAAAGACGAGCACATTTGTAGCGTCAACATAAATTGTTGTGATTATTTTTTCCACATAGCCTCTGTGTGCGGAGAGAGTTTTCCGTGTGCACATTAAGCCAAACGTACTTTTGTTTGACAAAAAGTAACAGTACTTACGAGAGTTCAATGCGTCTTTTGCTGCGGCCATTTCTGCTTGTTGAATGCTGTAAGGAAACGAAAAAGGTTGTTTACTTTGTCGCTATGGAACAGATGACGTTCATCAGTTGTACAGCTGATTTGGTAACGAGATTGGTACGATAGATAAATTTGCTCCGCTCTTTGAACAACCATTTCAATTATCCAACGGTTGGGGAAAACTTCTGTATTCAACTTAAAGACACATTAAAACAAACAACAGACAAATAAAACAAGCAAACACTTTGACATTGTTATGGTTGTGACACCAAACTTTCATCTCTTTCAACCTAAATTCTGCCAGCAATGGAATTAAGTGAAATGTACCTTTTGCCATCGCCAGATCCGATTCTTCTGCCTTTGTAGTAAACAGCAACTGAAAGCAGAGGAAGCTCAGAGCTTGATAAAGAACAAGCTAAATTGAACCTAACAGCTTTCCGATAAACAAGCAAGAAAATGCATCGCTAACACGGAAGCTAAGGAAAAGTAAGGGGAGCGACATTCAGTTTTAGCATTACGGCGGAAGTACAAAAAGAAATTGAAAAAAAAAACTGGATTTCTGACAGAAAATCAAAAAGCAAAGACCCCTTAGCCTGAATAGCAAGCGTTCCTGTATCACGTACGATCCGCTTTTTGGTCGTGTAAACTTGATGCGAGGGGGAAAAAACTAGAAAAAAGGCCCTATTTTCACGCGGCGACCGTATGCGCTCTACGGAAACGTTTGCTGCGCCGTACATGACGCCCTTGTTAGTCGTGTCTCTTCTCCACGTTACATTATTGGTTTCTCTGCATTTATTTGAATTTGAGTTCTAATCGTTCCTGGTTGTCTTACCTGTGTAGCGCTTGTCATGAGCGGGACCCTTGTTCTCTAAAACTCTTAAAAAATAATAATAATAAAACAGGATAAATCAGAAACACGGAGATAGGTTACCGGTACCAACCGACTGGCGAAGCCCGCGATTTTCGATAGCTACGAATAGGCCATTTCCGAGTTTCCTTTTGCCTCAGTGTAAAAACGAGTCTAAGTGCGAAAGCATTCATAGTCTTCACATGAAAATGCGTATTTCCTGCAAACTCTTTTTTTTTTCATATGGTTTCGCGCTTAGATTCGTTTTGAAACAGAGGTCGAGGGAACTCGGAAATGGCCTATTACAAGCGAGTTATTTTTTTAAAGTTGCACGATCCATGATGGAACTCCTTTTAGAAGGCGCGTCTTGACAGCGAATACCTTAATAGGCCATTTCCGAGTTCCCTTTTCCCTCGGTGTCAAAACGAGTCTACGTGCGAAACTATTCATATGGTAATGAGCTCGTTTTGCATGAGAATGAAGATGCAGGTAAAACACATTTTCATAACAATGGTTTCGCACTCGTTTTGACACCGAGGCAAAGGAGAACTCGGAAATGGCCTATTGTTTCAGGGAAAAAACCATTTTGATTTACAAGCAAAACCTTCCACAACGAATAATTCCCAAGAGCGCATTGAAAGAAATACATCAACATTGAAATAGCATCAAGGTAAACTCGGAAAAATCCGAGTCCCAGATGGGATTTGATCCCATGACCCTTCGTGATCTTACTGATCTAGTCGGATGCTCTAACCACTCGGCTACTGGATACTCTATGGTGAGCAAGGGTCACATGTGGGTCTTGACTGGAACTGCATAACAGGCAATGGAACTGAATAACAGGCAATAAGGAGAACTTTAATCTTAAGGTTTTGTCAACACGGTTAACGAAAAGGGAACAAGAGTCACGCCAGAAACGTTCTCAGGTCTTAATCTCGCACCCAGATCTGAGATCTGAGTACCAGAACTTTACTGACAGTAGCGCATCGCGCTCACAGGGTAACGCATCATTTGAAGGTTAGCCACTGTAGGGATATTTCACGTACTTGTATTGTGGCAGATCAGGAGATTTTCCCTGCTCACGTGAAGTCAAACAACATTGCTGCAGCTGGGACTTGGCATCCATCCAGTCCTGGTTGATGATGAAATCCTGACAACAAAAGAGATCCAAAACTTTCTTTTAAGCTAGAATTCTTCACAGAGGAATAAGATGACACATGGGGGAGAGGGAACAAGGAGACTGATAAAAGCTATTTCACGGAGAAACTAATTCCCTATCAAAGACAAAAATTAGACGGATTGTTCACCCTATTGAAGACAAAATAAGAATACCTTGTTATAAGAACTTAACTCTTCATGAAATTAACGCGAATTTCAAAGATTCTCGTTAATTACAGTCGTGTCAACATTTCTTAACGTCATTTTCCGCGCTCTTAATTAAGTAGAGCCATGGTCTCCTGGTAGAGCGTTAATTTCTGCGATCTAAATTTCCATTCTTTTTACCCCAAATCACTAGTGACACACTCAACACATTTTTGACACCAGCCAAACAATAAATTTTATTCGCGCACTTTATTTCACATCAATCTTCCCATCTGCATTTCAACTGCTTCAGCTTCCTGTTCCCAACAAATTTCAAATACGTTAATTAACCTGAGCGTTAATTTCCTGTAATAACGTAGATTCCCGTTACAGACTACATAAACAAGACCCCTTTTCTGCCAGAGTTCCGTCTCTAATTTTTTGAATTACAGTCTTCGTTACACTTTCTAAGAAAACTAAAGAATCCACTAACAAGCGGTCATTAAGAAAAAAGAATGCTCGCTCTGTTTGTTTTCTGGTGAATAAAGAGCATAAGATATTCAGTTGTACCTCGAGTCGAGGAAAAAGACATATTCGGCAAAACGCTTCCACATATCTGAGACCTTTATCCACGTACAGCGCTGCCACAAAAGCTTCAAAAGACCAAACACGCTATGTAAGCCACAATGAATTGCTCAAAATCAGTGGAGTAAAAACGTTAACCACTTTGCTTTAACTTTATCTTTAATTAGAACAATTGCCTAAAATAATGAAACATTTTACCTTCCAATATGTCAGCAAGGAGCTTCTCACGAAAGGCCCTTGCACTCTGATGTTGAAAAAACGGGAAAACTGATAACTTAACAAACAAGTTGAAACTATCGTTGCACTTCTTTTTTTAGTTAAATGAAGTTTACTTACAACACATCTACACAACACTAACAGTACTACATCTACTTACACTTCATTACAATACTTGTCTAATCAGTGTCTCCCTGCATATTACCAAAGGGTTACATTACAGCCTATACAGTTTGAAAAACATATAGCATAAGCACACTTGAAAAAAAAAAACAATTGCAAATTAAGTACCAAAACCCAATCGTTGCACTTCTAAATTTAGCTATTACCGTTTATTGTTTGCTTTTGGTCTTTTCTATGCTTTTACTGGCTAGATTAGGTAAGTATGGACAAAAGCCATGATAATGAGTACATTCAGGCTATTTATCAACGGACTAATAGAGGGCAAAGGAGTACGCACCTGGCTTCCAAAGTTAATTAGCTTGTCTAGTCCCAGCTCTCTGGCGAGTGTCGCCTGGATCCGATGATTAACAAGAGAACTTCGTAACAACTGTAATAACACAAAAGAGTCGTTATGCAGAATAACACAAAAACGAACACAAATTAAAGTGATTGTCTAAGTTTGACTCCAACACAAAGTTACAATGAGTTTAAGGGTGCGTTCCTTTGGGGTGATCCGGATCAGGATCAGTGATCCAGATCATGATGCATCAAAGACGCCGACGAATCCACTCTTAGCAAGGAATCGCCGGCGCTTCTGATGCACCATGATCAGGATCACTGATCCTGATCCGGATCACCCCAAAGGAACGCACCCTAAATTAATAGGGGGATTCATGCTGACGCCATTGTTTACCTTTTTCTCATTAGCATACGGCTTGGCGTACAGAAGGCAACATGTTAGATATGAATGGACTCCAAACAGTTAAAGAGCTAGTGAAATTTAGTATACGGTGAAATTTTTAGCTCTTTGCGTGTAATATTCAAGGAGAAATTGTCTTTCAAAAACTCCAAAATTTCTGGGTGCAAAAGCGCTAGTGAGCTTGTAAAATTTTGAGTTTTTAAACCCGCGTAGGACAAAAAGAATTCAATACATCGAGCTGAAATTCATTGGCAGAGTTAATCGTGCTATGAACGTTCAATATTCAGAACTGATTTTTTTGTAGCTCCATCAGAAACTGAATGACTTATGCTAATGATGCAAATATTGTAAACAAGGATTCCCTATAGGCCATTTCCGAGGAGATGTTTTCCTCTGCTTCAAGACGAGTCTTGGTACCAGGACTCATTTTCAAACAGAGGTAGAAAGCAACTCGGAAATGGCTTATTTAGACTAAGGAAAAGCCGGTAACTGAGGTCACCAGCATGCATCCTTATTTAAGCCCTACCGTAAGATGTCCCTCGTGGTGTTCGGGGAAATGTTTGAACAGATACACGGACACAACGAACTGCAACACGGAGTCTCCCAGGAATTCCATACGCTGGTTGTTGCCACTGAAGGGAAACAAAAAAATCATATTGCCGTATTTTTGAAACTGAAGAACGTTATTATGTGAACCGCTCGTCGTATAGTCCCCAAAACACCAAATTATAATCCTTGCAAACAAAAGGCCCTTGCAGCTTGGTTAACGGCCACATGGGCGTTCTTCTCTAATAAACACAAATAATCAATGTTAACATATAACTGCAGTGTGCCTTCTTTGCTACTTACAGAGTGAGGTTGTTGAAGCCGACTTGTGGGTGAGTGAAAGCTCGCGCTAACAGGCGAATGTGAGTGAATTCTATTCCACTCACTTGCTCAAACTCGTGTAATTTCTGAAAAAATATCGAAAAATAATCTGTATTAGTCCTAACATGTCAATAATTAATAATACAACCACAACATCGCAGCTAACAGATCAAGACTCTTTTGTCCTTTCTACTCAGTTACAGACTGAGTTAGTTTGCCTGACACGGTCCACTAAGCCGAATGTTTCTAAGCGAGGAGGCTCCGCCAGAAGTCCAAACTCTTACCGTTTCCTACATTACATTTGAGCAGTAGAAAAGGTACCCGTTTCATATACCTTCAACAGAAAATGACAACCCTTGCACATTGAAGGATTACTACATCTCTTTTCCCCTGAAAATAATGAAATGAATCGACTGTTTGCTGGGTCGTTTGAAACAGCGAGTTCGAGCTAGAATGTTCGGACCCTGTGAACAAGTCTTCTTCACAATTCGCAGCTGTTGTTATGCTGGACTCACAGGCTCACATGGTTCATTCAGTCACACAGCAGCGTTCATCGTGCAGCTTCGTCGGCCATCTTGTGCTGGGAATTTCAGCTGTTTTCTTCCCCCCCCCCCTACCTTCCCTATTTCCACTGCTTGGCAGTGTGATGGGTGCCTGGATGCCTGGCGTGGGAGCTCAAGGCTGGGCTGCGGGGATTTGCCAGCCATGGAAGCGGTACTCGGCCTAGGGGCTGGCTGCCAACAGTGGAAGCCCCTGGATACCCCAGGCACCCAACCTCCACTTATAGCGATGCAGTTGTTAATGGGTCATTACGCAACGCTTTTCACGTAAATTAAGACGTGTTACGAGAGATACGTGTTACGAGAGAGACGTGTTAACTCGGTTGAAAAGAGAGGACGCGAAGGAGCATGGACTCGGTACAAGTAACATCTTCGCCGGGTAAATCCACGCTGACATAGCCGAAGAACGCACGAATATGATTGCCCAATCAGAAAATAGCACGAGCAATCACGAACACTCCAGGCTCACGACACACCGTAATGACTCCAAAACGTATCTCGTCAGCTATGGGTGATCAATTACGTCATGCTACTTAGCAACCCTGCCTACACGGACAACCACAGCCACGGCCAACTCTCCAACAAAGTAAATATGAATATAAAAAATTAAATGACAAACCTGAAGAATCGAGGATGAAGCTATCAGGTGTCTATCACCATCTGGTTGCTGAGCCTGCAAGATGAAAAATACTCTGATTCATATTGAGTGATCGAAGAAAATCATCAAATACCCCGTTCTCACATCCCTTTCCTGGCATTATCTACAAACTATGCACTTAGCTGTTCTTCAGAGTTAAGAAAATGAAGAAGCTGATGAAACCTTCCTGATTATTTACCTGCAACGGGTGCTTTGGCAAGTTTGTCCAAACATCTCTAAGTTCCTGAAAAACCAAACATACAAACAAAATAAAAATATTCAGAGGCCACTCCAAACAAAATGATGTTCCTTGCCAAAACACGTCGACAACGAAAGGAGCTTTGGTCACCATTTCGAACTTTGGGAAATTCAGCCAACCTTTATAAGCTCATGGTTGATATTCCGTGGCAATCTCCCCAATTTTAAAGCAAAAGAGATACTAAAACTTACCTCGTCCTCGAAAGCCAGATTAGCGAAAAGTACCGTGACTGATGTTAAACCACTCTCCAAATACATAGCACCTAGGAAATAACAACACTCGTCAGCATAATAAACGGTATTTTCAATTCATGAATCACCCTATATCCTTGGCTAAAAGAAAACTTGCGATCTCAGCAACATCCACAAAACTGAGAAATGGTGGATATTCATTTTGCTTCCAAACGGGCTTCAATTAAAGCAAAAACAATTTTTAAAATACATACCAAGAAGAGCTTCAAAACAATTGGCCATGGCGTGATTTAGATCCTCTTCCATGCACAAGTCAGGGCTGAAATGTTTTAAGTGGAAAACGTTAATGAGACTGATACTCAAAACCCAGTAAAGGTCACTGTTGATTGCCAAACAGAGTACCTACCCGTGGGAGAACTGCATGTAATCTGATAATCCCAGTTTCTGGAGAAGAGTTAAAGAAAGTGGACATTAGAAGACCGAACCAGCAGTAACTACTGCTAAAAAGGGAAGAAGATGGCGAGATTATGGCAGGCCTTGAGACAAGATCATCTGAGACGCCGTCAAGCGACTTACAAACGCTATCAGCTTTCTGCATCCCATGCGTGCCTATGATTTACCTTTGCTAGTTGAGCCAGATGCCTGTTTTGTACTAAAGCTGAGCGGTACATGGCCAGACCTCCTTCAGTCTTGGAAGGCAACATGAAGTACAAGTGAACGCTGGAGTAAAAAAGAAACACAGAAAAATGAAATAAACTTGGAAAAAATGCTAGTACAAGAAAGAAGCTGAGCCAAGGAGGATGTATCTGTTGTGGTTTAAATGTATCCTTGATTCAAATTTTTTTAAACCAGTTTGATATTGATTTCCCTTTGTTTCAGATTATGCTAATCAACATAAGACAATGAGAAACTAAGATCAAACTGGTTTAAAAAACTCTAAACCAAAGATAAAATTAAACCACAACATATCCAACCGAATCCCTGATTCCCTCTACGAGACTTGCACGCAGGGAATAATGGTAGATGTATTCATCACGTGCACAAAATCTTCACGACTCGCTGTGCAAATTTGAATACAGTTAACATGATAACCTGTGCGCAAGTCTTGTAGAGGGAATCGGCCATTAGCTACGTGTTCTTCGAGCTATCTAGAGGGATTTTTATGAGCAAACTAAACCAAGGGTAGTATCACCTGCTGATTAACTCCAGAACAGCATCTCCAAGGAATTCAAGCCTCTCATTGTGTCGTATCCTACAAACAACCGAGAAAATAACTACAAGAGATAGAATCAATGCTGCATTGGAACAGAATTAAGCTACAGAATACACTTGCGTGTAGTTAAGTCATGACTTTGAGTTTAATATTATGTACAGTAACAAATGCATTGTAACTCAAACGCCATGTACTGTAGATAATTCAACACTTGTTTCCATAAACGTTACATGATGATGATGGATGAATCGTCTAAATCTGTCCAATAAAATAAAAAAAACAGTCGTTTTTTGTTGAAGATTTCAACAGTGTTGCTGTTGTCTCGACAGCAAGGGAATCAGTTTCTAAAGAAACTGCTGTTCTTCGTCAGCAAGAAAGTGATTATCAACTAGAAGTTGAGAACAAATTTAAACCGTGCAGCAGATTGAGAACAAGGATGGTTACGATTGGGAAAGATTGAGATGTCTCACGAACAATCCTTCTAAGTACCGGCGCTCTACTATATTAATATACTCGCCAACTTGAAGCTATGCTTTTTTGCCTTCACTTCCTATTTTGCCTTTCACATGTATGCCTACATACAGAACTACATTCCTGTCAAATCCAATCTACAGTTTCCCGTCTGCTGGATCACGAGTTTTGCATGCAATGTTTTTCATCCTGCCAACCTCCATTTAGCGATGCAGTTGTTAATTGCTGATTATCTTTTCCAGAGGACTTCGAATGAGTCTGACTCTCTTAATGTCTGTCTGTCCGTCTATTAGTCCGTCTGTCTGTCTGTCTGTCCGTCCGTCCATCAGTCCGCCTATCTGTCTGACTGTTTGGCTGAATACTTCATTATTTGAGAGCCCGTTGAGCTGTTTGTCTTTCTCTTTTGTCTGCCTACATGGCTGCCTGACTTATCCTACTCTACCTGTCTAGTAGCCAATCCTTTGCCTCGCCTCCAATTAGTCTCCTTCTCGCTTTACTTTGAGATTTTGATTTAGCGAGAGTGCCAGTATCGTCAGCAAAACTAGAGAAAGTTTGGAAGCTAAGCTCAGCGTGACTATCTCAGTAGATCGGGGATAGTGGTGATACTTCTAGTCATTGAATGACTGGAAATTAAGCTAACATAGTGAGATCAGTGCTGATTGTATATTATTCTTTAAGAAAACATCTACCTTTGTTATCACCCCCAAGCTTAAACCTGTTTATTCTCCTCACCGATCACGGACAGTTCGTTCAATCTTAGTTATCAGAATTTGGTGGACAATATCGTTTTCTTGTTATCTTAACTGGACGGTGTATAGATTTTGTAAGCCGAAATTACAACCTAATTACTCTATGGGAGGGATGTACTATACAAGAGTTCCTTGTCTTGACGATCCGGAACATTTTCAAGCTACATACATGGACTGATACTCCTCCATTTTGCCAAGGTTGGACATGACATGTATCAGCTGAGTGATGCCTTTAGAAGCAGACAAAATAATAAAATGAGAACAACACCTATCTATCATGTATGTAAAATATGCCTTGGAGTCTGAAGTATTCAAGACCACTGACTAATCAAAAGCAGTCAAAACACTTGTTTATGCATTCATTCCTAGACTCCAACAGTTATCCGTCGTCATTAAATCAACGTGTCCTATAGCATTTGCCTTGGAAAGACTGATGCCAAGTCACGTTCTTATGTTGGCGGTACGAAAAGAATGTTTCAAGTGTCTTCCATTCACTTCACTGTAGTAAGCTCGGCATAATGGGGTAAAATTTATTGCCCCTCTGAATGTATGAATTTTTTTAACAAGCAAAAGCCCCTTTTCTAAAGATTTTCAATTACTCTCTTGGATCTCAGTGACAGCGATTGTGCTTCTCTATAGCAATCTTTGTAAGTTTAGGGAACATACCCTTCTTGCGGGAGTGCAGATGCCGTATTTTCCTGTCTCCGTATCTTGGCTGTTTCACTCCACAGTTCGAAAGAGAATTTCGCGCATGGTCTGGGTTCATGCCAAAGTTGAGGTGATATGAAGGATGCGTCAGGGCGAGCTGTCAACAAATACACAACAAACAAATTATCAAATGAGAGGATCTCTCACTAGTGTTACATGAATGGCTTGCTACCCTTCAAAGAAACAATAGAAAAAAAACAGGAACAAAGCCCCTAGCCCCCAATCAATAGCACCTGCTACACTACAGGACCACAAGGAAAAACAATGGCAATTTCTACATTAGAGGACCAGTACAATCACACTCCTATGAGCTGCTTCACTATTGTCTTGACCGTAAACTACATGAACACAACGGTAACTGGTAAATGTACCTGAAGTAAAGATCGGTCTTTGAACATGTAGCCCATCTTGTTGTCCAATGATTGTAGACACATGTGGTAGCGGATATGGTGTACCAAGACAGGAAGCAGTAGCGCATGCTGGAAAATACCCAAACGAAACAAATGACATTTTAAGTAAGTCATCATAAAATCATTTGGAAACTTTTCGATAGTTTTTATCTGTGCCTGAGCCTGTGTAGCAAGCATTTCTGCATCTGTTTAAACAGGCACATTGAGCCAATCAAACAGGAAGCAGCATGGCTGAGTGGTTTAGGGTGCTAAACAACATTCACAAACAGGTGAGGGCAAAACCCAAAGGAGAGGGATGGAGAGAGGAGAAGGGGGAGCCCCCACTCCTCCTATGTTCTGCATGTTGCCCAGGAAAATCTCAAAGAGGTTGATTATTTGCTGCATTATCATGAGAATCACCTGTCTACTATATAAGGTTGGCATTGATGACTCTTGGAAATTAAAGGCTAAACAAACCTGGCAGATGTCAGACTTCAAACCAGATTTGATCATTCCTCTACTGCTCACTTCTACCACCACATCACGACGCATAGAGCTAAGCGAAAAAAAACAAGATAAAGTGTAAACGTTTGCTGAATGTTAAATTGAAACAGCCATATTTACAAGGTCAGGCTTCCAACATTTGTGGTTTGCTAAAAATATAAAACATGTTTTTCTCTTTATCGGCCTCCTCCACAAACATTTACAAAGAGGAGTAGGTAAATAAAAGACAAGGAAAAACTTGCATGCAGTTCAACGGAACCAGAGTTCAGCGAAAAATCTGATAATGTCTTGAGCCATATAAAGCCTCTATTCGAAAGAGCATAATTTCACAATGGGCAAAAGAACTTTAACTGGGTGAAAATGTTGTGTTTGAAAGCTTACCTTGTAAGCCGCATCTTTTCCAGTTCGATCTGAAAAATACGAAAATATATGGTAAGTTGGCTAAAAAAAGGTTTACCACACCTCACAATATAAAATAATTTCATTTGTCTTTTGGCTACCTTGAGTTTGACAAGCTTGTCTTGGTTCTTACGACTTGGTACTGGTCTGAAAGACAATTTATGAGATGAAAAAGGAGTAAATGTCCAATACTGCTGGAATTCTCCCTGCTTCTATATTTCTAACAATCAAATGTTGGCGATTGAGATATGACTAAAATTCATTTACTTGTTTGAGATAAGGCTCCTCAACTTGACATATGACTTCTGCAGCTTCTGATACCTGCCAATGAAACAAAGAATATAATTATGACATTAATAGCTAGCTACAATTACAAAGAAAAGGATGCACATTTGTCTAACATAAATTTCAATATGGGAGGCCATAAAGCTGTAAGAGAAGGCCTGGCAATAAAGGAATACCCATGCAAATAGGAGATCAGCAGAACTGCACATCCACACAAATGGCAATGCAACAAGGCTGTACCAATTATCAATCGCATTTGAATGTTCTCATTTGAATTTTACATGGCACTTGTGGACTGAATAATTGTTATGCCACACAGTAACACTTACTTAGGATCTCCAGCAAAGCTCATCTGCACTGGCCTAATACTGTGATGGACAATGTAAGGGTACATCTAAAAAAATAACATAATCACTAACCAATTGTACAAATTTCAAGAAAATAGCCACATGGCTTTCTCACAGTTACTTTTGAAGAAGAGAGAATAATAACATTAACCCATACAAAGCGCTGCAAGTATTTTTTTTGCCATTAAAGGACATGTGTCCGACTAAGTCACCATTTTGATCGCACAAAACTTTGGTGAGGTCAGATGTCGTATTATTGACAGTACTTTGGAAAACACATTGTCAATGCAAAACACTGGCGTTTGTATTCGAAGACCAAATAGCCGGGTTGGACATAAGCACTCAACCGCTCGCCCAGTGTCAGGCGAGTGCAAATCACAGCTCACTCGCCCGAACCAGAACATTACTTTGGCGACGAGGATCATTTTATTGGTTTTCGATCGAGTAATATCGGCAGAATGGCCGCATGTGATACAAACCTCATATTGACCCGGACTTAGATCCGACATCGGTTGGCACTCGATTCAGGAAATATCTCGAAAGATTTAAAGTATACGCTGTGGCGATGAACATAAAGGATAAGGTGAGGAAACGAGCACTATTTTTACACTGTGCTGGGCCCAGAGTGCAGGACATTTTTGACACACTAGAAGATACCGAAGAATTGCGGGATTTGGTCTCCTTCCCCCTCTTCACAGTGATCATGCTCCCTTTTACACCCACGACTGTGTATGGTCATGGATCATATGCCGGGGTCAGCTTGCCACCCCTATTCTGTTTTAAAAGAACATGGTCACCAATTTTGATTGAGCTCTGTTGTGCATGTCTGCGCTCATCAGCATAAGCTTTCATTTGCCTCTTCTTTCTTTAGTTCGTACGAAACAATTGCTCCGTGCCCACGTTCGGTTTCCCGGAATTGATAAAATGGTAGAAAAGCACGTAGGGAAATGCCTAGCTTGTCAAGCTACCACCCCTTGCCACACCAGAGAGCCACTCCAAATGTCGGATCTCCCAACAGGCCTGTGGAAGAAAATCAGTGTGGATTTTGCAGGACCGTTTTCAAATAAGGAGATGGCTTTAGTGTTCTGGGACCAATATTCAAGGTATCCTGTTGTAGAATTCGTCACAAGTACCTCTGCAGAGGCTGTCATTCCCCAGTTCACACGTGGCATAGGCTAAGGCCCCATGAGACTCGGACTTGTAGTAATTACTATGCACTGCCAGCAAAAAGGCGGGTTGTTAATTAGCAAAAAGCAGAACATTGCATTGGAGTGAACGATGTAGATAGAGCGGACATCTAAACTGTTTGTTTAGGGCGAACCAGAACATTACGGCTCTCAAATCAACCCTGAAATAAAAACTGTCCAGATACTCTGTCCAACCACAGGTGGGATTTCACTGGACATTGCACAATTTTCGTGGGCCATTGTCTGATGTCAGACTGTTACTTACAGCCCTGCATACAGTATCCCTATTAATATATCATCCCTTGACAGTTCCCATGTTGTCGCAAAGTTGTCAAAATTTACTCAAAAACTATCCCCAAGTGCCAATGGTTTGGTGTGCAGCACCGATGAGGGGCTTAGCCCCTTTATACAGACATCTCCGTTAGAAATAAAAAAGCCAACTACCTTGCCTTTGGACAATATTCCCACATCTTTAACAAACTGCAAGTCATCAACCCGCAGGGCGACAGGTTTCTGTTATGAACACAAACGGACAAGAAAAACAGTTTTACAAACTATAATTTAAGTTAACTTTAGAAGACCAGGACTGCATACTGCACATAAAACAGGATAGAAACAGTTTTGGCAGAAATTCTTTCTTTGAGAATCAATCTGTTCCATGGTTTTCTAAGATACATAAAATTTCATGATGGTACTAGCATACTAAATAGTTCACAAGTACAAGATTAACTGGGCAATAAAAATTGAAAAACTCCCTCAGCAGGGCCATAGCCAAACTTTTGACATAGACATTAGGCAATATCTGTAATCAACAAAGATTCCAAAACAAAAATCAAAATCTTTTCTATAAGGTATTTCTTCAGTAAAACCAGTCTCTTAAATTTAACTCTTTTCCCAACTAAACAAATTTTAGTTTTATGTTAGGTTAAAAACTGCATGACGAAAGTCTTGCCTCTTGCCGGGTACAGCCTTGTTCAAGTTCTTCTATGAGGATTCACTACAGTCTAATACTGTCTACTGGATTACAGAAACACACATTTTATTCTACACCATACCATCTTTGAACATGGCAAAAAAAATTAAAAAATACACTGCACGCTTAAATTGCATGTCACCTTATCTGGGTTCATCACAATAGAATTGACGCAACACTTGCTATAATCCTCCAATTTTTCAGCACTCAGGGATAAATCACTGGACTGGCAGAGACAAAAGAGAAGTTATGTATTAATTATCTTTAATAATTACAGTGTATCTGGACAGAAACTAACTTTGGTATCACATGACAGAGAAATTCCAAAGCAAGGAGTGATGAATTCTGCCCCCAGTCATGACTCGTTACCTTTACAAGAGGTTCAGCAGAGTCCAGAACATGAAACAGCACCTGACTCATTGCAAGAAGGCAGTGGTCCTTCACGGAATTACCATGGTCTAGAAAAGGAAAATATCTGTGCAGTTTATGATACTGAGAGTCCTGGAGAACCTGCTCCAACATTGTATAGTTTAAAAGTGGGAATGCAAGAACATGGGACATGGAAATTGTAGACAGATGTTTGTTATAAAGCAGCATCAAAGCTGGTGTGTCAGTGTAGACAAGAATTCAGAGAGGAGAGAGCCTGATGCAGGCCTACACTGTAAGAGTTTACAAGTGACAAATGATCATGCAATAAAAGGCCTGAAAAATTCAGGGCTTTAACAGGATTCAAACCCATGGCCTCCACCTCCTCCTCTACAGTATGATGCTCTTACCAGCAGCAATAAATAATGACCTTGCTCCTACAATGTGCCAACTTGAAGAAACTCTACGTAACTTGTGTCTGATTTTCACCTAAGCCTTGGCTTTTTCCTCAACCTCTGCAGCACTCTCTTTCAGTTTAGACAGTGTCACGGGTTACGGGTTCAAAAGCCTGATTAAGCCCTGCCTTTAATAGGCCTTTTTAGTTCTAATTGTTCAGATTGGAAAACTCACTGTGAGGATCATTTCTGACTTACGTCTACATCCACAATTCTCATATGAATCATTCTACTTAGTTACCTGTAGTTCTGTGAACAAATCTTGGCATGAAATGGTATCGCTGGCATGAATCTTCTATATTTCCTGCAAGTGAATAATTAAACACATTTCACTCACAAAAGACGAGAATTGAGTCTGTGTTCAGACCTAGTGGCTTGTCAGGCCGGAGCTTATCCTAATTTCCTTAGCATTAAATTACTAGGACTATTCCTACTCCCCCTGGATGGGATGCTAGTCTATTGCAGGGTTACCCTCCAGCATATTGACACTGGTACACATTTATACGCGGGGGTCACTGCATTGTGTTCTTGGGCAAGACACTTAGACTCTCACGGTGCCTCTCTCCACCCAGGAGTATAAATGTGTATCAGTGAAATAATGCTGGGGGGTAACCCTGCGATGAACTAGCATCCCATCCAGGGGGGAGTTGAAATACTCTTAGCTGCTTCATGCTACAGAAACTGGATTTAAGCACCGGCAGCTTTGAGCCAGTTTGGCATAAAACGCTTTACATATTTATTCACCTACGAGAGTCAAGCATCTGTGTCATAATGCACAGAAATGCAGATTCCAAGTTATATCGAGTGCAGAATGTATCTTACTTCAGAGTACATATACCTTTTAAGTCCCAGTCAGCCAGTTCAAGGATATTGTAAAACAGAAACTGTGAGAACAAGTCAAGATCCTTGATGCAGAAATTCTGAAATGAAATGTTGAGGAGAAAATTCAAGGACTTTTGTAAGTGCCTCTAAATGATCTATATTTTAGATAATTACATTACATGTAAAGTTAAATTTACTTTTATTAATACAAGTTAATAGCTTTAACTTTTCATCTTAAGGGCTCAAGGTAAATATCAGCCTAAGAGTAAGGGTATTATAACAGTAGAATCCATATTTCTCAAACCTCCATAGGAAACAGAAATTATGCACCTACCAATCTCACATCACAGGAGGGGGAGGCCGGGCATAGGCATGTTTGAATTGAGCTAAGATTTTTTCTTCAAAAGCCCTATCCCAGGGCAATTGTGGATGGTCAAAGGAGTCACCAAGTGTCAATAAAATGTTGCTAGAAAGTACACTAATTAAAAGTGGTTAAAGTCTTCATGATAGAATGATTTAATTACTCTGCCTGTCAAATCCACCACCTATGCCTGTCCTCGCCACTGCCACCCACATCTTAACATTGACAGGTGGATTAGTTTGAGGAATCAGGGGGTTTTTCATGGGTGACAGTTATCACTGGCCACATTAACTTTACTTTGTGAACTCTGGTGCTTGTACTGTGTTTATTATACCACCACCACCCACATCTTAACATTGATAGGTGCATTAGTTTGGGAAATTAGGGGTTTAAGATTCTACTGACTGTATGTTCTCTGAATGAACTATAAACTACGAAACCTACAGCAATCAGTTTATATAATTATACATATTGGGGGCTGCAGGAGCTACAATCACAACCACTCACCTCAGGAACTGGTTGACTGATGAAATGAAGAGAGTATTCAATATTGAATCGAATCACAGAGCAAAGAGGCACCTAAAAAGATAAATTGAATATCTCTTCAATATAAAATTTAGATGCAATGGCAACGATCCCAAGTGAAGAAACCCCTAAGCCAAAAGAGTTTTGTAACCCAAGAGAATTAGACACACTGGTCATTATGACTTGTGTGATAAACAACTCACTTGATCCAGTGGGTGATGACAAAACATAGAAAAACCCTCAAATGTGTAATCTTTCCCTTCAAAGTGTATAATGGTTGGATTCTCTGTCTGTAAAGTAAATAATCAAGGCAATTAAGTTTGGACTGACAATACTGTAGTGTTGAAACTATTGATTTTCAGGTTTTCAAATGCTGTTAATACCATGTGTATGTGTTGTAGTTCAACTTTTACCTCTGGTTTAATTTTTTTAAAATCAGTTCAATTTGCTTGCACCAGTTTTTTTTCAAACAGGTCTTACATCAACTGTCTGAAAACAGGAGCATGTCATTCTTAGAGACTAACTAACTCGTTCTTAGAGACTAACTACCCCTCCCGACTTCCCACCCTCCCTTCCAGGGACAATCGGTTAATATTTACCTTTTTAACTTGCCAGTAGAGAATGCACTGCAAGCAAGCTAAGTGCAGCGAAATATCTACGCGAATTGTGCAAGCAAGCAAAAGCACCGAAGTTGCGAGGTGCCCTAGCTGAACACACAGATGCACCAGGCCACCTGCAACAAATGTCCGCTGACCTAAATTGTCGTGATGTTAACTTTGCCTAAATGTTATTTAGCCACATGGAAAAATTGAACTACAACATATGTATATATGTATATCATGTGTACATTTACGTGTAATGTAAACATTATCAAAAAGCAAGCACAACTGGGTATTCCCAGAGTTCAGGGTTAAGCTTTTTCTTCTAACTTGTTTCCTCTGTTTTAGTGGCAGGCCTGGAATGTAGCTAGCATGCAAGGCCACAATAAACAACATTTACTTCAAATTCTTCACATGTTACAAGCCTCAGTGGAAAGTTGGTAGAACACAGGAACACCCTACTGATTTTATTGAAATGAATAGAGCTAAAAAACCAGTCTATAGATACAGAACATAAACCATGGTGCCGAAGCATGAACGTCAGCACCATAATTATAATGCAGACATACCATGAAATTGGTGTGTGGTGTGACAGTCACCCAGTAATGATGCAACTTAGCTGCATTGTTTGTTAATGGATCACATACTGCGATGACCTTTAGAAAAAAATATGTAACAAATTATAAGAAAATATTAGTTAAAATATTATTAGTTCTAAAATAAAAAATAATTATATATCAAGTGATTTACTGAAATTTGTATTTTTAGCAGTCCTCTTGCATATATAGTGTTACACATCAGTCTTGTCAAAGGACAACAATATAATTTTGTAAAAATTAATTCATTCTGTGAAGTTGGGATTTAAAAATTTAAATGCAAAATGTCATTTTAGGCAATTCACCTGGTCAGCCATGCCTCAAAAGTCATGAAAGCCACCATTTTCGATGCAGCAAAATTATGAATTTGGTTTGTCAAGAAAAATCTTATTGCTGTTAATCAACCTCTTTCGGTTTCACAGCTGCAATCTTTTTTGTGTACACACTCTCCACATCTATCATAAAACCAAAAAACCTGTATGCCAACAAAAACAAATCCAGAGCCATCTTCACATTATTAAGTTAAATACATAGAATGAGGTTTGAAGTTTGTTGGTATATAAAAGTTATGCGTTTGCAAGTAAGAGTGTAATGACTGAGCATGTTACGGTAGTTTGTATCTCATTCTAAAGACTTGCATTGGTTATTTTTCACAGTTATCAAAACAGGTGACCAGAACCTGTTTTAGCCATGTACTTACAGTTTCTCCAGGGTAAATACCATGGCGAATTCCTTTCTGCTTGTCCGATAAACTGCATCGACATACTGGACCATCATTTGTCTAATAAATAAATGAAATAATAAGAAACATAAGGCATATGGCCTATAAATTAAAGGTACTGCTTGTGCTACTCTTATCAAATTTCATACTGTGATTTGCAGAGGGATGGATGGCTTAGTGATCAAAACATTTTGACCTTAATATGTAACTATGCAGCATCAGTCATGAGACAATTAAGTTTTCTATGAGGTAACAAATAGTCCACTAAATGGAGCCAAGATAACTATAATCCATGCAAATTGAATATTTCCACTTGAGTATGCTGAGTAGCTGCATATTTTTCTCCAAAAACCTCATTCCTGTTGATGCATTTGCTATGTTTTCTATCCACTTACAGGTACACACATCCTCCAAGCTCAATGCTCCAATCTTGCACACCTTGTTATAAATTCACATTTTTTTGTGAAAACATCTGTCATACACTGGTTAGTAAATTGTATGCCTACCACCCTGAAGAGCTAACTATCCATTACAAAATCTTTATCTCTAGTTCCTTGAGACCAAAATATTTGCAATTACCTCTCCTGCTTCATTAAACCAAAGTTCTGGATGAAGTCGTCGAGGATCTTCTTTCTTCCTTTTCCTGACATCTGCTACACTTGGACCTCTATGGTCATGCTCATCTGCTAGCAGGTCATCATCATCATCCTCAAAGCCTCCATTTTGCTGATTGTCCTCGGTATCATTGTCGTCGCCATCATCATCATCGCCGTCATCATCATCATCAGATTCAGAGCTGCTACCACTCAAGTCCTGACTTCCAATGTCACTTCCATCTTCATCACTTGTACCAAGAAACTCTGCATAACTACTCGCATCTGACTTTCGCCTAAGCCTTGATTTTGATGGGCTTTCCTCAACCTCTGCTGTACTCTCATTAGCTGCAGTGTCAACAAGTGATTCTTTGTTTCTGAGCTCTGAATCTGCACTGTTACAACTTTGCCTGCGTTCAACACTGTCATCATCATCATTATCACCATCATCTTCCACAGATGTCATGTTTAATATTTCCTTCTGAAATCTGTCCTGGAGTTCAGTGAGTTTTTCTGTCGCTTGGACATGGCAATGACTTTTGTCCTAAGAAACAAAACTCTACGTTAATTACTGAGCACTAATAATAAAAAGAAATGTAAAGTAATATGCAGGAAGAATGCATGTCGCTTGGACATGGCAATGACTTTTGTCCTAAGAAACAAAACTCTACGTTAATTACTGAGCACTAATAATAAAAAGAAATGTAAAGTAATATGCAGGAAGAATTTATACCGGTAGCTACCAAAATTGTATATCTATATACCTGTTCACTCGGCTTTTTGATATAAAACTCTTCTGATGCAACACTTTTCACCACTCTTTCAACATTTGGAGGGGGAGGAGAAAAACATCGGGGAACTCGAGGACTCCTTCTGCCACCAGCACCTGGGCTATAGTTCCTTTGTTTTGAAAAACATAAATGCAACCATACATCACAATCTGCAGAGAATGACTTAATAATACAGCTGAAAAAATCATACTCAATTTATATATTTGTGTTAATGTATCTTTTCAAATCATATCTTTTCACAAACCTTCTATTTCCACGCTCCCTTACTCTATCACCATCTCTGTAAGAACCAGTCTTCTTGTGTACAGTGGATGGATGTGATCCTTTCTGACCACTGGAAGATCTGTAATTTATAGGACTGAAATCAGGCATCCGATTTCTGACAGGACTGACCTGCTGTGGTATGGGAGGCCTCAGGCTATTGAACTGTTGTGATACAGGAGTCTGTAGCCTACTGGAATGTCGTGGTACAGGTGCCTGCGGCCCACTCTCAAATTGTTGTGGCAAAGGAGGTCGCAGCCCACTGAATTGTGGTGGTATAGGAAGACACATCTCAGTGGGAGCAGTCATAGTAGCTGGTATATGTGGTATGCATTCTTTCCTGGGTTGAGGTAGACCTGGTCTTATAGTATTATTAGACAGTTGGTAGTTAGAATCACAGCCCCTCAACTGTTTTTGTTGGATATGTCTATCCAAAGCTGCAGCAATAGAAGAGCCCTGGTTTAAGCTAGATCCAGGTGGAGGATTTCTTACTTGAAAAGATGGACGGATGAAAGTATTGGACTGTTGTTGTATCACTTGAGATGGGGCTCCTCTTGGTAGAGGCAGAGTTTGTGGCACAAACTGATGTTGGATTTGGGCCTGCTGGATTTGGGAAGGGATTACGATAGGTGAAGGTACAGTGGGAGACAAAAATGGCTGTGGGAAAGATGCAGCAACAGGAGGTTTTTGGCTTGCAATGAATCTATTAGGGTGAGCTCTCACTTGCCATGATGGACTGTTGAAAGGGGAAGACTGAAGCACCGGGGATTGGACTGTTCTAGGCAACAGCAGAGTGGGAGACACAAATGGCTGGGCAGGGGATGATGGAATCCCTCGAGGAGGAGACAAAGGAGGCCGCTGGGTTGGATTTGAGGAGCCTCTAGGAGGAAGTAAAGTAGAGGACATGAATGGCTGCTGGGCTGGAGATGGAGGGCCTCTTGGTGATGGTACAGTGGATAACACAACTGGAGGTCCCTGGCTTATGCCGAATACAGAAGCTTGAGGACTTCTCACTTGCCATGACGGACTGTTAAAAGGAGAAGACTGTAGAACTGGGGATGAAATTCCTCTAGGAGAAGGCAAAGTACTTGGCCTAAATGTCTGATGTACTGGTGATGAAACCCTTCTTGGCGACGATAATGGAGAAGGATGCTGCAATGGTGACCAGCTGTTTGATACCTGAGCTGTGGGGGGCTGGGTTATACCCCTCGGTGGGCTAGGAGAAACTGGTGTTGGGTTTAATGGGCCACGAAACTCTGGGGGAGATCCAAAACGTTGTAAGCGTGGCACTACTACTCCAGGGCTGGTTATCAGGCGTTGTATGGGAACTGCTTGTGAAATTTGCGTTTGAAATCCTGAATGCAACTGCAGTTGCTTTGCCTGGAAAATTAAATTTACAGTGCAGGAGACTTCTTATAACAGACCATGACAGGATTTTAACGGGTGATAAAGTACAATTCTTACCGGAGGAGAGAGACCTTGCGCGCCCGACGGCGAAGTGATCTGCCACGATGGAGGCCGCCACATTGTCGATTTACTCTCGTAAAGCAATATTTTTTATTGCACATGAGACCTTCATGAATTTGATACAAACCAGCGTCAAAATAACCATTTTTTGTTCCATGATTAAGAATTAGAAACTACCTTTTGAAAGACTGTCAAGTGTCACAAATGCTGCCTCATTCGCCATCTTTTCAAAGTTGTTTTCCTTGTTTCCAGGTCCTCGTTGGCCCAAGGCTGGCCCCATCGTGACAAGGACCTAGGAACTAGTAAATGTTTTTCTTCCGGAAACCCAACATGGCGGCTGGAGGAGGTGAATGGTGTTTGATTGAAAGCGATCCTGGCGTTTTCACTGAGTTAATCCGTGGTTTTGGTACGTAGCGTGACTTACGATAAATACCAAGTATTCATCTGGAGTGTGATAGTGCTACATGACTAGAATATCCCAATTTATTCGCGATTATGACGATCGTATACGATCGTCTCCTTTGTGACATATTTCGACCGATCGCAAGAAAAGTCGTGGTTAAATTTAGCTTATGTACTGAAAAGTGTTTTTAGCTGTTAGAACAAGTTATCATCACGTTTTTTTGGTAGGGAGATACCACCGTTTAGATTTTTCGTAGCATACTGGTGTTTGTTATCAGACACGTGTAGTTTAAGTTCAAGCCCCCGACTGAAGGAATTTTCCCTCCCCACTCCCCTAACTAAAAATCATGCATAATTTGGGAAACCTCTTCGGAACCTCTAGTTGGAAGAAAACCCTTGCACCTTCCCATCCTGGATTTTCCATACCCAACTCACCCAACCAACCCACCCATCCCATGGATTCCCAAGAACCACATACATGTACACTGTACCCTTCTCAGGTTCTCCCCTTGGATGGAATGCTTGTCCTTTCCCGGTGTACCCCCAGGATTAAATTTGCCAATACCGATTTATATATGTGGCCTTAATTGTTCAAATGGTGGAGAACGGTTTCCACCCAGATAGTGATATTTGTCTGCTGGTGGATACCTTATCCACCCTAACTGGAGTGATGCACTATGAGAGTTAAGTCTCTTGCCCAAAAACACAATACATTGCACCATAGGACTCCAATACACTATACATGAGGCCACTGCGATTTCCAGATTAATGAATACTTTGTTGTAAATGTTTGTTTTTCTAAAGGATGTTCTGGCATTCAAGTGGAAGAAATCTACAGCCTTGATGAGGCATCCCTCGAGGATTTGAGGTACCATAGTTTAATTCTTTCTATCTTTCCTTCTGGCTATATAACAATTATTCCATGAGCCCGCGTTGGATATGAAGTGATAAAATAACCAACGAGCGCGTAGCGCGAGTTGGTTATAATCACTTCATATCCAACAAGGGCGAATGGAATAATTGTTTTAGTAAATTCTCAAACCATATCTCTTGAACTTTGGAGACAGCTCCCGAAACCTGCCAGTGTCGGCCATTATAGAGGGCTGAAGTTAAAAACTTGGCGCACTATTTTCCATATGACGTAAAACTCCGACTATTGGCTCATAGTCGGAGTTTTTTAGCCAATCAAAAAGCTAGAAATGCAATAGTCGGAGCTGAGAATATACTAATTAATAATACTGTATAATAATATTATTGCACAGTATGAGCTCACATACCTCTTATTACATAGAGTGCATTAATTTTCACAGCTGCACGGAGATATGAAATTTCTCCTAGAGTGTTGAAAAAATATTTTGAGTGAGCACAGCTATTTTTTACAAAACTTGTCAGTAAAGCTTTCTAATAGGAAATCTTGTAGTTGTACTTTTATTTGAATCTAACTTAACTCATTTTTTTCATTCCCAGACCTGTTCACGGTCTTATATTTTTGTTCAAATGGAAGCCCGGTGAAGAGCCGACTGGACCCATTGTACATGAAAGTCGCTCCCTTGGAATATTCTTTGCCAAGCAGGTAAGTGAAAAGTTGTGAACATCTCTAGAGGTGTTCCTGACAATTGCATCTAGGAATGGAAAGTAAGATTTCTGCTAAAGATTATTTCATATGAAACAATTCCTTTACTTATTGTTTGCACGACTGTTGAGTTACTGAATGATGCAGCAATTCTAAGCTGGTTTTTAGGCAATCAGGATGCTGCATGTGTAGTTTTTAAGCAATAATCATATGTGTACAGGGCTGTCACTAAGGGCCGGGGAATTCCCCGGCTACAACAAGTTTGGGTAAAGCCTCGTGCCTAGTGGCCCATGCTGCCGGAGCTTATCCCGGTTTCAGTAGCATGCAGGAATATTTCTACTCCCCCCTGGATGGGATGCTAGTCCATCGCAGGGTTACACCCCAGCATTATGTCATGGGTACACATTTATACACCTGGGTGGAGAGAAGTACTGTGAGAGTAAAGTGTCTTGCCCAAGAACACAATGCAGTGACCCGGCCAGAGCTCGAACCCAGACGGTTCAATCCGGAGTCCAGCAGACTAACCACCAGGCCATCATGTCTCCCACACTACTTATTGTTTGTATGACTGTTGAGTTACTGATGCAGCAATTCTAAGCTGGTTTTTAGGCAATCTGGATGTTGCATGTGTAGTTTTTAAGCAATAATGTGTACAGGGCTGTCACTAAGGACTGGGGGGCCAGGGAATTCCCTGGCTACTACAAGTTTGAGCCCTTATTTATTGTTACGACCAAGGCCAACTCATACTTTTAAATTTTAAAATGTTTTTTTTCTAGGTGATTACAAACGCCTGTGCAACTCAGGCAATTTTAAGTGTGCTTCTCAACTGCAATCATCAAGATATGGACCTTGGAGCCACTTTGTCAAGCTTCAAGGAGTTTTCAGCAACATTTGATTCATCAGTGAGTTCAAGTTTCCATGTCTGCTCCTCACTCTTAGCAACTTCTAAGATGGTATTTAGGCCAAATTAAAAATTAATGTTATCATGTTTTTACTGTCAACAGTTAAAGGGACTCAGCCTGAGTAACTCTGATGTCATTAGACAAGTGCACAATGGTTTTGCCAGGTTTGGATTATTTTATAATAATTTTATACTGGATGAATTTAAAAACGTTTGCCTTGAAAAAGTTGGCCATCTGATGATGAACTTCTACGTAAGTGCCTTTGCTTGTGTCTTTATAACGCTTAAACTCAAGTTTTGCATTTGTGATGGTAGTAATAAATTCGAGTGTCACGATAAGTTTCGATTAAAAGCATTTGCTTGGCTGCTCGCACACAAACATCCCCCTGCAAACATAAACCTAAACAATGTGCAAATTCAATGCACAGTCTATTGTGAAGTCAAATACTATCGCTACTACAATTCTTCATTGAGCCAACAAGCATGTGAAACGCACTCCCTTAATCTCCGATTACTACTAGTATTATAGATATAGCTGTCTGGTGTTTCAGTTTGCTAGTGAGCTTTGGATTCGAGATGATACATAGATGCCAAGTCTCACGCTTTTGTTGTGAGACTCGCGCTTTTCAACCCAATCTCACACAACCACACCATTCAGACAAAATATCACTCTTTTCAAAATACTTTGTGGATTTGAACGCCAATCGCCAATATGCTCACTGTCATGGAATTTTTGAAAAGCTCCATATTTCCATGATGTTTTGTTTCAAAAAGTTTTGGTGAGTCAACTTGTTTGTTAAAGAACAAATGCTTTCCCAAAATCAAGGAAATCACTTCTCTGCAACATAATTTTTAAAAACATTTTCTAGGGTTGGGGGGGGGGAGGGTGGGGAGAGCAGACCCCCCCCTAGAAATTCAGCCTTTTGGACCTCGCTGTTGATATCACATCAATTTCGCATTCCATACTAACCAGAAACCTTGGCATCTACATGTATGTCATATGAGGCGAACAAATTACTGAGTATATTTGTTCAAGAGCTCTCACATTATTGTTAGCAACAACAAGAATAATCAACATTGGCTACTAGTTACTAACATGTTGTTTTTGGCTTTTCTTACCTCAAAACTTCCCCAAAACTTCCCCTTTGCTTTCAACTCAGTATAAGACCCAAAAACAAACTTAAGGAAAATATAATTTAAACTGAGGATAAAATTGAACCACAGTATTTACTTAAATCCCGTACTCTTTTGCTCTTTTGGCCACCCCCAAACTATAGTCTGCTATAGCAAGTGTCCTTTGGGGGTGGGGGGAAGACTCCTGGTCAATCTCTATTAACTGTTCTCCTGTTTTTTTTTTTAGACAACAGATGTTTGAATTTGATTCTAAACTCCCTCAAAAAGATGAAAATGTCTATCACTTTGTAGCGTATGTTCCAATTAATGGCAAACTCTATGAGCTGGATGGTTTAAGAGATGGCCCCATTGATCTTGGTAACACTCAAATTAAGCTATAATTTTGAAATATTTTACATCGTAAAGAGTAACTATATGCTTAGAGACCTTAAATGTTCGTTTGTTGACAGACTCATATCATAATGTCTGAAGAGTTAACCATTTGGTAAAACCCAGGAAGAGATAGAAGCAAAAAAGAAACTTAATGTTTTATCCTTTCCAATTTTTCATAGAGTATAGCCAAAAAATTATTGCCTGCAAGATCAAAAGGAAAAGTATAGATTAAAACTTTAAATTTTTATGGTAAACACTTGTTTAACATCTATCCACAGTTCCCACTAATCACATCTTTTGTTTTATCAGGACCTTGTACACCAGAAAACTGGCTCACTGTCTGCAAGCCAATCATAGAAACAAGAATGCAGAAGTATGTAAATCCATGTTATAGTTGTGAACTAACACTAGTGCTTTCCTTGTGTTAATCCATTGCTATTGCCTCTGCCTGTTCCAATTTGATAGGAGCCTACGGGTATTTGGAGATGGAGTTATATTTAACAATTACGTTAAGAGTTTGAGATTTCTATCATTTGTTAGTACATAAATGTACTAATTCTCTGGTCGGCTACACTACTTACTATCTATTTAATAAACAATAGTGTTTATTTGGGCTTCACGCTTGCTATAACGTGATAGAAATTTCTAGCTCAAACTATCACAAAATCGAAATCGAGAGTAAATAAATTGTTTTTATTAGTTTACATCCTTTAGATATTAAAAATTTAACAAGATTATCCAGATCTGAAAACACTTCACAAATGCAAAGAAGCTGTCACCATTTTGTTGACAACCATCATTCACTTTCTACAACAGAATACATAGTGAGAAGTGTCACCAATCAGTAAACAGCATTTGTGATAGAACACTATTAGATACATACTAAATAGGTTTTACTATCATATTTCACTGCCTGGAGCTCATTTCGGTTTGATAATGACCTTGTCACTGGAGCATGTTTGAGAAGCCCGGGTCAGCAGTAAGAATTGCCTTCTTAACTTGAAATTAAAATGTTTAGGTCCTTGGTGATGGGTTTTCAAACACACCAAAACGTTAATGTTGTTTGGCCTTCACTTGTGTCTCAGGTACTCAGCAGAGGAAATCCACTTTAACCTTATGGCAATTGTTTCATCAAGGAAGACAATTCATCTCAAGGATATTGACAGACTGAACCAGAGGAAAACACAGATTTTAGATCAGGTATTACAGCCTATGCAGATATCAGTAGAAAGATTCATGACAACTGACCCAGGGGTAATTTACCACTCCCCTGGGCTACCCATGACTTGCTTAAGGATGATCCCTTTGGGATGGCCACTGACAGTCCCATTTATACTCAGACTGTCTTTTGAGTAAGTTTATGCAGCGTACATGTGTTCATTTTTGTTGTGCAAGTGATATACCTGAGGAAATGGCTTCATTAGTCAAATGGAAGGGGGGCAAAGATGTTTATTCAGCTTTTTTTTAATTTATTACCAACCTTGATACAGAAGCAGCATGATTCACTTGCTATTTTCATCATCATCATTATCACCACCACCAGATGTTATCATCATCATCATCATTTCTATTATTTTACATTGTGCACAGCAAATTGACATTAATTTGTTTTTCTGTCCTTTTGTTTTTTAGTTGGAAGAATTAAAAAGGCAGACTTCAGAGGTGTGAAGAGTTTTAGAAAAAAATATGAGTTGATTCTTAACTGTTTCATATTTATTTGATCATTATTATTTTGAGTCAAATATACAAAGTAATAGCACAAATTGTCTGGGTTTCTGTTTTAAGGGAGGAGAGAGAATGGAAACAGACCAAATGGCATCTTCAGTGAGCGAGTTGCAAGCTATTTTAAAGAACACCGACAGTGAAATTTCTCGACTGCAGACACTTATTGTGGGAGAGGATGACAAAATGATACGATACAAGGTAGGCTTTTAAAGACATGATCAATTAAGGAATATATTTTAATATGTCAAAATTAATATATTTATCTAAATTAAGCACCATTCGTACCAACTGGCAAGATTACGCTTTGGCCTTGCATGCTACTTTTCCATTGTGCCTTTCAAATTTCATGACATTTTTCACACGAGCATGAATGATTATTTTTAGAAACGAAGAGAAAGGACAAATTCTACTGATACCTCTTAATATACAAAACTAGATGAATCTGTTGTCAGGGCTATAACATCAACTTGATTTTTGTAAAACATTATGTGACAGTGATGGGATTTAATATTGTTGTACAGGTGGAAAACATTAGAAGAAAACACAACTATCTGCCTTTGATCATGGAACTTTTAAAAGTATTGGCTAAACAAGGAAAACTGGTGCCATTGGTGGAAAAAGTATGTTTAGTAACCTTTAACTGGACAATCTAGCTCTTCTGACTGACCTGCATGTAGCTATACCTACCCTCTGGGAAGAAACGTCTTCACTTGGGGATGGGTATGGCTACAAGTAGGCAACAAAATAATATTGAAAAGGCTTTCACCCAGGTCATGTCCCCCAGCTACCAACTTTAAAAAGCAATGAACTCTTCAGCCAAGCTTTTTCTTATGGATTATTGTCAGTGGTGATGGCTGCACCACTTTGGACACTGTTGATAGAACCATGATCAAAACATCTTTGGGCTCTAGTTGAAACTAGGTGCAAGAAAGCAAGCTTGGGAATCTATTAGTTAGCCCCCCCCCCCCCCCACCAAGAAAGCTATTTTTATGCCAACATTGCACCAGGGGGGGGGGGGGGGTTAGGGGAGTGGATTGAAGATGTGATTAGTCAGCCTGATGTGTTGATCATGATAAGCACTGCAAATGTTTGCCTGTTACACCGCAAAATGTAATATCAGTTGCTGCAAAATTTAATACTAATGCAAAATATAATAATTCTAATATCAAAGCAGAATGTATCAAACTAGCAATGCAAAATGTACCAGTAATAGCTTTTCTAACACAAAATGCAATAAATTCTGAATTACAAGTATGGTATTTGAAAATCAGTTAGAGTATCAGGACTCTCACCTTTTCTGGCCTTTGCTTTAAATTATGTCAACTGTATAATAGGGTTACAGGTATTCTCAACTTTATAGACCCCCTCATCATAGGACAGATGCTCCACTTTTTTTTTTCATTTTTACTCACACTTTTATTATTCACAGGTCAGAGTACAATGCAAACTATACATGTTGGCAAAAGTGAAAGCAGTACATTAAACCCCCCAGTTAACAGTTAAGGTTAACAGTGTGCATATTTCTTTTTCTCATGCATCCTTGTTTCCAATTTACTAAAAGCTTTAAAAAAAATTGGTTCACACTGCCCTTATTTGCTAAGCATCGGTTTCCTCCTTATGTTTCTTTTTCCAAACATATACGTTTTTGAATAGATGTTATAGATGGCATATCCAGAAACTGGTCTTTGAGCAGCTGTAGCATCCATCCCCCAATCCCAAGGTCTTAAGAGTTGAGAACAAAACAAAAGTTGAGTCCTGATACTATAGCTAATTTTCAAAATAATACCATATTCTAGCCTGTTCCAGGCATTCGGTTAGTAGGGATGGCGCAAAGGAAAACATGAGCGAAAAAAGGAGGCGGCTGTCCCTTCACATTCGGGAGTTATTACATTTTGTGTTAAGTTATTACATTTTGCGGATTGTTATTACATTTTGTGTTAGTATGACATTGTGCGGCGATTATTACATTTTGCAGCATAACATGCCTAATTTTAGGCCAATGAATTGCTGCGTGTAGAGTATTGACCAAGGTTGTTGTTTTGTTAAAATTACGACCTTCCTTTTCCTTATGTCTGATTAGGAGTTGTTGTGTTGATGGCAGAATTTTCCTTTCAGGCAAAAGAAGACGTACAGGCCAAGAAGGCAGAACAAGCAAAGTGAATAAAATACAAATTGTCCTGCAGGCACCAGCAACATCAAAGAAATCATTGCATTCAATTTTTCCAGTCTCATTTGCATTACTTGTACAGCAGAAAGTAAATTTAGAGATTCTGTATATGTTTTGTACAAAACACTTGTGTGATATTTTTGACTGGTATTTATATATTAAGTAGAGTAGTGGAGCAATTGTCTTTGAGAACTGTTCTGGCCTTCGAATACAGCTTCCTCTCATCATGCACCCCCGGTTGGTCTGGCGTTTCTCGCGAAAATGTCTACCAGCGGCAAGACTGGCGTGATGTGGATAACAGGTGGCGGTATTCACAGGCGAAAATGTACTTACAGACCTTACTTGCAGGACTTTCTAACCTGTTTCTTGACATTTTCTCTTTATTGCAACAGTACAGTCGAACCCCTGGTAATGGTAATGTATTTGTATAGCGCATTTTGCATATACCATATTTTCTTGATTGAACGCTGGCCGGGGGCGTTTAATCGGGGCCCCGGCGTTTGATCGCGGTCAAGGTCACAAGGACCGGTTGCAAGTAAATAGTAACCTCTTGAATGGCACTATTACGATTTGCTTACATTGGCTGATACAAATGACGTTGGCGACATTCCCATTTATAAACTTAAAACATCATTCATATATTGTTTATGTGCTGTTTGTTAGTGATACAGATCTTGATTGCAACATGGTACACGCGCTGCATGTATGGTACCATAATACCGTAACTTCGGGTAATCCAGGGAAAAATCGTCCAGCACTGACAAACTGCCCTTAGGTTTCCAAGGATTGGTAATAATAAATCAACCTGGAAAAATGGCAGAAAATTGCATTTCATTAATAAACGCCTGACCCCGGCCTCGAAAAAAACGCCGGGTCAAAACTGCCGATTTTTAATTAAACGCCGGGGCGTTTAATAGAGAAAATACGGTACATATTCAAATGCGCTTTTTACATTTCTAGTCAGAGGTGAGATCCGACGTCAGCATGTAAAGGCACCTATGGCAGCTGCCATCAGTCCATTCATGAGTACATTATTATGCAAACAGACCAGACCACAGCACTGGGACTCCGTGCCTTACTCTTTACGATTAGTGTGTGGGTTCTTTAACATCCCCTACTGACCCGTAACATTGCAGATGAAGGAGACGGGACCTACGGTTTTATCGTCCTTTTCCGAGAAGACCAGAACATCTAACCATTTGCAGACGTAGTTACAAAGGCAGCACGATCTCCTCAGTTATTTAAAGACCCTGAGTGTTGGTCCAATCTCGGACATGAACCCAAGACCTCCTGCACGGTAGTCCGGCACTCTACCAACTGAGCTAACCGGTCGGCGGTACAAGCAATTAAAAGTCGGACTAAACTGGATAGACAATCTGTTTACATGGGACTGTTCTGGAACCGGTCTGGAACGGATCCACATAGATGAACGGGTCCTGTTGTTTTGCAGGTTTAGTTTTGGATCTGTGCTGGAGCGGTTCTATAAAGATCCTGGGTAAACACCTGGGTCGGTTCCAAAAGGTCCGAGTCCCCTGTAAACAGAAGCCGATTGCATTCTGTCCGGTTTGGTTTTGAATGATTCCGGCCCTGTCCCATGTAAACGTAGTCTGATAGACCTTTTTAGCAACATGTAAATTTCCCATTTCAAATCCATTCAGTGGTGCTCTCCTAACTGTCCCAAGAATTGTTCCTTTGTCATTCATTTCTTCGTGGATTTGTTTGAATCAGAAAATGAAAGTCGAGCTTTTCCTAAAGGGAAACATCACGTGGTCTGAAATGGGACAACCAACAAACGAAGCTAAAAAGGTCTATTATCAAAAGGCAAACAGGGGAGAGGGCAACCAGAGTTGCTAGTCTAGTGAATTATATAATGTTCTGTGTTATAGTAAACCTCCGCGCTGAAAAATAAGAGAAACTGCATTGAAGAGTGTTTCTTGAGATCCTTCTCAATTGTTTCAAGTCTAGTCCTTGGATGTTACTATGAATATTGAGAAAAAAATTAATGGTCTTGCTGTCAACTTGAGACTTGCCTCTACAATAGTCCTGCCCGCAAGCTGTACAGTAATCGTTCTGAAATGTCAGCTTTAGGTTATGATAGCTTGTATCAGCACCTGCCATGTTGCTTTAACCAATGCAAGCTTCCAATATTCACCCCCAAGCTAGCGGTGTAGCTTGCTTTGAACACGACTTTCTTATACAGTTCCTCAGAAGACGTTCAGTTACGTTACACTACAAAAAGGGAAGACCAAGAGCAGTTGTGTCTTTGAAGGATCTCACAGCATTCCGCAGCACAGGCATTTCTTTCAACAGTGAAGCCTAACTCGTCATATATCCTTGCCTGGTGAAAAGGAATCAAAGGGTTAGCATTTGGTGGGCTTATAACTCTGGAGCAATATATATTCGGTAGGGCCTATAAGGGGCATTAAAACCTGTTTGAAAATGACCCGAGAGAAAACGACTAATTAAAAATGGTCTGTAAGAAAGCCACAAACTTATTCATTGCCTGTTAATATTTGAAGTGCAATGTACTGCGAGGATATTAGTAAGTAAGATGTGGAGGCCATAAGTCTGCAGGGAGTGGTAGGGGCATATAACCAGAATATTTGATTTGTTAGCAGACAGATCTATGGTCCTATAACAGGTGTGTGTGTGTGTGTGTTGGGGGGTGGGGGGCTATCTTTGTGTTTCTTCTAGTGTTATATATATATATAAGTTACTGGAATTGTTTCACTGATTATTTGCAATGGCTAGCAAAAGATTTAGTCTTAAAGTGTATCAAGATTGGAGAACGCCCGTCATGTTGCGTCTCTTTCAAGCATTAGATTGTGCACAGAAGTCACCTGGAAGTACAAGACATCTCTTGTTTTGCTGACAGCGCCTAACTTTCTGAATCCTTTCACAATCCTGTCCAGGGCTGGCAAGGCAGTACGCAAATCTACGAGATAGAGTAATACAATGAGAGAGTGACGTCAAATGATTGTAACATATCAAAACAAATTGTCAAAAATGGGATGGATGTTGGTGTACTGCTTGGAAGTAAAACACCATCCGTATCAAGAATAGCTTTTCACATTGCTTCAACTGAAATGTAGCAGTGTGAAAGCCATATGCTTGTGTATGTTGATGGTGCAACAATGTTAGTTCTAGTTTCATCAAATTCGTTTTTTGTAATCCGTCTCAATCTCCTACAATCCTAACCATCCTTGTTTCTTGTCGATTTATTTCCTACTCTTTGGACTTTTTAACTATTATTTTGATGTACATTTCGATTTAAAAGAAATTTGTACATTGAAAAAATGTCTTTACTTATATTATGACAGTAAGAAACAGTATCTACCATATTCCTGTCGGCCTTTATCCCGATGCTGTGATGACACAGTCAGCTGGCATTTGACTAATAAAAAACGAGCACAGCACTGTATATACAGAGACCCTGAACACAAATAAACAACAGCGTTAGCAAAACAATTGAAAACATTTTTGCACCAGGTTTTTTTACACACCGGCCACTGATAATCATAGCAACATCTTTCCAAGCTTCCAGGTGTTGTTGAAATAATTGCACTAACAGTGAAAACAGAAACATAGTCCACGTTTAAGGAATCAAGATTCCCGTACAGTATATTATCTCAGTCTGTTGAACCATCAGCAGTGTTTCAAACCCACCATGTGACAGGATCTGCACCATGCTTCTCTTTATCAGAGTGATGGCTTTTGCTGGTAAACCTAATGAAAGCTTCAAAATACAATAAAATGACCCTTATTAGTGTAAATAAAACAGTTAATGGTAATTTTGCAGTTCAGGCCAAAGTTTTGAAGTTTTTCTGATGATATGGCTTCTGTGACCCTGTTGAAGTGAGGAATTTATGCAATAACACAACACATGGTTGACCTAAACTGCTATTACCACACAGTATTGATATTGTTGTTAATACCTACCTGGATTTGAGCAATGTAGAGTGAGGCTAAGGCAGCTGTACCGTCCATAAACTGTGAGCATGAGATAGTTAAGCAGTTAAGGGCATATGGTAAGGCAGAAACTGGGTCCTCCAGTAATATGAACAACTGCACCAGAGCCAGAAGAATTCTGAGTGTAAAAATAACAGATGAAATTAAAAATCTTAATTGATTTAGATACACAAATGTAATAGTATTATTTCTGTTTTTATAAATTATACTTAGCCGGTTTATACCAGCTTCAGGTTAAATGAAGCTTTTTATTTATTTATTTATTTTAAATTAACGCCCAAAAACTGAGCTTGCCATTTTACAGTGAAACCCTAGCCACGTTTGTTATTCTGATAATGGATACTTTCTTTTAACTTTTAAGGATTCACAAATCCCTCCTAAATTACACGTAAGACATATCAGTCGCAAGTGGTTCCTTTACAACTTACAGTCTATTGATACCGGTAATCACGAATAACCACAGGTTTGACGTCACCAATTTTAGGGTTAGTCAGGCATCTATTTTCTTTTTAAGTAACTAACGTAGCCATTAAGAGGTCGGATGACACGACCATATTTGTTTGGCACATGGTCAAATTAACGGAGTTCTGAATATTACAATAAATTTGGAAACAGGACTACCAAATGTTTCCATTTGAATCCAAGTTATTTATTCATGGGAATAAAAGTTCAATCAATGCTTTAGGAAATACGGCTCACAATACCTGGCTTGGTATTCAGAAGCTGATTTCTTGCCATCATTTATGAACACTTTGTCTCTGGAACAAATAGTACAAAATGTCAATGTTTTAATTCCTGATTAACAAAATGAAACAATGTTGGTCAAAAACCCAATAAGACAACAGTAAGAAAGAGGACCACGGTGGACAGTGCACTTCCATTCAGATTGTCCTCAATGTAGATTTAACTGGTATTTGATTGTTATATCCTCTACTGATCAACGTAGCAAACTCTGGTTGTGTGGTACAACTTTGGTTGGGTGGGTGATGTCTCGTTCTAATAAGTATTCTTCAGTTCTTCTTTCTTCAGTTGACTAATTTTGTTAACCAGCAGCAAATTCAATGTGAACTGATGAGCAAAATGTGACCTTCAAGCAGGGCTGAACCTGCTCTTATACCATACACCACTGTTACCGTTGGAGAAATTCTCATTTAAAAAGTATAGTATTAGCTTTTTAGACCTTTTATGGTTGCTCCAATAAACAGGAACAAAAAAGAATTTGTCATATTTACACTCCACACATGTATGATCCCAAATTATGCTAGAATAAAGCTGACCCTTCGTAAGATTTAAAAACTTCAATGGTTGTCTAATTTTCCTATATTACCTAGAACTTTCAAGTAGCTTCTGTAACAAAGGGAATGCTGCAGTATAATCTCCTGAATAAAGCACATTTAGAGCTGACCTACACATAAAAAAAGAAACAAATGTTGTTCTGTTAGCTTACCAAAGTCTATTTTTAATAACAGGTGAGATGGCTACCCTGCTCTATAATGCCATAACCTGCAATCATGCCCTCCACCATCGCTTCTCCTTTTATATACTGGTATTAATTTAAAAGACACCTGATAACAGGTTGACAATGCTGCAGCTTAAACATATCTGGGTCCATCCCCTCAGCAAGGCATGGTAGGGAGAGTTCATGGACTTGACTTGCAGGGTACAAGCAACATTTATTTGTGTTGTTACCTGGTGCAATATCATGGAACCCTGTGGCTGCATGGTAAAGTTTGGGTGGAGGTGCTTCACTGGGTTATAGAAAACCCTTCCTCATCACAGACCCCTAAACATCTCAAATTTGCTACCCTATCTCAGACCAAAGAGCAAAATTAAAATCTCAGACAGAAAGTGAAGACGATAATTTTACTCTTTTTTTAATTTCCTCTACAATATTACAAACTCCTCTATTTAGTTTTGCACATTTTAAACTGACCTGATTTAGGTAAGCAGAAATATTTAAATTTGACCACCCATATAGCAACCCCACCTCAGACTAAGAGGCCAAAATTGGAACCCCATGACAGACTGGCAGCTCAAACATGGGACCTCATTGAGTGGCACATACCCAACATATAGCGTATGTGGAGTAGTATCCCTCCTCAGGGCATGGAGCATGTTTCATCGTGTTTCAGCGAAGACTGACCTAACTTGTGTTGCTTACCTGTATTTGGCTTCATGTTCATCCACTGCTGCTAGTTGCTCTACATACGTTTGTGCTCTTTCCAAGTTCCCCTGGAGTAAAGCTCTGTTGTGCTCTATTGTAGCCTCTGTTGCCATCCACAGCTAGAACAAAACAGCACAAAAGTCAAATGTCTGCATCGACACTACAGCGACATCTTATAGTTTGGTGGCAGGAGGTCACACGATATTTTCAAAGAAATAATGAGGTACCGTAAATTAAATACCTTTTCAAGACCATGCCAGCAGTTAAAGGAATTTCAGGGCAGAGAAATCTGGAAAACATGGTCCCTCTTCGCAATTCGTGTTTTGCATGATGCTAACTGGCTGACTATACACAGGGTTGTCAATAAGATTTAAAGTATGCGGAGATATTTTGAAAGTAGACGGCACTGGGGGCCCTTTTTAAGGGTTTTTGTAATGAACGCTTTTTTTCTCGCTTATCTCCGCCAAATTGTAGCCGGCGATATCGCCAGTCGCCGGCACTTATTGACTACCCTGTATACAGCACATTGACACAGTAGTCCAAGCTGGGATCTGTGACGAGAGGCAAGCCTCAAATGACTGCATCAATCACAGTCTTCAACCGCAGTAACCTTTCTAAAAATAACTAGCCTCGTTGCTTTCATATTAAGCAGCCTTCAGATAGAATTGCTTCTCCCAGAAGTTTGCAAATTTTGAAAGGTTGTTACTCTTGGTTAGCTAAAACCTGTACCGTGTGACATGTAATATGTCCATCACAGAGAAATCAAAACATATAGCCCTTTGAATAAAGTTCTATTAAATTCATATCAGTTCAGCTTGTTTTTCCTATTGTTTCTTGATAACAACTGCAAGTCAACTAACTACTCGTTATCCTTTGATGGTCACCACATTCAAAAAAATGCTAAACAATTTTATCATATAAACTGCAGTGCTTTATGAGGATTTCCGCCACTTGAGAAAAACAGTAACTGAACACACGTGTAAAAGTGCGATAATCTTATGTGTGATGATATCAATGACTTCACGTTTGATCCCATGCTTTACCCTACTGTACTTCAATTTATTGGTGTACAGTCAAAACATCTTCGGGTCTTCCTCGGAAGTCTTTGGCAAGCCTCGTAAATCTTTGGTAATCTTCAGAAAATTTTGGAAAATATTTGGAAACGTCCATGTGACCTCCAGACAACATTCAGAGAATCTTTGGAAATCTTCAGAAAATTGTCAAAAACGTTAAAACATGTTTATAAAGAAAGAAAATAATACATGGTTGTGTGCAGATATGAACTTTCTCTTCTCGTGTTCAACTTGATATCTCACTCGTGAGATATCAAGTTGAACACGAGAAGAGAAAGTTCGTATCTCTGCACACCCATATTATATGTATTATTCTATATGCAAAATATTATCACTATTATCAAGAAACCATTAATTTTCAGAACTTTACAGTAAGTCACTGGGTTTACACTTGCTGAAGTATTTTCTATTGAGCTATAACCATACCAACCCGTGATAGCTTGGAATGTTCAGGAAACTTTGATTTGCAAAATGATAGGATGTCTGATGCCTCTTGAAACATTCCCTGTAAAAAGAGCCACAAAGTCAAAAATGTCAATATGCTCTTATCAGCGCTAAAGTTGAAGCGATCAGTTAAGGACATTAGTTATTGGCTAATTAGCTGATGGTGTTGGTTTGTTCACTTCACTTAATAACCACCTTCAGTCAGAGTCTGGAAGGCGTTTCGCATGATCTGAGTAGGCAAAGGCCACCTAAAATCGAGACTTACATCAGTAACTTGATTAATAATCAATGCTCTCATATCAAGTATAGCTTTATACCAGAACAGTCATGAACTGTCAGTCTTTGCTATGTGGAACGATTTATACCATTTCTGTTTGATCTGCAAGTACCTTGATGTTGGAAGTGGGATTATCACTAGGACAAATTGAAGGTGCTTAACAAATGAAATGCTTAATTTGGCATAATTACTAATAGTAAATAAATGGATAACAAAAGAAATGCACTGGCCATCTGATGAACTATACAACGGCCCATTTAGTGCAACTCACTCTGTCGGCATGCTGCTCTACAAGACTACACAGCGACAGACATGTCGCTTCTGCGCTTTGTATTCCTGTACTTCTACCAACTGACGGCTCTGATTCACAGCTTGTTGAAGTGTTTTGATGGAGTGGAAATTGGGTAAAGATACCTGCAATGCAACTGGAAACAAAATAGAAACTGTATAAAACAAAAATATCCAGCATCACAGATATCTACTGCATTGAAAGGGCTGCACCAACACAATCCCATGTATGCAATGTGGGCTTATGATGATGATACAACATTAAATTTTGGTGAGTGGGGAAATAAAAGAGGGGTAATTGTTGCAGAACTTGTAAATTGTCAATAAATATCACATGTAAATTTACTACGTATAATGGTTATTTTTATGTCCATAATATTCGCTCAACGTTTAAAATGAAATATATTTACAAGGCTAAAAGTTTAAAAGAGTTAAAAAGTTAAAAAGACCAAACGTTTGTGTGTGTAATTCAGTTATTTGGGCGAGGTAGCAGCTCTCATAAGATCTCACATGAATGGCTTGCAATACATTGAGAGGACAATAGAACAAACAAAAGGAACAATGCCCCTAGCCCCTAAAACAATAGCAACTGCTGCCAGTAGAATTATAAGCTCACGAGAGCTGCTACCCTACTGAGTTATTTTTTGTTGATGTTGTATTTTCTCTTGTTAGTATTATTATAGTTTTTATATTGTATATTGTATTTGAATAATAAAGAAATAAATAAAAAAATTGTCAATAAATAACAGTCAAAAACCAGTCCTAGTTTCATCAGTAGGCTGCTCAAGTCCGTTCATAATCATAGACGTACGGGCCGTGGGGGCCCAGGGGGCTGCAGCCCCCCCCCCCCCCCCCCAACTCAGAGTTTTTTGGGCAGCAAGAGAAATTTGGGCAACATTACTTGTACGCTTATGTTCACAATCTCTTGTGGCATTTACCCATCGCCATTTTGACTACTGTATTTTCCTGATTGAGCATCGTGGTGCTCTTTGGGGATGGCGCTTATTTGAGGGGAGCTCATAATATTTTAAAATGATAACAAGAGATAGAGAACTGAATCAAAAGCATTAAAATATGGCCACTTTGAACTAAAGAGCACTGTTTGCCAATACAGGTGTGACATGTCTGACTCTGATTTGGATTTGCTTTTCTGTTTGACTCCTCGAACTGTTTAGCGCCACACTGTTGTAAATGAATGCAATGCGTAAATTCGAGGGCAGCACTCTTTAATGTTTTTGCTTTGGCACTTAATCAGTAAATACGGTAATCACAGTGCATTAAAAAGTGGATATCACTTACTCTTTACCATAGACCTGCCAAATAGCTGCTTGTTGGACATGAGCTGCTGCATTCAAATCCCTCAGAGAATTCTGAGAATTGATGATGTTGATCTGGGAAAGGTTCTGCAAAACTCTAAAAAAAAGCCATAGAAGTACAGTTATATACCAAGCTTGCTGAGCTGAGAAAAAAAAAATAACCTAAGGTGAGAGAAGTGACAGTTTCTAATTAGTTTCATTCCAAAGTAATGGTCTTTAATTATTACTTCCTGATAATCACACTCAGAAAACTTGCGCTGGTGCCGAACTTTGTTTAATGCAGTAAACATTAATTTTTTATTGTCAATGTTGAATGGACTGGCTAAATATCAAAGATTATTAGTCATTGCAAAACATCCTTGAACAATTAGAAAACATCAGACAAGCATTTTCATCCAGCAGTTTTCGAGACTTTCAACATTTCACCGTTTAGCCAGAGCTTTAGAATTATTGATCTGTATGCACATACTTTTTCATTCTTTATCTTTAAATAACATTTTAAATTATAAATTATTTTTTCCTCTATCTAACAAAACAATATTGATAGCGAAAGTGAAGAATGATCACCGTAGTGAATTTCCAATTTAAGCAATTGGAAAGTAGAAGCCTACAAATCATGGCTTCAACAGGATTTGAACCTGCGACCTGCACAAATACCAGTGTGATGCTCTACCAGCTTAGCTATGAAGCCACACATCTACATCTACATCCGCAGTTCAAATATGAATTGTTTCATATATATGTTGTGTTTTAAATTTATCCTTGGTTTAAATTTTTTTAAACCAGATTGATGCTGATTTCCCTTTGTTTCAGATTATGCTATTCAACATGAGACAATGAGAAATAAAAATCAAACTGGTTTAACATATTTTAAACCATAGATAAAATTAAACCACAACATATACTTCACATAATATTGAAAGTAAATTATGGAACAAGTCTACCAGCTTTAATTTAACAAGCTGTGGCTTACTTAGGAGGTGGAGCACCAGTCATGGCATCATACCGGCAATGATTTAACATGCCAAGAGATGTCAAGTACTGTAGAAAGAACAACAAGGAATGAGACGGAATCCTCCAGGAAGTTGAGTAATATTTATTTAAGTTGGACAAAAATCGAGTACCAGAATAATTTAAATAATATTGCATTAATAAAAGTTAAAGATGTAAGTAATTATTTGTGATAACACCAACAATAATTTCTTATCAGAGCCTGAGAAAATGAATTTTAAATTTTGTAAAAACATCCTTAAGCGATTCAGTGGAATTCAGTGGAACTTCGAAATTTGTTTTCGATGTTTGGTGTTGTTAGAAAAGAATTCTTTTGATAATATATTTGAAGTAGAAACACAAAAGCTTGCAATAAGGTGTAAATAATTTTGGTACATAATTTTGTCCAATAAATACTCGAAGTCCTAACAGATTCCGTCTTAATTTATTAAATAATACACCTTAAATCAAACTACTACACACCTAGCATGATCTTCCAGAGGGTCAGTCAGGGTTTAGGGGTATACATTATACAGGGGCATTAGAAATTGAGTATATGGTATTATTTTTTGCCCTGGCTCTGCAATACAGGTATATGGTATATTGTGGTAGAATTCTCAGTGGATTTTTAGTTGAACATTCAAAATCTATTTCATTTATCCTTGAGCATGTCCCTTCCCCTTTAGTGTTTAGGTATAATATTATCGGTACATCACTACCCCCTGGCCCACCCTGAGACGTTGCCCACTAACATTTGCCAAGTCCTCAATGTGGCACAGGATTCTACCTTGCACAGTTTGAAAGATCATGGTGCTGGGCAGCTTTAAAAATTAAATGAATGGCACTTTCTTAAAGAAAAAATCACTTGGTAAGAAGGTCTGAAGCTGGAAGATATTTTTTTATTAAGTTGCAGAAAAGCTTAAAGGTCAACACTGAAGAATAAGCTCTATGGGCCTGAAAGTCTTGAAGGAAGGGTAGCTAGTTAACAAAAGATCCAAAATTTAAAAACCAGGGCTTTCTTTGCAATGAGGGGGCATGTCAATTTTTCTATTTTATCAGGAAAAAATAAGCATTTACTTTATAGCGGGAGGAGCAGTGACCTAATGGTTAGTGTGGGGGACTCCAGATCGGATGGGCCAGGTTTGAGCCCTGGGCCTCTCTGGACTAGCATTAGGGTGGAGAAGGGAGGGCCACTAAGCTCATAATTATGCAGACCTATTTACTAAATATAAAATTAATCTACAACGAAGCTGTGGGAGCATTTAGATGTCATCTCTACCTACAGGAATCTTTAGCTCAGCAGCCCGGGCAACAAATCTGTCCAGCAAAAGCTTTGCTTGAGAACTGCCATCTTGTTCCAACCTGTAAAGCCATCCCTATACAAATTACAAATTAAAGTTTATGAATCAAAAAGCCATTGAACAGCAAGATTAAAACCCTTTTGAAGCTTGGTTCAAAATTTTGATTATCCTTTGGGAGGCTTACTGATCGTGATACCTGTACAATTTATGTTCAGATTCTAAGAACTTAGATCTGCATCCCATTATTGATTATTTCTTTATAATTTCTCATCTCAAGTCTGCTCAACAATGAAACTAATGATAAGCAGTAAGTCTGTCAGGATGTAACATTTTTTATTCCTATCCTGCCATCCCTGGACTAAACAATATCTGGACTACCATATGGAAATGTGTTACTTTATTAAATAACCTCTCTAGACTTCTGTTCGCCAGCAGTTGGCCAATCATAGATCACCTTCCAATTTCTGGAAAGTGGGACTTTGACCCCACGTTGTGGCTCTGGTCACATTGTTGTTGTGATCTCGCCATTTGTAAATCTTATAAAAAAAACAGGGCGAAAAGCTCACCAGTCGTGGATTTTCAGCAGCCACTCTCGGTGACACATTTGATGAAAAAGAGACGGGTGTTGAGAAAGGAGCATTTTCAATCGTTTACAGAAGTCCAGAAGCATGGTTTAAAATTGAACGCTGGCTATCGAGCGACGTGTATTCCAATAAAATGTGTGCGATCGCAGTCGACAAAGCTCACATAATAAAACAGTGGCAAGCAAACTGAATCTGTTGGTTTTTCATTTTTTACCTTTTACATGCGCATGTATGTTTGGGTGTCTGAAAAGGCGGTCTGCCGCTGCCGCTACTTCTGAATTTTTCAGAGTGATTATTTCAACTTTGTCTTGAAGCTTTACAAAGAATCGGATCGTATGATTTTTTTGAATCAATTGTTCTTAATCATGGGAGTCAAGTGATGGCGCCGGAGAGAAAATATTGAAGCTGAACTCAACATGTGTACAACTGACAATTGAAATGGCTCTTGTCCAAAAGAAGAAGTAAAAGTGGTAGGGAATGTCAATGATTTTGCAGCAGTACTACCGCTCGATGATCCAATTATATGACCCAGTCGTTGATTGTTCAATCCTTCCGCAGTCTCTTGCTCCTTAGCCTCCCTTTTCATAACTTCCCTTTATTTCCCTTTGTAGGGAACGGAATTTGCTTAAAATCTTCCCAAATTTGAGCATTTTCTTGTAACAAGCGGTACAAATAAAAAGGCGACTTGACGAAAATACGGTTGCGTCGATGTCGATCGCACTTTGGATTAGACCAGGAATACCCACAGAACTTTTACCGAAAACTCTAACTCTGTCAAAAACAGAATGAATCACTTCGAACAATTTTCTTGAGAGTTTCTCCCAAAGAAGGAGAACATGGAATACCATAAATCATTTCCATGTGAATGACGTGAATCGTTTTGCGTTTACTCTGTGGGTGTCGATTTCCATTTTTAATGCAGCTCGTTATTGGCTAACTGCTATACAATAGACGGATGCTGATTGGCTTTTTCAAAACAAAGGCTAACAGCCGGCGAACGGAAGTGGCAGCTCTGTTGAGCAGACGTTCGTGGGGAAGGAACGCGTGACGAAGCCCAAAGGACGTCTGCGTGGGAGGCTTTTCTAGACTGATATAATTTGGTTTTATCAACTGGGTTGATAATGTAAATTGATTCGGAGCGATTCGTCGGAGTGATTCGCTCCGACGAAGGGCTAACGCTCGAAACGTCAGCTCTTGAATCTTTTTACGGTGGCCAATTGACATTATCAACCCAGTTGATAAAACCAAATTATATTGTTATACTTCCCACCGACGCAGCACCACAGTTTCTTTAGAAACTTACCCCCTCTATTCTAGACTGAGATTGAATAAAGTTTAAAATAAATGTTTCTCACCAAACAGTGTTCCAAACAAACATGGTCATTTGTCTCCTGTGCTATTTGGATGGCTTCCTTTAGCGCTGCCAATGCCTCTTGTCTGAAATCCAACATCCAGCGACGACACAGTTGTTTTATTGACATTTATCCACTAAATAGCTATTTATCTGATGGATAGAGCCTGCTAAGATTATTTCAGATGAAGCTTTGAGTACTGAGATTTGAAGGATTCAGCTGACTCATGTGGACATTAATTACTCCAAAAATTAATTAATTACTTCGTCGGATTCGCTCCGACGAAGGGCTAATGCTCGAAACGCCAGCTCTTGAATCTCTTTACAGTGGCCAATTGACATTATCAACCCAGTTGATAAAACCAAATTATATTGTTATACTTCCCACCGACGCAGCACCACAGTTTCTTTAGAAACTTACCCCCTCTGCATATTTAGTAGCTTTGAGTATTGCTACTCCCACCCCCTCCCCTGGGCAGGATGCTAGTCCACTACTCCCCACTGGATAGGGTATGGTTTTGACCCCTCAGTACTGAACAGGTTTTTTTTAATTTCAAGGGAGCCTGTCCTAATCAGGGTCTGGGCCCATCCTAGAGAGGGTAGGCTTCAAGACTTTTGTCGAGTCTTAAGCAATCACAAATCCGAAATGTTCATCAGTATTTATATGCTGAATGTTCCACATGCTTTATGTCAGTATTTCATATGCTTTACATCAGTATTTATTAAGACGGTCATCAGTCAAACATTAGATCCTTTTCTGGACTAGATATTAGCACTATTAATACATTAACAGGGTAGGTGTTTAGCATTCTTTTTGTCCTAAACAGGGTCAAGGTCTCAAACCCCAGTGGCACCCCTATATCCAAACATGGGTCAAGTACCCCCCTCCTTTCTTATCAAGCAAGATCTGGACAAACCCATACCTGTGGCCAAATCGACAGTGAAGTGCAGCCAGATTTAGGGCAGCATATCTGAATCTGTGACACCTTTCAGCCTCAACCTCTTCTGAATCTGAGGCTATTTTAATAGCAGATTCACCTTGCCATTGTTGTCGATCAAAATAATGATATAGGCTGTCCAATGCTTCTTTAAATTCCTTTGTTCTCAGACAGTTAAGAAAGCTTGTGTAATGCTGTGGAATAAATGTTGACAGTCAAATAGTCCTGCAGGGAAATACATGGTGATAACAGGGTGTTATGAGGTTGCATCAAGTTGATACACATTTATTAACTGCAGTACCTAAATTAGTTATTACAGCATGTAATGTGGTTTTTCAAGGGTGAAATATTGTTGCAGGATATTTCAGATTATCGCTATGTGGTTAGAAGGCTATGCCAGTCTTTTAGCAAGATGGGTCATATAACACAGGGTTGTCAGTAGGTTTTTGAGTAGCAGGTTCCATCCAAAAAGTAGGCGGCTATTTTCATTTTATTTCTCCAATATCATGCTTAGAACTGACCAACTAACATTCGGAATAGCCGGTGCAGTATTCGGAATAGCAGGTGAAATGCGCTGGTTGCCGGCTTATTTTGACAACCCTGATAACATATAATTTGGTTTTATCAACTGGGTTGATAATGTGAATTGGCCACCATAAAGAGATTCGAAAGCTGATATTTCAAGCGTTTGCTAGCTTGAGAATTATTTCTTTAAATATTGAAAAAAATATCTTTAATAAATTTGTACTGAGCCAAAAAGAAAAGATGCTTATAATAAGCTTGTTAATTTTCTAGGAAGCTGGAGCCTTGCCTACCGATTTTTAAACCTTGTCTGAGCACCTGGTGATACATTACTGTTAGTATCACTGTATAGAGTGTTAACATGCATTCTTTTGTCAAGATGAACACTTTCTTTCAGGCTCTGGGTTAACCAAAGACCATAGTTTGGCCCAGCCCAAAAGTAGCTGAGGAGTATCTCAGCATTCCATTATTTCGGAACTACTATGGAATCTGTTGCCCTCTGGGCTTCCCGCCAGTATTCATTCAAGAGTGTTATTTTAGCCACCTACAGTGACACCCCAGTTTGTGATTAATCATTGTCACACTGTGATATGCAGCTTTTCACGCAGCAGGGTTGTTGCCCTTGAAACTAAGCTCTCGCCAACAGGATCAGGGAATCACTCTTCGCCTGGCCTCTACCCTTCAACCTGTTCTTCATGGATGACCCTACCGAGAGTCTTAAACTTCAGCCCACAAAGCTTTAGAGTTCACAGAATTGGCCTTACATGCAGTATGGGAAGACAAGGTGATCACTGGGGGACATTAAACTTTTTTCTACAAACTAAAAAATTGAGCAAACGAAAACTTACAGCCTCTGCAATATTAGGGGAAGTTGTCAAAATGTCTGTTATTCTTGACTGTAGTTCAGGAGGTGACAGGGCATCCTCTTCAGTAGACTGCAGCAGACAAACCTTGAAGACAAAAGCATTTATCTGGATTCATTTACAACAAGGCATACACCCATAAAGTTTGGACAACGTAGAAGAACAAAACAATTAACACAACAACTTATTTATTATTACCTGTTTAGCCAGGAAGAATTCAGCTTGTCTCTTTGACACTGAACCTTGAAGGAAAGTGTTTCTGAAAGATCCACACAATATTTTTATTTAGCTGCACCCAGTGTTATAGGAATGCAATACATGGAACATTTGAAGGCTTGATTAAATTTAGTTAAAGAAGATCCTTAACATTCAAACTCCATCACTGGTTTGTGAAGAAGAAATTCAATCAGCTTGATAAATTTAGCTGACTGACTAACTGGTTCACTATACTGATTCATTAAACAAGGACTTGTTCAAAGCCCTTTTTTTAAAAAATGTTATGATACATTATACTTTGAAATGACCCTCAAGGGAGAATATTCTCTTTGATCCCCCACCCACAAGAATTTCCAACAAACTATTCCTTTCTATAACTTCTAACCCTTAAATACCCAAGATCTATTTTATTTTATTTTATTTTATTATCTTGCCACACAGAATAACTTACAAGTAGAATAGAAAAGATAATAAATAGTTAATTAAGATTAAAGTTAAATGAACATACAACTTGGAAGAAGTGACTGTGGCAGGGCAATCTCCGAGAAGCAAAGCTTATGAGACATAGAGATTTCCCCCCACGGGCAATATAAATACTAGGCAGCATTTTGAAATAAAGAAAAGACATGTATTTTAAGTGTATAAGTGTACTTAGACAAAAGACAGATATAAAGTATTAAGGTATTTAGGTTGTATTTTGTCTGACCCTTAAAAATGGTTTGATCACATGCTTGAATGTATTAAAAATTCTAATTAAAGATTCTAATTAAACATGTAATGTGTGCAAAGGGCTTTGTAGCTTACTCTCCGCTTTGCTGCTTTAAGGGGATTGTATTTCACTCCTCTACAAAAAATGGGCATTTGTGGAGAGAAGTGAAACATGATCCCTTAAAAATGGCTGCATGGGAGGTTAGGTTCTCACATATATATCCTATGAATATTAAATATTCCGAGTGTCAAGGGCTTCACTCTTACCTAGACTTGTCAGCAACATTTCCTTCATCTTCACTTCCCATACTCTGCATGCTGACATCCAAGCTAATATCCATCTCCTCTTTGTCATTATCGTTTTTGCCATTGCCCAAATAGGCCTTAAGCATGTCTACAAAGTGACTCACTTGACTGAAACTCATCTTGTGAAAAGACAGGGCCATTCGTCTTGTAAACAGGCCTTGAGAAAGCACACATTCAACTTTTAAAAGTATTGTGTGTCATATATGTTGTGGTTCAATTTTATCCTTAGTTTAATTTTTTTTCTATCCAGTTTTTAAAGTGCTACTATGATGAAATTTGGATGCCTCCAAACTACGCCATTTTAAAGCATTAAACAGTAATCTACATGAGAAGAAAATTGCCGCTTACTTTTTTGAAATATCTTTTTTCATTACAGAGATGTTAAAGTTTTTAAAATATGCAAATTAGCTTAGTGATGACATCATAGACTCAACCAAATTTTAATCAAGTAAATGAAGTAAAAATATCTCACCCAGGTTTGTATCAGAAATATTTGATTCTATGCATCATGACTCTACTAGGTGAGTTGTACAATATGCAATTAACAATTATCTTACTATGGCAACATGCTGGGTTCCAGACCTCCCCAATGTTGAAGGCTATTCTGGCCATTTTTGGCCGTAAATGTTGATATTTCTCAATGACTCCAGATCTACATGATTTCGCAAGCATATTTATGTGTTAGGTAGGTTCGTCAGCCTGGTTTAATTTTTCTGGGCTAAAAATCATTCAAATACTGAAAACAGATTCGAGGGGACTGGAAAAGAGTGTGTTGCCATGGAAACAAGATTAAGTTACAACCATAGATGTGTTGCTTGAAGAACTATTACTGTGCCAAGTTTCAACTGTCTCTGTAGAAACCTGACTGAGATAGCCCTATTTTCTTTCTTGATATAAAATTGAGTTGAGTAGATGACGTCATCAGTCTCCTAATTTGCATATTTTACCAATTTTTTAAAACTTGAATATCTCTGGAACTACTACAGATATTTGAAAACAGAAAACAGCATTTTTTATCTCACATGAAGCAGTGCATGTTTCCCTTCAAAAAGCAAGGTGTAAAAATTTGATCACGGTAGCACTTTAACCTTCTGGGTATTTTTTTTAATTTTCTCTTTAGAATTTAACCTTGCGGTGGACTAGCATCCAATCCAGAGGGAGTAGAAATACTCCTAGTCACTTATTGCTAAGGAAACCGGAGATAAGCGCCGGCCTGATGAACCACTCAGGCTCTAATGCAGACTCTACCTTTTTTTTTAACCTTTGGAATTGGGTACAAGTCTGAGAGTGTCTCAGTGATATAGGTAAATATGTGCTCTGTCAGCATTTCCTGTGTGGCAAAGTGGATAAGAGGTTGGACAACAGATCCAGAGGTTATGAGTTCAGATCCTGTATGTGCAGATTAGCAAAGAAAAATATATATATAAAGAGACTTGGGGGAGTAAAGAGATGGCAGGAGGTAAAGAGATCATGTAGGTTGGGGGAGAAGGAAGGTTGAGTAGGGGGTAGAAGGATGAGAGGTTGTAGGGGAGTGGCGGACAGCCACTTTTTAAAATAAAACTGTTTTATTTTCCATACCTTGCTTTATAAATTGTCAATTTTAGCAGGTCCAATAGCGCATCTTGGACAGCCACTTTTTGAATCCTGACTAAAAAGCCTGATCTGGAGTCCAGTATGTGCACTAACCCTAAGGTCAGTGATTTGCCTCCCAAGTGTTGATTCCAAGATTTTAGTCATGCTTTGAAAATTCATTCTTTGTGTCTCACCAGAAAATTTAAAAACACATTACATTTTTGAGTCCATTTTCTAGCTGCATCATCCAAAGTGTGGGTGTACAGGACTTCCGAGGTTTAATATGTTTTTTAATTATTTCATTGTATCTACATCATTCAAGATTTCTGCTGCACCAGGCCAACAACAACTACAATATTTAATAAACATGCACTCTGTAACCTGATATTTCAATGACCAAATAAAGAATGATTTGCTCTTAATTATGAGATCCATTTTCACTTGTGCTGCACTGTATGCATAAATAAACGTCCAAATTGTGTCACTCAATGTTTCAACTGAGAACATACCAAACAAGCTTTTTTTGTGCACAGCAGGTTCTTGTCCAGTTAACAGGCTTTCCAAGGAGTTAAAGAATTCTGAAATGCCTGATACTCCATTCCCCACAACACTGTGTAAACTGTAACATAATCAAAATATTGAATAATATTAATGATTAGTCACTAACACAAGCTCCAGGCATGGTGGTCAAATGGTTACAGTATTTGATGTGGAAAAATGTACTACATTTTTCTAACTTCTGGTGAATAAGAAGGAAAATCAGACCGAGTGTGAAATCAAGTCCCTGTAACAACAGGTAAGACCATTGTATTTTTCCACATAAAAATGTTTGACAGCTGAGTTCCCATAGCTCATCAGATTCTGTGTTTTGGTTCCAACAATTTCTCAAGTCTGTTTCGAAATTGTCTTTCACTAAATTACAGGTTGCATCATTCATATGGCCTATACTTCCAACCAACGAATGTGCTTGCAAGGATTTGATTAGTTACAGTCTAAAACTAGTAATAACTGACGGTTACTTAGGAAGTGTGGGCGAGGACGATGCATTGTGCTTTTGGGTTAGCAAAAGTGTAACAGATGTGTACTAAATTGTAATCAGTGGCACATCGTGATTTTTGGCTCTTTGGGTAATGAAATATTTTGGGACCCAAAGGGAAACTGTTTCTGCTTAGAGAACCATTATGTATGTAAAAGCAGTGGTAAAAGACGTCACTGTATCATGATTATGATACATAAATAAAATCTTTATTAAATATAAAAACCGCTCTCACTCCAAGGACAAACAATGCTCTGGCTGCATAATTGAGGTCAGGGATGAACAGACCGGATGAACAACAATCCCTCACTACACGCTTGTCAGGTCAGGGGCAAACAACACGCGTTCCATGCTTGAGGTTAAGTACAAACAGATTGGACGATGCTCTTGCTACACACTTGAGGTCAACTAGGATGAACAGATCTCACTACTCTCTTGAGGCAGAATGAGGTCAGAAAATGACATCCGACACAACATGAAGAGGACATGACCAGGTTGACACACCCGAATTTAGATTGCACGGCACTGCTGCTGTGCGCAAGTTTCATGTGATCAAAGGTCCAAGTACGCGTGAGGCACATGATCAAATTGCGTTCTTTGCATTCCATACATTCTTACTGGAAGAACACTCAAATAGAGCAAAAAATTGACTCAGAGGCTGACTACATAAATACCGCATATGCATTTTGATTTGCAACGTTGAGATTAGGATTGCAGGCCCCTCTGGTCACCACAATAAATGTATGCCTACAAGTTACAACATTAAATACTCTAAAATTAGAAACCTTTTCACAAGCAGGTCGGACAAGCTAACATCCATAATCTTGAGCTGCTTGCACAACTCAGTTAATTCTAAATCTGGAGCCTGAAAGAAAGATATAGCAGAACTTAATGTTTATTAGTTAAGTATCAAAATAATAAACATATGAATTAAAAATTATAGATTATCATCGATTGATCGGATCGATCAATATCAATCAACTGATCATACCTTTAACAAAATTTTTGATTTTGATTGGTTGTGTACTCACCTGTTTGTTAAGGAATCAGCCCAAGATCGCATGGGTATCCAATTACAGGTATCCAATTTGAACAACAGGGACGGCGGAGCGTATTTGAAAGTGTGGGGGCTTGAAAATGAGCGCCGGTGGCGCAACTTTCTAGGGGGGGTTCTGGGGGCATCTTCCCCCAGAAAATTTTGAAATCTAGCAGCTCGGAAATGGTATTTTCAACGTTCTCCATGATGTAGTTCTTAAAAAAAGACAACCTGGATAAGTGTAAAATGACAGGTACTTTTTGTGCTACAGCAATATTTTGGAAGTTTTGTAAATACGAACCTTGTACTAAAACAAAAAATTGTCTTTGTCGTAAAAAGTGGGGGGGCTGAAGTCCCTCCAGCCCCCCCGGCTCTGCCGTCCCTGGAACAACTTCAAATTGGATAACTGTAATTGGACACCTGCACCATTCAAGTGTCAATCACATACACTTAGATGGGTTCTTCCTTGCTGTTTTCCTACTTTTTGCACAAAACAGATTCTCAAAACAGAAAAGAGGTTCACACAAGAGGTTCGAAAAGACTTAATAACCTCAACATTTGTTATTGATGCGATTAATTGGTAATTGGTTTGGGAGAATTTGAGCCAGTTATACAAGCCCGAGATGCAGTTGAGGGTCTGCATAACTTTTGAGAATTCTTCCAAACCCTCAAGTGTTTAAAAGGTCCTCTATTGCTTTTACAAAATATTTCTTATAAATATGCACGAAACTAAAACGTCACAACTGTGTCAGCGTACTCCCATCTAAACACACCTATCAACCAATGAGAACGTGTGTAGTATCTCAGTTATTTTATAATTAACAGTTATTCCACAAGTGCACGTTGGATATGGGATGGTAGCGCCAAGTAGGCTATAACCATCTCATATCAAACGCCCCCAAAATATTGTACAAACATAATAAATTTGCGAAAAATGCATTCTCTTACGCGAATACCTACCATATACATTTGGAGGTCAATAGCATATGAGCTCAGATACCATTGCTTCTAAACCAATCAGAACTCAGGAAATGCAATATACCAATAGCTAGTTTTTAATAATGATAGATGTCACCTAACATATCATATCATCACATGGCATACCTAATCAAAACACCTATTAAATGCTTTACGTGTAGGCTTATCACTTAGCTTAAGTTTTTAATCTAGCGTGTTCTAAAAGAAAAAAAGTAGACATAAGCTTATTTATTAAATGTAAGCACTATGAACTTCATGAAAAAGTCGAGATAGAGCACACAAATATGAGTCTTTACCTCAAAGAATTCCAACAAAAGCAACGATAATTTGTGCCTACATCTTCCTATACAATCTAAATATTCTTCACATTCTTCATCCGTGGAGCTTAGGTATTTTATAAGGATCAAGAGAGATACTTTGTGTGGCGAAACCCAATCTTTCTGTGACTTTGTCGCCATTTTGCAAATCTTCGTGTTCAAAGATTAGCGCCAACCTCTATCCGATGGGGCGTAGCTTATCTCAAGGGAGGGGTACTTTGGTGGAAAGAAAGCAATCTTATTGGATATCCAAAACAACCGAAAACAACCGTTTGCTAAATAAAGCTTAGAGCCTCTGTATAATTCAGTAAGTAATATCTTAATTAAATAAATTATAACTAAAACTTCAATTCAATATCTGGATGGTCGTGAATTTCATAGTTTAGTACATCCTTTCTATCACCCCCTGAGAAAACATTGACTAACCATAAGTCCTGGCGCGTAGCGTTCAAAACCACAGTGAAAATGGCGGCGGAATCATGGAAGAGAGTTGGTACATGACAACAAGCACAAGTTTGTGGCTTTCTCCACCAACGTAAAGAGATTTTCGTAGAATGATTTTTACGCTCAAGGAAGTCATCAAATGGTTGGGACTATCGATCTTCGAACTATGGCTTCACATTGTAGCGATATTTGTATTTTCAGTGTTGGTGGCCGTGAAATTGGAAGGCGGAACTATGTCATGGTGGACTGTATTTATTCCCTTGTTTGTGTGCGACGGATGTGTGGCTTACTTCTCGGCCATCGTGTTCATAAGACTCTATCTGGCAGGCGACAGGCGTTTAGCGGCGACGAGAACGTTATGGAGTGCTTCTGTTGTAGCTTTGTTGCTAACTTATAAAATAACTCTCTGCCAACGTTTGGAAGGCATTCGAGAAATAGATTATGCTGTTATACACGTACCATTGTTCATTCTCTTAAAAATGCTCGCAGTTCGGGCTTGCCAAGTGGACTACTGATGATGACAGTGACGCAAATTCCAAGAAATTATTTGATCGTTGGAACTGCATCGCACTACCTGGTCGAATCACGTGATCTGTAGTAGACGAGGACCAGGTCGATATCATGGGGATATGTCAAAAACACCCCAGGGGTGATTTTGAGAGTCGTAGAAAATTACGCACAAGATACTGTCCGTGCATTAAAACCCAAGTCAACTAAAGTTTTGAGTAATAATTTTGCAATCCTTGTGAACATTTTATTAGTAGGCATGTTCGCCTTTTAAAAAGAGAAAATAACTTCACAATATCGAGGCATGGCTTGTGTAAGTAGTTTAAAAAGAGCTGTCTGTTATGTGTGTAGTTTTGATGTAAAGTGATGGAAATATGTACATTTGCCAAAACAGAATTTAACTTTAAGTGATCAGAATTTTCAACACCAAATGAGCTGACAGTTCATTAAAATTTGTAAATATCCCATACTTTTGTGAAAAATTATGTTTAAAGGAGCCATGTCAAGGTTTGTACATTTTGAAAACTTCAGCCTAGATTATTCAAATTTGTCCTTTGTAATCCGTCTATATCTTCTCCATCCTTAGCCATCCTTGTTTCTTTTTAGTTTAGTAGTACCAGGCCCATAGGGAGGGGGTACGATGGGTTTGTTCTTTTGAAATAGTGACATTCTCTGAAACTGTAAAATATGTATGTAAAGTAGTCTCTGCACCCAGGAGGTGGGGCATACCCCAGACCCCCAAAGGGGCTAGTTTGGTCCATCTTCTTCTTGTCAACCCCGCTTTTTCCAAAAATCAATGCGTTAAACTGTAGAAGTCGGACAACAGTCAGTTCCATTGACCTCCACTCAGATTTTTCTGTGATTTGTTCCACTCTGGTTAGTCCAGTCCCTAAACTCTCCCTTCTGCGCGCCCTATTATAGGAGCTGACCCAGGCGCGTGGGAGGGCACGCGGAAGGGAGAGTTCAGGGACTGGACTACACTCTGGTTTGTTTGTGGTTAGTTCTACTATGGTTTTCTTGTGGTTTGAGCACTCGATTGCTTGAGTTAGCTATTTATTTTTTGGTAAGGGTAGCACTATCTTCAAATTAATCACTGTAAATATTTAAAATTCGACTCATAAAAACTTTACTCTTGCTGCTCAGGTGCAATTAAATAATGAACTGCTCTTAATCAGAGATACCCAGCCAATCGACAGGCACCTCCGAATTGCATTACATAACATTAGCATGATTACCAAAGTAGACAACATAAACTTTCCGAGAAAATGTTACTAGAATGCTCGACTAATTCTTTATGCTTTTGCCTCACGAAAAATGCTCTAAAAATTCCAGTATCAAAAGCGTACTCCTGTAAACGAAAACTACCTCACCACTTTGAATTCTTAAAAATTATGTATGGTTATGAGGCCACGTATGTTCTTGAGCCTTTGGTAGCTGGTTTTGCGTTTCGTGTTTTTTCTTTCCTTCTAGCTCTTAAAATATCTGCCTGTTTCGAGAACAATCAACATAAAGAATCGTCGTCGGAGCTGGCCGTGGAAAATGTTGCAGGGTGTTTTTCTTTTTCGGGGCGCGTGTCAGAGAAATCGTTTAGTTAGTTTTCGGGCACGAAGGATCTTGGAATCTTGGCATACCATGGCAAACCCTAATTCGCGAAAACCCCTATGACGAAAAATTTTTGGGCCCTCACCTTTGCGGGACCCCACCTTAGAAAGTCGTCTGGACCCGCCACATGACTTTATACTTCAATAATTGACGTCTCGTGGCAATACGGAAGGTCTCAGTTGGATTCGATACAGCTAGATAAAAACGGAACTGTACGTCCTGTAAGGTAAAGTCCATCAGCCTAGTGGTCCATCAGGCTGGAGCTTATCCCTAAGCAACTTGGAGTATTTCTTCTTCCCCTGGATGGGATGCTAGTCCATCACGGCGAAAGAGGATCCCCTTGCCTGACACCCCTTTCTAGTTGAAAAGGAGAGGAGAAAAAACCATTATTAAAAACACAACTTGAGAGATTACTATAAAAAATTTGAATCCACCTTATGAAGGAGGGTCCGAAATTGAAACGCTCTAATGTTTTATAAAGAAAATCATGTTCTATGGAGTCAAAGGCTTTTTCAAAGTCTATAAAGAGTAAAACACCTGGTAACTTTAATGGTTCAGTGTGGGCGATAATGTCTAAGATTGAACGAGCGGTTTCACCAATAAACCTACCCTTCATAAAACCGGATTGATTCGAATGAATTACACTAGGAAGAACAGCTTTTATTCTATTTGCGATGACCTTAGTTGCAATTTTTGAATCAACATTAATCAACGAAATTGGTCTCCAATTTTCCAAAAACATCCTGTCTCTTCCTTTTTTATCGATCAAGGTGATGATCGCCTGTCTTTGGGAATTGGACATTTGCCCTTGCTCAAAAGAATGATTAAAAACTTCAGTCATCAGCACACCAACAGAATTCCAAAAAGTTTTATAAAACATATTCCATCATTTCCATGGGTCTTCCCCGTATCGAATGTATCAAGTGCTTTAGCACATTCCTCTGTGGTTACTTGACCCTCACAACTTAATCTTTCTTCTTGTGATAGACGTGGAATACTCGAATTTCCAAGAAAGTTGGCTAATTAGTCAGATTGACCTACCCTCAATTTGCTGCTATATAGATTCTTGTAATACGCTGAAGAAGAATCTAATATTTTTTGATAGTTTTTGGTAATGACGCCACTTAAGCAGAGCTTCCTTATGTGTTTTCTGGTATAATTTCTCTTTTCTAAACTCAAAAAATATTTATTACTCTTTTCGCCGTATTCATGCCATCTCGAAACCTTGGACCATAGACGTTGACTATAAAATATTTTTCATCATTGATTTGAGCTTCAATACTAATATATCAACCATTGGGATCAAGAAATTTTTAATTATTTTGCAATCAAAACCTTTCCGAAAGAGTATTGCAACACCTCTTGAATTACTACTCCCATGAGCAAGCTCCAGAGGGGCACCCCATTCAGCTTTCCATTGTTTCCCAATTTTATCATTGTGTTATGCTTTTAAGGCCGTGGCAAACAGGGACACAGTGCGGACACATTGTTACCGACACCAATGTTTCCCTGTTTGCCTTCATGCACAACACATTGTTGTGAACACAAAAATGTTTCTGTTTATATTCAGAAACATTTTGTGTCCACAACAAATATTTCCAAGTTTGCGCGCGCAAAGAAAGTTAACGCCATGAGCAACAATATGCCGCGATCAGTATAAATGTCGCGGGGAAGTTAAGGTTTTGTTCAGGGACTGGAATAAGAACTTATTACAAAAATATTAAATTGTTTTGTAGGCTGGTAAAAATCTTCTTTCATACGTTGGATGGTTTTAACATTTCCAAAACTGGTGAAATTCTTATTAGGCCAGGGAAATTTAGTAATGCGTCTAGAAGTAAAAGAACATTACGCTCTAGAGTGTTTCAGTGTAACTGTGAACATCAACATTGGTGACGGGCTCCACGATATTTCGAACTTTCGAGCCTGTAAAATAAATAATCCAGGTCCTTTTAACATGAACCGATATAACCCCAAAAGGAGACCGATCTGGGCGTTGGCCAAGCCTCTAAAAGAGACCATGAAAACTTTTTATTATTTGACTAAATAAAACGAATCAAAAATATACATAAATGAGACGTTCACGGCTAAATATAATGGCGTTTTTCCCAGAACACTCTAAGTGAGACCAAAGTCCGAAATTTACACCCCTAAGCTTTTTTGACGCACCGGGTACCAATCCCATTTGCCAGCATATTTCATTTTCCAAATACCACAGTTCCCATTGCTCAAATTCCACTGGTCACAGTTCCAAAGTATTAATCCCATTCTTGACAATTTTTCCCATTCCCAGTGACTGAATTCCAGTCCGAGTGACTCCCATTTTCCCAGGATAAAAGTAGGCCAATCCCAATTCCCATTTTACCTCTTCAGGAATCGAAATATATCTATAGAATGTTCCCAACCCACCAAACGGTTGATTAATCGAAATTTTAAAGAATAGACCATTTCCGAGTTTTCTTTAACTTCTGCTTGAAAACGAGTCTAAGTGCGAAACCATTCATATGAAAGTGAGTTTGATTTGCATGAAATTGAACTTGCTGGTTGAACACATTTTCATATGAATAGTTTCGCACTTAGACTCGATTTAACACTGAGGAAATGGCCTATTGATGTAGTATCTCCCTATAAGAATTTGAAAGGAGTACCAATTTCGATCGAAAGAATATAAAAAGGCTGCTTTTTCTGTCGAAATAAAAGGGGGTGCTTACATGATACCCCCAATAACCCCGGTGACTTTTGTACCTGCGCGAGTTCGATCACCCCGGTTCCCTCTCGTGGTAATCGCTTACATAACGCTTACACCGGAACGAGTAGATCAAACCACAGGCGCTCCATGGGTTGTATGTGATTTCCATGACATAATGTAAGAGAATGTATGAGAAAGGCTCGAAACTTTGCTGGTTTATTTAGGTTTGATGAAGTTTCGAAAATTAGAAGAAATGATATTTTCTTTAATTCCAAGGGTTCATGGTCAGCAAAGAACGACCAACTTCGCAATGGGAATGGCCATAAAAACGATTTAACATGTGTTTTACAAAGTGTAAAACTCGCCTAAATGTATAAATTTAAATCGACTCTAGGACCACAGAGACCTCAAAACCGGCGCGAGTTCCGGAGCGAGATTTTCATTCCGGTACGAAAATTCATTCCGGTGTCGTGTAAATGGCTGTCAGTTTCATATTCCTATTTTACGATTTTTGTAAAAAAAGCCTTTTTTGGACATTGGTCAGTTGTGAGCTAAATCTGCTCCCAGATACTCAAAACTTCCTTTACTGCATGAAAACTTGCTGTGCCTGTCTTTCCACGATCGTAGAGTCCTAACATTCTCGTCCCAAGAGGCCGCGATCCTTTTGGTCATCACCAAGGAATCGAGACCTCTGGCCACCCCCAGCTTGTGAGCATGCGTAGAGTACTCGTTCTGATTCGACAATGTAGAGTACAACGTAGAGTACTCGTGTCAGATTCGACAATGAGTCCGTGATTCGCGGACTTCCGGTTTTGGAGACAGCCAGAGGTCGTGATTCTTGGTGCTGACCAAAAGGATCGCGGCCTCTGGTGACGAGAATGCGTGTAACGGTTTTGTTTGCTCGGGTATGCGCAACAGGCAAAATTTGGAGATCTTCTTTTCGCTTTTAGCTGCTTTTCCTTTTTCTCCTTTTCGTATCGTTTTGCTGCAGTTGTAGGCCTTCTACTGGGCTTGCCTTCAAAAATTCCCGTCCAAAAATTCCCGAGGACGCGTCATCCAAACAGGAAATTCAATTCTTGCTATAGAGTAGCCAAGGGGTTTTGAGGCAATTTTTCCTCGGAGTTTTTTACTCAAATTTCTAAGCATTTCCGTATGTATTTCATGCTCAATTAATTCTTTCACTCTGATCTGGATATCATTGGAAAGATCTCCTCCTGCAAAGTGATGCTTTTTTCAAAGCCGGGACAATGTTCGTCATGGCCGGTTTTGGTGGGCATGGGCACCAATGGGTTAACTTGAAAACTTTTGCGACATTCTTTACATTTTTGAGCTTGCTTTAACTAGAAGATTGCCCGAATTTATGGCAAAATGACTCATCTTTAAAAAATGGTCACGTGATTAACCCATTGACGTCCATAGATTTTTGAAAAAAAAGAGCGCTTTTTGGACATTTGTGAGATTTTATGGTCAGTTGTGAGCTAAATCTGCTCCAAAATACTAAAAACTTCCTTTGCTACATGCGAACTTCCCTGCCTTTCCACGAGCGTCGTGTTTTATGATATTTTTGCTTGGGCATGCGCAAAAGGCTACCTTTGCGTTAAAAGTAGCTTCCCCTATAGGGGTAGGAGGGGGATGGGTTAGCTGGTTTGGGTTACAATAGCTGGTTTGAGGGAATTTCGCTCTCTATCAGTGTGATCTTTTAGAGTACTACTCCAAACGCCGAGAAAAATAAGTGCTTTCTAATTTTGTCTCATTCTATGCACATACGTGACAAAAGTCACACGTACTGTTTATCGCATTTAATTAAAGAACCATAAAAAAATATTTTGGAACTGCAACACATTATATGGGTGTATATGTATATATTATTATGCAATCCCTCCCGATTCACGTTTAGGCGTTTATCATTACTGTGAAAATACGATCTTCATTTTGAACTAACTTTGGTCAAGTTAACCTGACCAAGATTTGCGTCACGTATTTTTTGTTTGTTTTGTCATGGACGTCAAATTAGACAAAAGGCGAGAGAAGACATTGTCTGTGAACCAATAAAAACCCGTGACGATAGATAGTGTGCTCCGCTCGATTCACGTGGAAAAGTGCTTGGCTGTTGTGTTTTGTACTCGGCGTTCAAGCTTTGTTGGATGTTGCTTGTCCCAGTGCTGTGGATTTTTCACATGTAGGAAAATATTTATGTTAGAAGCTTTCATCATTCTACATAATCATTTTGCGAGGCAGTAAGCGCGAACAGTCATCAAACACGTTTCCTGTTGTCGGCATGAAATCAGTACAAGTGAAGGTAAGTTTTCATCTTTTAAAATTGAAGCTTATGTTTATCTTTTCATTCTTTACTTTTGTGCTCATTTTTGCCTCCGCTATTCGGACAGTCAGGGTTAACTGTGTAATTCAGGGTAACTTTTGAAAGCTAGAGACGAATTTCTGAATGACATCCGGTTTGCAGCTGCCTGCACGAGTCGCAAGAAATTACAGCGTTACATTGAAAACTATAACCTCTGACCAGCTAACCGCCCAACTATACACCTTGCCCGATCTTTAAATGTAAAAAGTAAGCCGAAATAAATGTTATTTTTTCCTCAGAGATTCGTACAGTCTAAGCGAGTCTTTTTCTCGCTGTTTAGCACTGGCTTTCGATCCCCTAGTCGGCGCATATAAGCGCAGAAGAAAGCGAAAAAGTAAGCTTACGAAATGGCAAAATCTTGGCGTTGCGTTCTGCAGGTACTTTCACTAGTTTCTGATAATCGTTTCATCGTTTAGCAAGCTTAAATTCCTCTTCGAACGATAGTGAATGGAAGCCATTTTGCGACTAATTACCTGCTTCAATGTGAAAGGAGCGGTAATTGTGACATCCATCATTGTTTACTATTGCCCTACCATACCTTCAACGAAAGATTGTGTAAATTTATTAACTGTTGCTTTGTTTATGGCAGGACACCGAAGAACTGGACAGGATTAGGAACTTGGCGGTTGCTGGGAGGTTGACATTCGAAAATGATCGCCATCTTCTAACACTCTTCGAAGCACTGAATGAACAGCGTAAGTGCGCGCGCTTTTGCGACGCAATTTTGAAGGCTGGCGAAAGAGAGATCACCGCACACCGCTCTATTTTGGCCGCAGCAATACCCAAGATCCTAGAAAATCAAATTAGCAATGGGGAATCCGAGTTTACAGTTGATTTGGAAGGTTTAGATGCTAATGCGGTTGAAGTGTTGGTGGAATTTGCTTACACAGGCAAGCTCAGCGTGCCTGCAGAAGGGGTCTTGAACGTTTTCCATGCCGCCAAAAACCTTGGCATGAGAGAAGTTCAAGATTTGTCTGAGCAATTTATCCGTGAGAAAGTTCTCCCCTTGGATTGGATGGCTGTGAGAGCCTTTGCAGAGATAAACAACTGCCCTAATTTGATGTCCGCAGTGGACGATTTCATTGAAGAGAACGTCGAGGATATCTACCACAAGAAGGACTTCTTCCAGTTGCCGCGGCTTCAGATTGAGCTTGCCGCCACAAACGGCAGGCAGAAAGAAACCATCGACTCCGAGAAGCTTTGCAAAGTGGCTATAAACTGGGCGCATAAGCAGCTAGAGGTGAGGAAAGCTATTTTAAGTTGACTTGCAAAGACTTCCTTTCACCTGCCGCTTTTTAACTGCTTCGCGCATTCGTTAGGTTTATACACTTGTTACTATCTGGCCCCTGCCAAGCAGCGCAGTTTTAGCGAGAGGTAGCTTTAAGTATGTTAAAACAGTTTTCAATCATTTGAACCGAAATGCTACAAAACAAAATCGGTGTGGTGAAATTTTTCGTGCGCTGAATACAAACAACAAATTTCCGCGGGAAACCAATTTAGCGCGAAATATTGTAATTGATATCTGCAAATGAAGTGCGTGCATGAAACGAAGGGCCGGGTGCATCGATCTGCGACTGTTTTGTCATTTTCATGATTTTGCCCTTCACTTGCATGTGTTGACCCGTTAGCGGGTCACTTTGTTGTGGAAATGTGTCCCAGATAGAGACAGGTAATTAGAGAATCTATTGTGTTATGTGAGGAATCTAAAACAATGGAACTGAAAATTGGAAAGAAAGGTCATTTTTATGTCGATCTGTTTGTCATTGGCTGCTTTCACTTCGTTGCCATATGCCATATTCCAAAATCACGTTTAAATAGGTCCGGGTTTCAGCTTGGTGGAAGACATCTTTTTCAAGAATTAATTTGTTCCTGTGCTTTTTGTGTAAGATAATCTTGGAGCTTTCATCACTTTTATTTGCATCATAACAAAGCCTCTGTTTTCTGTGGTGAATTACAGTAGAAGAGCTTATAGCAGATTTTATTTTCTTTGCATGTGTTTTTTTTGTCTCGCCACCCATCCAAGCCACTTATTATGGCTTATGTTTGAAATGTTTTCATTAATGTTAATGAAGGCACGTTTTTTGCATGGCCCACTTATCAAACAGTGCAGTCTTTTGATTGTTTATGAAATCTTATTTGCTTTAAAAAATCATGTTAAAAGAAGTTATGAACTTTTTAGGATCAATTAAGGTTTCAAGCATGCCCCATAAGAACTAAGTAATGAGTTGCCAAAGAAGAGCAGTCAGCCATCTCTTTTCTAGTGATTTAATTCACTATTTCTTTGTGTCAGTAACCTGGCATTATTTGATTGATTCGACAAGCTGAATGGTAGCATAATGCTCCTGTGCCCACCACCTTCAAGTAATGTGCTCCAGATGACCTTTTGTTTTGTCACTTGCATAAATAATTAATAATGTCTGATTATTTTAAATTTTGAACTGGATCATCAAGTCTACAATAATGAATCTTGACAAGTCATAACTAGGGATTACTTTTAATTCACAGTTATTACAATCACCCAGTGCATAAGTGAAATTTGGTTGCCTTTGGTAAATAACCTATAAGAAAATTGGCATGAATTGAATTTATAGAAATGTAGAAGGTCAAACTATATTTTCAGACTTTTCCATGTGAAGTCTCCAGTGAAATCTACCTTGTTAGCACGATCACATCATTGTATATTGCTTGATAGTGTATTTTGCCAGGGAGATTATGTAAAGACAAATTAATTGCTGACATCTTCAGGGGAGTGAAGTGTTGGTTTAATGTATTCAGATGTTGGATGGTTTAGAAAAATATTCTTTGGTGGCTATTCTTGATTATATCTGTACTCTGCAGTTTGCTGTCCGATATAACAAGCGCAAAGTGGCAAATTGTACACTCACCATACAGCCTTGTTTCTTTGCTTGTTATTTTATTGTTGGTGAAAGTACAAGCTTACTTTGTGGTCTTCATCTTGTGGGGTGGGATTTGCGGTTTTGCATCACCAGTTATAGTGATAAGGACCATCAGTAACAAATCAACACATTGCGATCCACCCAAATGCCTAGAGGGTACTCAACAAGGTCAAGCCCTTACTGTTTCTTGAAACATTTTTAACAGAAAACGTTGCCCTTTCAGGTATCTTCCAAAGGAAATGGTGCCTCTTTTATATACCTGTGTGTTAGAAAGACTTCACCCCTATTCATTCCAAAAGGGTAGCAGTCGCAGGGTGCATTTGTTTGAGGCATTTGAAAGATCTTTAAAACTTCTTGAATATTTATTACAGTTTTCCGTGCCAATAGCTGTGCTTCAGTGTGTGAAATTGCTGCTCTTTTATATATTGAATGTGTAATATTTAGTCTACCAGTCTGAGTTTACAGGACACAAGTCAAGAAATGCCATGGCCAATATAAACACATTATTTCCCTTGGCATTTGGGGTATGAGCACATTTCCTTGGTGGATACTTGATATATTACCATATGGAGTTCTCCTTGGAGATAGAGGGGGGAGGGGGGCTGCATTTACGTGACTAAAACACCAAAGTTTACACACCCTTAATATTTGTAATTGTGACAACAACAACAACAACAACAACAAATGTGAATTTAGCTCTACTGACTGGTCTAATTTATTTAATGGTCTATCAGATACTACTGAAATGTTTAATAAGTTTTATATGAAAGTAAGCAATATAATTGATAGCCATTTGCCCTAAAAGCCACTCACTCAACAGGAATCCAAATTTCAAACAAAGCCCTGGATTACTCTGGGATTAAAAGCATCACTGTGGTTGATCAACTATCTTTATGTTTGTCAGGAGGGAAGTATTAACTTGAGAGGATTACTGGAGAAGACACACATCATGTACCTGACTGCTGACAATGAACTGAAGGAGTGTACAATGGAAGATCTTGACACTGATGACGAGAAGTCCAAGCTGATTACCACAGAAGCTCAACGTGAATACATTCGGTACACCTCTCTAGAACAGTTATCCAAAGCTGAGGCAAATAGCAGCGAAGATGAAGAGGAGTTCATTGTACTGATTGAAAATAATAACAACAAGAAGAAAAGCTCGTGGATGTCCGAGAAGGATTTCCAGCTGATTGGTGCTGTTCAGACCAGCGACAGTGGCTGTGCCGGTGTGGCAACAATCGGAGGGATGTTGGTAGCAATATCGATTCACACGCAAGCCCAAACTTGTGCCAATATGTCAGACTCTGGAGAATCAACTTCTGGAGAGGAGTGGGTGCTTGTAGCGCCAATGAGTAGAGGTGTGATGATTTAGCTGAGAGATTTTGTGTTGAATTTTACTCTTGGATTGATCTGGTATTTTCCTTTGTTTTATATATTGCATACACCACAACAAAGGAAACTACCAAATTGTACCAAGAACTACTCTTGTATGGTGCACCAATGTGGTTGGCATGTCTTGTTATTTAAATCTCACAGGACTAAGTGAATATGTGTTACAATTACTGAATCACGATGTCAACTTCAGTTTTAAGATTAACATTGAAAATCCTTACACCAATGTCACTGCTACTGCTAGTTGAATGTCCTCTAAGGAAGCTAATGTATTGTCTATTTGATTGTATATTTTGCATTAATTTTGTTCCTTGCTCTCTCTTAACATGGGTTGGATGGTGATAATGGCATTATGATATTGTTAGTGGTTAAGCGTACCAGCACACTTGAGGACTGATTATATGAGATCAATATTTTTACACCTGAATCACCCAAGCTTACCAGTCAATAAGTATAACAAAGAAAACTGATAAGAGGCCAGTGTATAATAAGAGGTCTAGACAGAGTGAAAAAATCACTTTATTAAAGTGTTGATGTTTTTAGCATGGCTTTGCATGAATGTGTGTAAACTGTTTACTCATCAGGTCGCTGTGGTGTGGGAGCAGTTGAGCTTGATGGAAAGCTGTATGCAATTGGTGGCTATGACAGGGGTGACTGTCTGAACGCAGTAGAACAGTATGACCCTCAGGCAAATGAATGGATGCCTGTTACAAACATGAACTCGCACAGGGGTCGACTGGAGTCTGAAGTGGTCAGTGGCAAGATATTTGCCATTGGAGGCTCCAATGGACATACAGAACTAAACACAGTTGAAACTTATGATGAAACTAGAAACAGCTGGAGTTTTGCCCCAGCCATGTTGCAATGTCGCTGCAGTTTCGGGACAGGAGTGATTGATGGACACATCTTTGCAGTTGGGGGCTATCAAGGACCCAGAAACCTTAAAAGTGTTGAGGTATATAATCCTGATAAAGAGTGGGCAAGAGCTGCACCAATGAACACTGAAAGGAACAACCTGAGTGTGGAAGCCTTGAATGGCAAGCTTTATGCCATTGGCGGCTACAACGGGTGGACCTGCTTCAATACAGTAGAGTGTTATGACCCGGAAGAAGATCGCTGGCATCTGATTTCGCCAATGAAGACTCATCGTCGTGGAGCTGGTGCCGCATCACTTCATGGCAAACTGTATGTGATTGGTGGTTCTGATGGTACTAACTTCCTGAACAGTGTTGAGTGCTATGACCCTGCCACAAATGAGTGGAAAGCTGTAGCCAACTTGAATACTCCACGACATAATGTTGGGACTGTGGTCATTGGAGACCACATTTATGCTGTTGGTGGTTTTGGAGGGACTTCATTTTTGAAAAGCATTGAATACTATGATGCCAAGAGTGACAAATGGAACTGTTTTGTTAATTCAAGACTGTAGAACATCAGATCAGAAGCTTTTATGACCATTCAAATTACGACAGGTCAGGAACAAAATGATCGATTGTCAAGATAAAATTACTTATGGTTCAAGTTGAACTTCTAGTTTTAGTGAGCAAATATTTATTAGTAGTTTTTACCTGATTCATATTATTTTGTTTCTGATTTTAAAACATGTAGATTTACATGTGAAGTTTATATGACCATGGATTTTAGTAATTGGCCATTTTCTAAATGAGCAGGGGACTGGGAACAAATATTTAAAACCAATTGAATCAAAAAGATTACGCCTGTCACCAGAATGAGCATTCAAACATTAGAATATCAAATTTGAGTGCTACTGGATTTAGTGCAAAGAGACATTTGTATGGTTGGAGGGACAGGTGTCCCTTCATTCCATACTAAACTCTCTTGTTTCAGGGATTTTTGGAGACCCACCATTGACTTTCCTTTACTCCAATCCTACACAAATTTCACTACCTGATTAAGGCTTGGATGCTCTTTTGTGTGGCATGATTCAAACCCAATTGATTTTAGGCATTGGTACCCAGTCCTCTGCTCGGTTAGAGTTTCCTAAATGGTTGCACTGACCATGTTGTTATTTTGATCAGGTTGGTTGTTGTTTGGCACTGTCCTGACAGTTGTAATTAGTTGTGCTGTGGCTTGTGAATTTCAGTGAGGGGAATGCATTTTAAGTTATTTGAAATTCCTTTTCACCAGTCTGCAACTGTTCACTCATATTGATGTAAATATTCTTATTTTGCTTCCAAGAAGCAGGCAGGCATTCAAACTCTCCCCTTCCCTCGCTCACTTGTCAACATGACCTGTCCAGTTTTCTATTCACCCCAATGCTCAAAGATCCTGAAAACATATTTAAAGGAGCTACGTCACGATATTTTGAGTCGTTTTTTGCGATGAACCAGATTAACCTTAAAATGTAGGAAACCTAAAACTAATAGTTTACTAAGTAAGAAAAACACCAAAGAGGTGATACTAAACCAAAAAGGAGCAAGGATGGAGAAGATTGAGATGGATTGCAATTGACGGTTTTTGAAATGCACGGACCGTGACATAGCTCCTTTAACACTCGTTGTCCAAGATATTCCTGTTCTGTAACAGCCTACAATCTGTTTGAATTTTATGTAAAGAAGTTCGTAATAAGAGGGCACTGAAATCCCTAGTCATGAGAAAATTCTGGAGTGACAGTATTTTGTTTAAGTTCCTTTGATATATAAGATTTTTTAATGAGATTTTTTTCTCACCAATGTAGAAAACAGATTCCTGTAAAGTAATGTACCAGTAATTAGTGCAAGCTTTATTTATAACTTTGCCTTCTAATTGTTTGCTTTTATGCTTGCATTTTTGACACAAAAATTTGGTTTTTAATACATTGCAAATGAAGGAAATTGTTTTGTTTGTGCAAACAAAACAAATAAAAGGCTTAACGAAAGTTTATGCAAGAGCCATTTTTTACCCCTAATTTATCTTCCTGAAAATAAGTATTTATAAATAGCAAAACCTTTGGTTATTTTGTTGCAGTAAAAGGTGTGATTCAATATTTGTTTGAACTTTAGCGACCTTGATCTGAGTGAAGTACCACAAAAACCACCAATCAGTGGAATGTGCTCGAATTTTCTTATTTCTGCTCTACCCACTTTTGTTGACAACTCTAGAAATTCACAACTCTGGAATGCTGTTTTTCCTTGCTGCCACTGTTGTTGCTCACTTTAACTGTACTGGAAGAATTATCTCAGTTAAATAATTTTTTTTGGAAGCAAAGCATGAAAATTACCAGCACACTTTTTACACCACCACAAAAAAACATTTCTTTTAACCAAACTTTTATTGAGTTGCTCTTCAACTGACCAGTTATTTATTCAACAATTTTTTCCAGTGAACCCAATCTAATTACAAAGTTGGTGCATAGTCTGTGAAAAAAGTTTAAAGTAGCTGGGGCAGGTGAACAAAGTGGGCAGGGGAGTAAGGCCAAAATTCAGGCTTGTTCCACAGATTGGTGGTTTTCGTAGTAATGATAACAAATTATTTCATTGTAGAGTTTATTAGGAGATGACAGAATTAAATTATTGAAGTGTGAATTATGATTTCTATATTTTTTTACACTTGAACTACAATCATCTTACCAACTGTCGATTTAGAGAAGTGTCTGGCTTAGAGAAGAGTTTAGATACAGAACAATAGGGGGATTTATGCTGACGCCATTGTTTACATTTTGGCTCATTAGCATACGGCTTGGCGTACAGAAGACAACGTGTTAGACATGAATGGACTCCATACAGTTAAAGAGCTGGTGAAATTTAGTATATGGTGAAATTTTTAACTCTGTGTGTGCAATATTCAAGGAGCTATTGTCTTTCAAAAACTCCAAAATTTCTGGGTGACAAAAGCACTAATGAGCTCATACATTCTTTGTAAAATGTCGAGTCGCGTCAGACAAAAAGTATTCAATACATCAAGCTGAAGTTCATTGGCAGAGTTAATCGTGCTATGAACTTTCAATATTCAGAACTGATTTTCTTGTGGCTCCATCAGAAACTGAATTGCTTATGCTAATGAGGGAAATATTTTAAACAAGGTTCCCCTATTGCTGAAAAACAGCATGCAGGGAACAATACCAGTTTACCAGAGATGTCTGTTTAAGGGACTGATTCATGGTTTTTCACATGTGCAAGCAAAAGCCCATTAGGTTCCATTGTTAAAGAAATAATCGCAAGATTGCCTTTGAAAATTCTGCAGCCATTTTTGAGGTGTTATCATATTTGAATTTTGTTTGTTCAGACTGTGATGCTTAAAGTACGTTGTTCAATTAATCAGGATGTATTGCAGTAATCCTGGAAAGCTCTAACGCTAACTTACTAAGCAGCAGCACTTATTCAAGGGTGCCACTAAATCAAGTTGATAAGGTATGGTGAAAGTTTGAAGGTGAGAAGTGATTAGTATCACTTTAGAGAATGCAAAAAAAATTGATTAGCCCCAAATTTACTGAAAACAAAAACAGTTTTACAATGTACACCAAACAGGGAACAGTAATTTATTAACTGATATTTGCATCTAAGTTAACATGGCAATAGGAATGGATAACACAGGTCACAGCATTTACATCCCAGTGTCAATAGCCTCCAACTTTACAAGCTTATATAGAGTTTAAAGTAAAGTCATCATACAAACATTAGGAAATCAGCTTTTATCACTACCACTGCCTTGCTCTCAGGTGCTATTCCATTTGGTTGGTAAAAATAGACATGCAAAAAAACTAGATGCTGGGCACACAGTCTTCTCTGAATCAGTTCCATGACGCCAGGTGCACCACACAAGACTGGCAGGTGACATCTTGATAAATTCATTTGTGTTATAGTAAGTATTCACTTGATGTCATTTTGGTCTACGTTTACAAAAGAATTTTAACTACCAGTAACTTTTGTTTGGTACACCAACATGGCTTTGGCTGCCATCACCATTGTTTTTTTGTTTTTTAATCTCACAGGACTGGGTGAATGTGCCTTATAATCTCAGTGATATTTTTAAACTATTTAATAAGTGTAAACTCTAGTAGTTGCTACCCAGCTAAGGAAAGATTACGATAATTCTCATATTTTTGACATTGTAGAATCTCCTAAAATATTGAGTAGCATATTTTGGCAAGATTTGTTTACGTAAGGAAATGTGAATTTCTATACAACAGTATTGTCTTTGCATAGTGGGAGCAGAAGTCCTTTGCACAGTGTGTCCTCCAACTTCACACACCAAGCAAGGGTTTTAGGTGAAGTCTTCATATACTGTACATGGTGTCCTCTTTTTCATAGGTTATTACTATTATTTGAATTTTTATTTTAAAAGTCTCTCACTAAGAAATTCTTCAACACTGTCTGTATTCCACTTTTCAATGCTGAAAGTTTAGAATAACCACAAAAATATTAAAATAATAAGACAATTTGCTGAAATTATGAATACTGGGGTGTCTCATGTTATACGCTTCAAAAAACAAATTGCACATACCTTAAAACCTCTTTTACCTCATTATTTTCATCATGCAGCTTTAGAATTGGGTCGGCCCCTCGTACAAACTGAACAAAAGAAAAATAACAATTTACCACATGCAGACAAACTTACCATTAATGATCCTCTTTCGAGGCTTGGTCTGAGATGCCACTAACTATAAGGGAACTACATTATTCCAAATTAGCGCACTGGTTGTGGGTAAAATTTGGGGAGTTGGGGCACAGGAAGGGGGCCTTCCTGGGGGGGAGTACAGATCAGGTGGTACTGGGGGTAGCCACCCTGGAATAAAAGTTCCAGACCTGCCTCCAGGGGTGAGGCCCATATCCCACAGCCACGGGGGACTGAGGGAACCAGGAGGGGGAGCCCCTCCCGGGGGGAGTACAGATCAGGTGGTACCAGGGGTAGCCACCTTGTAATGGATATTTCTCCGGACCTGTCTACAGTGGGCTAGAGCCTTACTGTGGGGTAAAGTGGAGCTAATAGGTGCACTTCCCTGCTACCATTCCTTATTAACAAAGAACAAAAGGCATGGAAAATACAATGTATCTATTAATTGTGCTCTGAATAACAAAGTCAAAGGCTTGTCTTTTTTTTGTGCAGATAGGTAAGCCTTCCTAGTGTAATGTTTTTTTTTTATAACAGATAGTACCTGATATAATTAATGAGATATATATATCATATCATATATTATCATATCATCTTCAAATCCATATGTATCAAAAACCATATGTACTCAATTGAGTAGCTCATCTACTGAGTTATATATATTATATATATATTTTTTTAAAAGTCAGAGAATATTAATGTTCAGTAGCTATCCAATACTCTCTGAATTACAATGTCAAAAGCTTGCTTTTTTTCTTCTTTTTTGGAGACAAATGGCGTTAGCCTTATCAATGGCCTGTGATCCAAACAAAAATGAATTGTTTGTCTTAGTAGTTTAGCGGTAGTCCTAAAGCGTAGTATCTCTAGAGGTTAAAATGTGATGTTAAAGGGTTCCAGGCATGGGTGGATGGGAGGGAAAAAAATTAGTAGTGAAGGTTTGGCACAACAAGAAGACTGACTTCCAACGAGGAGTGTGTGCTTAACTAAAGAATAGGGGCTTGAGGTGGACACGTGGAAGAAATGACTGGAACCATTGATACACCTCTTATACAGATGTAGATAAGAATGGCCTTTACTTAAGAAATGAAAGGTTTGTTGTGATAGCTAAAGGGGATGATTGTTCTTTGACTGCAGATGGACTTTGAGATGGGGAATTAGTGGCATGTTGCCTACGTTACTGGGGTTTACTTAACAGCGTGACACAAGGCTCACAGTGTTACATGTTTTTCTGAAATAAAGTGTTACAATGCAAGATGTGTGTGCTTGTCTATGGATACCATATACTCAACCTAATAATAATCCTATATATTAACAGCTTCTGGTACAACAAGTTTAAATACAGTAAAATGACTGAAAAACAGGGCACAAGGACCAGGTCTGGGTTGTTCAAAGCTGGGTTAAGAAAAACCCATGGTTAGTGCGAGATTTTAATTCAGATAAGAAAGCTTAAAAAGCAAATCTGTTTAATTCTTGTTGTCCACAATTATTTTGATGACTGCATGCTCTAAAAAGATTAGAGAAAAATTATTGGAGAAAATGCTTTTGAACAAAAGAAAAAGGAACCAAATTAAAATTTGACACCAGGTTAGCGTTAATCAGCCTTCAAACAACTGGGCCCAGGCAACTGTATTGTAGAGGTGACGGCCCCACAGAAGTGTCCAAAGTTGACTGTGTAGTATTTATTCATATTCAAAAAGAAATTATCTTCCAGGTGTACAACTTACGTTGATCCTAAGGTTGGGAAACTTAGCAGGCCTCTCGCTACGGACAAAGGCTGCAAAGACAACATACCATCAATTAAATAAAACAAAATAAATTGACCACCTTCATGTACTTTAGCAGATTTCACCAAGAGGACTCAAGCTAATAAAATGCCACACACATTGACACATAAAGCCTGGTTCACACTAGCGACATAAGGCCGACATAACAACAAGGTCACGCAAATGCCAAAAACACCTTATACTTATGTTTTATGTCACCAGTGTAAACAACAAAACCCCGGAACACCCCAGAACACGGAACACCAGAAATAGCGTCAAGTGCCAATAAATTTCTAAGAAAACTATATAAAAAATAAAATTCTGGTGTTCCGGGGTGTTCCGGTGTTACTGGTTTTAGTACATGCAGAAAATACCTAGGGTTAAACTGAAACACAACAGATATTTTCTGGAGAAACACAATTTAAACTTACACGGTGAACACTTAAACCATATGTTGTTTCCATGTTATTGTTTTGCAGTTCTTAATATTCACCTCAGGAATATTATAATAAAACAATTATTCACTTCAGGTTCAGTGTGCCTCAAGGCATATTATTTTGCCAAGATTCACTTTGCCTTCAGCTAATCATAATTTAATCATTATTACGGCCCTAC
>OX393563.1:8425788-8439054 GCA_947652115.1 Blastomussa wellsi
GACTGGTATAAGCAGGCTGTTCCTGGCAAGAGAGGTGGAATTATAGCAGGTTGGGTGTTGTGTACGATAAGGTTTTAAAGTTAACTCACCGCGCCAAGACGTACTTCAACCACACCTTGCAGCTGGTGGAATCCATGAAGCCCCGTGTGTTCACCTCGCACGATTGGTATAAGGAGTGTATTGGAACCCTACAGAAATATCAGGAAGAGGTCCGACAGCGGGATGAACAGGAGAAGAGAAAAGTACGTGCCAAGTATCTAGAGGAACTGTCAGAAGAGTTAGAAGATATCAAGGAGCACAACACCAGTGCAGTTGATCTGATAAAGTATGTGTACACCAGCTATCCTCCTAAAACTTCTTCCTGGGAAAAACCAAGTGATGATGACATGGCCAAATGGGACTCCCTTCAGTCACTCCCTTCAGTACCAAAGAGTTCAAGAAGGTACTTATCAAGGCACTGGCTGTTTTCCATCCTGACAAGGTAGATGAAAAGAAACATGGAATGAAGTGGAAGGTGCTGAGCGAGGAGATTACAAAAATGATCACTAATTACTATGAAAATACAAAGTTTGCTTGTTGAAAGAAGCAAGATTGTTACACGCAACTCAGGGAGTTGGAGAGGGGCTGGGATACTCAAGAATAAAAGTGACTGCGAGGTGTTATCGTTTCTGAGGGATAAGGGGAGGGGGTAAATTTTTTCCCATTTTCGGCGGTGAATCGTGTTCATATGTTCTCAACTGGTATTGATAACATTGTTTTCTTTCTTTTCATTTTATATGGACAATTTTGTATGTGGCATAATTTTGAAATTGCATTTGTCATTGTTCAAATTGTCAAGGTAATTTTTGCAGTATATTATTTAAGTGGTTGTTGAATAATAGCTTTATTCATACCTCCCTGTTACTAAATTCCTTGGAATTGAATACCAAGTAGTAGAATCTTGATTTCTCTAACTTTTTAACCACTCAAACCAAAAGTCATTTCTCTTGCCTCAGTCGACCACTGCAATTTTTGTTCCCTTGCCTTTGTTGAATGTTCAAGAAATCAAGATTCTAATTTAGCTGAAAGTTCCAAGAGTGGATACCAAGATTTCTCCAAATATATTAACTGCATGTCACATAACAGTACCATGCTAAACAAAGATTCATCAAAGCTATCAAATTTCATAGACCTTGTTAGTAGGTGCATGTGTGTATGGGGTGGGGTGGGGACGAAATATTGTACCTTTCAGCGGTATTCACTGAATAATGTTGATGCTAGTTACGTGCATTGGTATATTATTTTATTTATTTATTTGCTCTACCAGAAATAATATTATTAGAGTCATTTATTGCTTTATTAGATCCAGACTTTAGTTGCATAGTATAGTACCTTTGGCTTTATAGGTTGCAGTTTTTAAATGTATGTAGTTTGTTCTTGTCATTGTAACAATCGGTTACTTTTTGTCTCATGCCCTTTCCAGTTTGGGAATTGATGAAGGACGTGTGACAGCAAGCTGTAAAGCGCCATATTACTCAGTAGAGATATGATAATATGATAATTTTCTCAAGTGAAACAGTTGTTTCACATTTGTGATGGTATACTATTAATTTCCAATTATAAAATCTTCTAGCTGAAGGTTACAGTTAGTAGTTTTGTCATTAGTTATTTTATCATCTTGAGTCTTGGTTTTGTGAGTAATGTTTCATCTCAAATTTACAAAACTAATGATTGAAAAGTTAGTATTTTAGCCAGACTTGGCCCACATCAGGTATGCAGATATATTTTGTGACTTTGTAAGGAGGGAAGGAGAACGAGAAGGTGCCTTGACAAAAATTTGATATGGCAAGACGTGTGAATTTGGGTTGAATTCTGCAATACATATTTTTGGGTGCTGTCCTTGCATATCGGTGCTCAAGGGAATAACCATTGTTTTCTTTGTTTAGGTGTCATTGGCTAGCTGTACCTTTGGAAAGATATTGCATAGTGTTCAATGAGGGGCGTACAGGGGTATTCTCGTGATCCGTGATTAGCTGATTTTGTTCTCCGTGAAACGTGAATGTAATAAATTATTCGTCGTGATCCGTGACCCAAAGGTTTTTCGTGACCCGTGAAGAGCTTGAATTATTAACCGATATTCGAGATTACACCACTGTAGTCCACGTATAGTCCTCTGGAACGGTTCGGTTCGGTTCTGAAATTCTTAAATCGATGTACTTTAGCTCGTGCGTTTTATGTACCAATCGACTTTTTTCAGTTTCTCAATGGAATTTGTATTCTTTCTTCAGATGGAATTAGAATAAAATCTTCAAAAAATACCCGTGCTCCGGCGGCCCGAAGGGCCGCAGAGTTGAGCCCCATGCCCATAGAAATAGGAGAATCAAGCACGCATACAAAGCACAAACAGGAGAACCATGAATTTAATTTCGCGGCATCTGGTAGGCTTTTGTGATTTTCATGGTCATCCTCAGCGGAATTTCTCCAATTTGAGTTGACGTTTTTAGTTATTCTCATTTATTTCGGCTATGGAATCTTTCTTGAGTACAGTTGCACACGCTAGTACTTTTAATGAACGCAATTTCACAAATTATTAAGAACCAGCCAAAAATACGGAGCTCCGCTTTTAGGCTTGGCTAAATCTATATATTTATACAATTGGCGTGGCGCACTTAGATTGTGTGTTTTTCCCTGAACCAATTATCAATGTACATTTCTCGATTTTATTAAACACTTCTTCTTTGTCACTTTTCGTTATGTAAGAGCAGAATAAACGAGTACGCTACTCTCTTATTTTCGTGATTCGGGAAAATGAAATTTTAATATCCGTGATCCGTGATTCGTTATTTTTTCCGCCCGTGAACCGTGCTGGAGACACCCCCTGTACGACCCTCTTCAATGTGCATTTAATAAATGAGAAATTAACAGTTTTCTTTCAGTTTTATTTCTTGGCCTAGCGGCCCATCAGGCTGGAGCTTATCCCGGTTGCTGTAGCATGAAGCAACAGAGAGTATTTCTTCTCCCCCCTGGTAGTAGTAAATATGCCGTTACCCATTTATACACCTGGGTGAAGAGAGGCACGGTGAGAATAAGGTGTCTGATCTTACAGCCGGTAACAAAACCAGGATCGGATCGGACTGAAAGGAATCCAACTGACAAAACCCGGATCGGATCCCCAAAATACGGATCGCTATAAATTCCCGCCAAAATAGTCACGCAACACCTTGAGCTCGCTCAATACAATGTTTACACCTGTAAGCAGGCCGATGTACATTCGAACTATAAGTATGTCTTGTGTGGTAAATTGTATCTTCGATGTAAATTTCAGATTAAAGTTTTTTTTCGACCGAAATATTCATTTTAAACTACCGTAATCAATCAAGCATGCCGAAATGTCTAAATTGGCAAACAGCAAGTGTCGTACCTCTCGGTGTCTTGTTCTGATTCAGAGTCAATTGAGCTGAGTTTTGCTTGCGTGATCTCTCCCAGAAAAAAACACTTATTCTTCGGCCATTTCAACTTCAGTGAGAACAAAATATTCACAACAAAAACACCTAAATTTCACATACTCCGCCATCTTCGAGAAACGTCACGTGACTATTTTGGCGGGAATTCACGACGATCCTCATCTTTTTTGGGATCCGAGCCGGTCCGATCCGATCCGATCCAGGTTTGTAAAACCGCAGTCCAGTGCACTAATAAGCCCCCACCCCCTCACCACCGCCGGTTATAGGCCTATCTCTTCACTATAATTTGGTTTTATCAACTGGGTTGATAATGTCAATTGGCCACCGTTCCTTTAGAACGGTTTCTTTAGAAACTTACCCCAGTTTCTTACCACAGTTTCTTTAGAAACTTACCCCCTCTATCTCTTCACTGTCACGCAACAAAACATAAATCGAACACCATTCAGTCAATGAAGTCAAGAAAGAGAGATGTTACAGGAGATAACAAAAGAAGTATTTTCTCCAAGTTTTATGACTGTGCGTTACTACAAACCGTAGATATTCGCCGAAACGTTTTGCCCAAATTTACAGAGCCCAGTATGGAACCGCCATGTTGGTGCACCTCAGGCCCGCAGCTGTGCATCAATATGTAGTACATAATAATCTGTTATAGAGAAACAAACAACATACACTTTTTCTACTTCTTCGACTTCTTACATGGCTAAAAATCAAACCATTTACTGAATCACAATTTAAGTATACCATTTATGACAAACATGATCGACACTTCACGTCACGCACCGCCATAACTATTCAGCTGAAAAGGGCAAGATTTCCGCATAGCCCCCTACATTTATTATGCATGCAGTTCTTTGTTTATTGAAAACAATAACCGGAACAATAGCCTTTGGAACTATTCCGGTTAAAAACCCCTCGGATATAAGCAAGCCCCCTAGCCCCCCTCCCCAGGGCTTTGGGTTTAAAGAGAGAGAGAGAGAGACTGGGACTAAGCCACTCACATAGCAACTGGACGTTGTACGGTTTTTGGTGACAAATCAATTTCATTTTCGTTACTCGATAAAATGTGTTAATGCCGTGAAGGGAAGGCAATTAAGTCATTTTGAAAGATGAAAAAAGACGCATTAACCCACGCAGATAAGGGCAATGTCTCTTCTCTGGCTAAGATGTGCTTTGAGTCTTCTCTGAGGTACCTCGAATCAGCCAAGGTGTGGAATGAAAATACCTTCCTGCCTGAGGATATTTGTCAAGCACTCATATGTAAAAAGCTGAAGATGGGACAATGTGATGATGACTTTGTCGCAACGTATTTTGCTGATATACAAACAAGTAGAATCACAAAAGTACATATTAGTGGCGCAAGTGTAACGGATCGCGGGTTGGAAGTGCTTTCTGTTCATCCGCTACGAGAAGTCGACGTTTCAAATTGTGAAGTGTCTGAAAAAGCCATAGTATCTTTGATAAAATGCAGAAACACTCTGACTTCAATAAACTTGTCCCGTTGCCACAGAATTATTGCGTTTAATGAACTCCAACATTTAACCAGATTAAAGTGTCTGGATGTGTCTGATACATTTCTAGAACAAAGACATTTTGAGTTCTTAGCAGCTCTGATTCATCTCCGCAGTTTAAACGTGAGTGAAACAGAAATTACATCACTGGAGCCTGTGAAGACTATGACCATGTTAACGAATCTTGATTTGTCCAACTGCGGAAAGATTGAAAGTATTGAGCCACTGCAAGCCTTAAAAGGGTATGGTCTATACTAGTATTAGCATTTGGACTGAATGGAATTTGCTCAAAGTAAATTATCGAAGTGAAAACTGAATGAGGGATTTGAAAATCAGGCCAAAGACCCGTTTTATATGAGAGACACATTATCCATCTGGATGAACTTGGGCAAGCATAGTGCACTATGAAAGACTGTTTGCCTACACAGAAAACATGTCTTTTTATTAGAGACACATTACTGCACAAACTTGATCCCAGATGGATTATGTGTCTGCAGTATAAAAACAACCTTGTGTGTGTTTCAAAGGGTCAGGAGGGCAGGACCCTGATGATTCGCTGCAGTGAAAGCAGGGAGGTGGGAGGTAGAAAAAGAGAAGGTCCTGGGGTATACAGGGATGTGCCCTTGGATAGGGTATGGTTTTCGACCCCTCAGTCCTGAACAGAGTATATAATTTCAAGCGAGTCTGTCCTAAACTTTTGTTGAGTATTTAGCGTACCGAAATCAGAAACATTCATCAGTATTTATTTAACTGGTTGTCAGTCAACTTGAGATCATTTTTAGGGCTAGATATTAGTGCTATAGTATCAAAAAACGTTCATTTGTCCTAAGAAGGGTAGGTGTTTGACGTCATTTTTGTCCTAAACAGGGTCAGGGTTTCAAACTTCCAATGGCACCCCTTTACCCAGGCATGGGGTCAGGTACCCTCCTTCCCCCCAGTAAGCTAGATTCCTGGAACTGGCTGGAACTGGGAAAGGTTGCATAAAATTTTGCAACATTGTTGCATTACTATTTTTATTTACCAATAGAAAGAGCACTAAGCGGTAGGAATGGTCAAGGAAAAGGCAGAAATTGGGAATAAGAGGCAGAGGAAGCAAGAATTTCAAGGTCGTCTGACCCCCTCCCTACCTATGAGTTTCTAGAAATAGCTGTTCATTTTTAGAAATGGCTGGCCATTTCCAGAAATGTTAATGCAGGATTCGACATCTCCACTAGCCCGGTAGCCCGAGGCTAGTGAAAAAAAGGTCGGGCTAGTAAACTTTTACATTTACTAGCCTTTGGGCTAGTAGAAAATTTGAAAGAGCTGAGTTCATAATGATTACCAGCAATTGCTTTTTAAAAGTCTGAGAACAACAATGCTTTACTTTAAGTTGTAAAAATAGTAATAATGAAGATTCAAAGTATAAAACTACCACCAGTGGGTGAGATAGAGCCTGAGTAGGAACCTCAGCTGGTATACAAAGTTGTGTTTTGCCTTTTGGGCTAGTAATTTTCAAAGATCACTAGCCTGCTGGCTTGTAACCCGGCTGACTAGATGTCAAACACTGTAATGGCAGGTCAGAAATGAGTGGCCATCATCTCGAGGCGACTGTTGTTTGTAATGTTGTCTTTTCTGTTTGTGATGTACATAAAAATGCAAGTACTGTTTTCATTTGTGAGCACATTGTGCATTGAGAAAAGTTAGCCTTGTGAGCAACAACTACTTTTCAAAAAACTACCTTCACTAAAAAAAACAAGCATGCAACCACTTATGAAAATGTGCAAGCACAACAAAATGAGCACCCGCTAAAATTTTGCAAGCATTTTGAGCTATGCAAAATTTTGAGGGACCATTTTTGACTCCTAATGTTAAGAAAAGCTCATGACTTAAATACAATATATTTTTCTTTTTGTTCTAAGAACACTGCAGTGGCTGTCATTGTACAATTGCAGAGAACTGTTTTTATCATGCCAGATGCTGATAGAAACTTTGGAAGAACTAACCCAGATACAACATCTTGACTTATCAAAGTATGATCCTGATGAACCAATCGGAATGCATTCATTCTTAGAATGCTCTCAGATTTTGGCAGACAGGGCTTTCTTGGAAAGATTGCTGCCATCTCTTCCAAATTTAACATGGCTGGATCTTTCAGGTAAAATGCTGATTTTAAGTACTCCATGTAGTTATAGGTTAGGTGATACTTTGTTCACAATAAATGCCTCATAACATGAGTGCTTAACTCTCTAATGAAGCTACACCCCACCCCTCAACCCCCCCCCCCCAAAAAAAAAAAAAAAAAAGAAGAAAATAGGCCTGCCATAAAAATGATGCCAGGAAAAATTACCCTACAAAAGTTATCAGACAGACACCAATTTATTATTTTGCCCTATTTCAGTTATACCAGCCTAATAAATACCAAATCTGGGAGATTGCCAATTTTGCCTGAACATACAGTACTTCTTGTGAACTTTCAAAATGCCCAGCCTAATAAGCTTGATAAACATTACAAATCTCCTTGAAAAGAATTTGTTAAATGCTTTTCCATCGCATTATTCACCATCGTGTTAATTAAAGATCTTTTTAGGGCAAAGGCATAATATGTTCTGTTTGACTAGTCTATATTCCTTCCCTGACAGGTAATACCAAGTTCAGCTTTTATGACCTAGAGCTGTTTAAGAAATACTATCCACAAAGGCTCAGATTTCTTGGATTGTTTATGACGGAGATGTGCACTTTCCGAGAAATTCCTGCAGAAGAAGTAAGTGACAGTTACTGTTAGTAGTACTTTTCATTACTTTTACAGACTGCGACAGTTGCCTGATAAATATTTATAATGTGCACATAACATTTTAGATTTCAGAAATTTTTATTATTGTTTAGTTACTTACGATCTTTTTTATTACCGGTATATATATCTTGGTGATCTGTCTGAGTATGTGGTCTTTTTATCGACCATCCTTATGACATTTCTATGTTGTTTCTGTGTTGTTATATTATTGTCAGTTGCCATTAAATTGTAATAAATAAAGATCACATTATTCATCTTTCAGGATGGAGAAAGCATACATAGGCATTTTACACTCACGATTCATAAAAATATTGAGAAGTCAATTAAATGTTAATGATATATATATTTCTAAGTATATTGAATGGGATATGTCTACATGAAATGCATGGTATTCTGTTACAAATTAGGCTGTTAGGAATTTGAGCACTAAAAGATATTGTATAGAGTTTAAAATAATGTGCAATAAAAACGCTCAGTCAAAAAGGAAAATGTACTCACCAGCTTGCTGGGTTTCTGTGGTCCTTTTGGGTTTATTTGTCGTTTTGGGAGGTTTTAATTGCTGCAGCTTTACTCCAGTTCAAAAGATTTGTGCCTCACTACTTTGGCTTTTAGCTACCATCTTTGCAACTACAACTCAGTTGGATGTTGTGACAGCTGCAACTTATTGGATGGGTAGGCTTGTCAGAAAGACTGAGTTAGTGAGATTTTTAAATTTTAAAGTTTGACTGTTCACCAATCTGGCAAGTCACAGTTGTCATGATATCCAATGGTGAAGCAAATACACAGGTATTGTAATTCCCTTCTAATGACTGCCTTTTAACACTACAGGTATCAGGAAATGGGAATATGAAGCAGATCACATTGTCAGTGAAAATTTACAATGACAGACCAACATTTCTGGTCAGTGCTATGCGAGAGCTGTTTGAGGTAATAAGAAGAGAAGGAGCCCTGGACAAAAACTTGTTGTGCAGTGTAAGTCATTGGGGATCTTCAGATAGGAGTACGAGTATAAGATTGAGTATGACTTTCAAATTTCAATTCAGTTACGTTCCCAGAGCCCTCACTTCTCTCTATTGCTGACCAGTTGAAAAGGAGAGCACAAAAGCATGAGCACAAAAGTCATTCATACTCATATTCAGTCTCATACTTGTACTCCAATCTGAAGGTTGCTATTAACTCCATCACTCCGAGAAGAACACCTTAGGTCCATCTTCCATTTAACTCATCGCCAATAGATGGGCTTAGAAGCTAGTGCTTTAAGGATTGGTGGAGCCGGGCAACAACTTGCTCAGAAAAGGAGGTATCCATGGCAACCCTGCGAGCGGTCACCACCAGGCACCATCACACTGACTGACCCAGTGGAATACTTACCTACCGTATTTACCTGTGTATAAGTCGACCTTTCTTGACCTAAAAATCAGTCCAAAAAATCACCCTCGACTTATACATGGGTCAAAAACTAAGACCCAAACACCGGTAAAATATAATCGTACGTAAAACATCTTTTAAACAATGATATGAGGAAAACGTCTTTCTCACTTCGAACTCCCTGCTTAGTAACCTTGCATGATATAAGCATGTGCAGTCATCAGTTAATCAGTTACCATTTTGTAGCTTGGTTACCAAGTTTTCTAAACACGCTGTTTATCGAGCATTCTCAAAGATTATTGACCTTCTTTGGTGTTTTGCCTGCCTGTTTCAAACATAACGGACAAAATGCCCACATGTACAAGTGTTGTTAAAACATTAATACTTCACATTGAAACTTGCTGTGATTGTTTCATATAATTATCCATATTACTTACCTGAACAATAATTCTAAGAAATGCAATATACTTAAGTTTTTCAATAAAATGAAGAAAACTTAGTTTTTGGCCCCAAAATTAGGGGGTCGGCTTATATATGAGGTTGACTAATACACGGGTAAATACGGTAACCCCTCCGCACTTAAGGGAGAGTGGAGTGGGCACAAACAGCTTCAGAATGCACAGCAAGCAAGCTAAGTGCAGCGAAATATCAAAGCAAATTGTGTAAGCAAGCAAAAGCACTGAAATCGCGAGGTGCCCCAGCTTAAAACATAGTCGCACGAGGCCACCTGTGACGAATGTCTGCTGGCCTAAATTGTTGTGAGGTTAACTTTTGCCTAAATGATATTTAGCCACATTAAAAAAGATGGTTGAATTGACCATACATTACCTACAATTTGCCTTGACCATACATTTACCCTCAGCTGTATTAACAATATGCCCATTGCCCAAGCAAACAGCTAACAAGCTAAGGCAAAGCCAAGTTGACTATTGCTTGTAAAGGACCATAACAAGGGCAAATAATCTAATTATTTTTATTATTTATTATTTTATTTATTTATCCTCTTCGGGCCCACGTGGACTCTTGAGGCCGAATTATTTTTATTAGTAGAAACTAAATGCTTCCATTTTATGTACTGTAAGTCTGAGTTTCTACTAATAAATCTTACTACACACAAAAACCGGGTCCTTGAATCACTCAAAAGACATTCCGGTAAAAATGCACAGAAAAGCCCTATCAACTTCAAAGCTACTGTAAACAAATTATGTTCCTGTGTTCCTGTTGGCTTTGTTACATTCGTGACAGCTTTGTAGTAAAATGTATCACCAGATGCCCTTCCAGATGTGCTTCAATAGCTAGATCAGCAGACTGTTTTGACAAGAATTTAAAAGAAAGAATTCTATTGATGGGTTCTAGTGTGTTTTTTCTTGTAGTACATGACAGCTTTTTGGCTGGTTAAAAATGTTGATTAGTTTTCTCCCCAGGCATTCACTGAACTTGAGATTCGTCTTTGGAAGTGAAAAGTTTTTTCCTTGTTTTCAAAACCAGGTTGTGTTGGGTGCCATGGAAAGTCACCCCAAGGATAAACATATTCAACTTGCTGGAAGGTAATAGACTGATATGACATTTTGTATATTTTTAAATTTGTCTTCTGCTCAAGAGATTTTACCTAAAAAGTCCTAGCTCAACAGAACCAAGCAACAAGTCACAGAATGATACGCTAAACAGATTTCTGTAGAGATGCGCATTGGCATGAATCTTTTCTAGTCATATGTTCACAGCTGCCTCCTAGCAGGGTGAGAATTTGAGGTGTGAAGAGACATAACTGTTAGCCCAAGCTATATGTTGCTAGATTTTTCTAAATACTGATTTCACAATGTTGAATTTTTGTAATAGTAAAGGAACTTTCATCATAACATTTTATCCTTTGATTTCTTTTAGTGCTTCTTTATATCATCTGTCCAGAGATGATGATGATGATAATCCAGAACGAGTGCTATCTGCAGAGTCAAAGAAGTAAATTCCTTGTAGTTTAACACTGTTATATTTCAAAGTTGTTCATTTGAGATGAACTAGCATTCCATCCAGCTGGTAATGTTCCTGGACACTGTGCTTCTGAAACTGAATATAAGAGCCAATGTAACAATGACAACAACAACAATTTATTTACAAATATAAAAGAAAGGTATAAGGGGCTCGTCCCACAAATAGGCGCAAAGCTAGTCGAGGGGGGACAAGATGAGTATGAGAAACGTAATGGAAAAGACAAATCACAATAAATTACAAACATGCTGGAAAATGGAAAACTTAGCTTTACATGGGATGCTAAGGTACCGTCAGAACTAGGCTGACAAAGGTACCATCCGCACTTGGTTGACAAATTTTCAGTTTGGTAATCATGTACTTATTTGAAAACACCAAATTATTCCATAACCATGGAGGGCCAATCACCTTGAAATGGAAGGCATGCAAACTGAAAAAGTGTCAGTGTCAGTTTTCACACTTGACAAAATTTGTCCTGCTCTGTGGCAAGACAACAGAGCCTTCAAGTTTGGTACGGCTTGACAAAATTTGGTAGGAAAAACTCACCACCCACTTTTAAACCGGAACTGGTGAGAGATATTTTTCAAAAAAGAAAAACAACAAAAATGCAGCTAGTGCAGATGGTACCTAAGCTTGGTAACTTTATAACTGACGCGACCCCTTGCACCTATGGTATCAATTGGCTGTTGGTTATACCAAATAAAAATATTTATCTTAAAATAGCTACATCACGATATATATTGAGTTATTTCTTCAACAACCTAAATTACCCTTAAAATTAACGAAATCAAATAATAGTTTGCTAAGGAAGAAAAACACCAAAGGAGTGATACTAAACCAAGAAGGAACAAGGATGGCTGAGGATGGAAAAGATTGAAACAGTTTGGAAATAATGATTTTGCTAAATTTTTCAAAGTGCACGAACAATGGTGTAGCTCCTTTAATTTTTTGGTTTTTCAGACGAGTGATTGAAGGAATTCTAAGTGCAATGGAGTTTCATGTTGATGAGGCTCAGGTAAAAGACAGTTTTAGTGTTGTTTGTTGGCTTGCATGTTAAGAGCAGTAATCCCGACTGTTTTAAAATTAGGAAGAGATGGTTGTCATTTTGAACTCAGGGATGTAGCTAAGAAATTACAAAGCTGGCTTTGAGTCTTTGTTTTTTAGTGAAATTAAAGCCGGTAATCAGCTCTCTTTCAGCTGGTGAAATTAGCCGGTAACCGGCCCTATATTTGACATATTTACTTTTTCTTCAGGTGCAGAGGCATTGCTGCCTCACCCTGTGCAACTTCAGAATTCCAAGTGAAATAGTAAGCAATAATATCTTTCTTCTTATGTTATTGAGGAAAATGTTGATACCCCCTCCTCCCCCTCCTTTATAGAGGGACAAAATGTTTTTAATGCCCTTCCATGGGGTGGGCATTTCTTAGATATTGTCTGGATCTGCACACAGTAAATATGTATATAGATAAATGATGCGTAGACTGATGAATCTTGGATGAGGTGAGTCACAAGTAACTGACGAGCAGAATTATTGACTCCAAGTCATTTTTAACTCATGGATGAGTTAGTTGGTGAGGTTTAGGAACAGCCCTCAATGACACTCACCTATTCACTTACTCAATCCGGAGTTGTTAAGAACAACTCTTGCTTGTAGTTGTTCCTTGGCGATCAATGCATGTCTATAACGTGACCTTGTACCCTTGTGCATCCTTGTGTTAAACATATTAATTTGTGTATTCCACAGACGTGTGACTACAGAAGGTTGGTGAAGATTTTACTGCAGACTGCCATGAAACACAAGAATGACTTCATGCAAAGGATTGCTATTGGCCTTTGTAACATGTTGGTGTGTCAGGTTAGGAACATTTCACATGAAAAAGCATAGTCATGTTTTTGCTATCATTTTTTATTGAACCACGGGAGGTGCAGTGGTCTAATGGTTAGAGCACTGGCTCTGGATTGAATGGTCTAGGTTCGAGCCCTGGCCGGGGCACTGCGTTGTGTTCTTGGACAAGACACTTTACTCTCATCGTGCCTCTCGTCATCCAGGTGTATAAATGGGTACCAGTGAATTTAATGCTGGTCCCAAATTCAACTCCTCAACACTTAAAGGCCATTTCCAGTCCGTACTGCGCAATCTCTGCCTGCAGTGTTTATCACGCCTCACACGACGAAATTTAAACAAACGAAAATG
>OX393563.1:8439254-8461754 GCA_947652115.1 Blastomussa wellsi
AAACCATGCCTAGGTTGGCAGCTATGATGTAAATGCAATTTAAGGTAAACGGTTTTCGACAAATTTAATTAAGTGGATATATTATCCAAGGTTATTACAACATGTAAAATCAATAAAGCTTCATCCTACAAGTGCATAATCGTGGCACTTCAGTTTATGTGAGTAAAGTAAACAAAGAAATGGATGATCGCTGTTGACAGATGTCATATTCGGGCGGGGCAAATGAGATTTAAATTTTGACATATCGTCTGAACATGTGCAAGGCATTCATTAAATCAGAAAAATCTCGTCTCGAGATCTCGTTTTTTTGGCTGGCAATCAATCAATCTCGTTTCCAAAGCCAGCGTTCTCCTTGAACAGCGGTCGGGAGTTATTCCATGGAGTTAGCATATGGTGGTTTGATAGTGACATCTATAGGAACATGTACCTGAATTTGTTCAAAAAGTTACTCCAGCCGTTTAAACTTCGACGTTATTAAGTTGCAAACGCTGGTCAAGGAGGACGCGGGCTCTGGAAACGAGATAATTCACATGCAGTTTATTTTCCACGTGACTTGGTGTTCCTTGCGAGGTAGCGTTCTTAGTGAATTCGACGTTGCATCTTTATGAATTATCACTAAAGCGCTCATTGGTTTAAAGCGGAATTAATTAACCTCTCTTTCAAATCTGAGAAATAACGGACGTCCGGGTTAATCAGGAACCGGGGGACGTTTGGAAAATGAAATTTGACTTTCTTGGAAAACGGGGTGTCTTATCGTTCAAATACTTGGGAGGTGTTTAAAAGGTGAAATCTGCCCCACAATATTCAATACTCTGCAAAACAGCATGTAAGAGTGTACAGAGCCTGAGAGGATTGACTCAACGGAGAACGAGCAAATTTAAAGTGTGTTCCTTTTCCAAGAAACAGATCCAGGTAACTGCAGGATGCAATTACAAGGTTAACCTATCTAACTTATTCAAATTTTGAAGGTCTCAATTTTCTGCCAGACTACTGTTTAAATGCGTTTATTTTTTAAGCGCATTAGAAATGCTTCGAATGGCATCCGATTTATTTTCAAAGCGGACTAGCTATTTCCGCATTATTGTGGTATGTAAGTCAACCAGTTTTTGCCCGAGCCTTAAACTTCATGCCGCCAGCCTGTAGCTTTCGAAAGCAAAAGAGCCTAGCGAGCATATTCTTCGTTAAACGGTTACTGAACTATTGATGGTGTCCAAGCGGAGTTATCTATGCTAATGGTACTGTTAGGGTGAGTCACATTCGATTTCTCATTACATTGCCAATGCACAAAAACGAAGGAAAGAAAAGAGTTAAATAAGGGCCACTTGCAAGGTTTACCACTGAAATTTCTCAGTGGGAATAGTTTGGGAGAAATGCTTTCTTGAGCTTGCACCTGAAACATCATCATGACTGACAAAAAAGATTGCGCATGATGAAATGGTCCAACCGTCTGAATTCCTTTGATACGTAAAACTGAAGATCTAAAGAAACCGACCAAGGTCCTTTTCTGTTGGGATTAAGCGTCAAGCGCAAAGCGTTTTAGGTTGCTTTCTTTTTCGTGTTCTGAAGAGAAAAAAGTGTTTTCGTTTGATTTCATTGTTTAGCTTTTTTCGAACAGTGCACGCAGTCGTCTTTTGTGATTGCAAGCCCTCTCCGGGATTAAACGTGGCAACCAACGTCGGTCTTAATTTTCTTCGCTCCTACGACTCGAAATTATAGAAACCCTCATCTCTAAAGGACCTAAAGACTGAATTTTGGTAAGGTTTATAATTTGACCTTGTAACAGTTCTAGCACGTTTATTAAACTTCAGCAATTCTCAACAGCTTTGTTGTATAGTCTTGATACGCAGCTACAGTTTATTACTGACATGTTCTCTAGAAATGAGCCACAACCGAAAAACGCACCGGTCCTAGCTCAGTCTTAGTTGAAGAAAATTCCGTATAGGTTTCTCATAAAAGCCACGTGCACTGGTCTTTGAATTCACTGAACTAATGTTTTGGATCTGCACAGCAAAGTCAACTTCAAATGAAGACAAAAAGATAAAATTCGTTTCAGACCATCTGTCTTCAACAAAATTGATGGGCGCTGAACTAAAAGGTCTGTAAACGCAGGCTTGAAATTATGACATGCAGATCGCTGTATATCAGTTAAAATTCTCCATGACAAACAAACTCCAAACCTGTATAAATTTAAAGGAGCTACGTCACGATATTTTGAGTTATCACCAGGACAACCTAAATTACCCTTAAAATTTAGGAAACCTAAAAATAATAGTTTGCTAAGGAAGAAAACACCAGAGGAGTGATACTAAACCAAAAAGGAACAGGGATGACTCAGCATGGAGAAGCTTGAAACGGACTGGAAATGACAATTTTGAAAAATTCAGGCTAAATTTTAAAAAAGTGCACGTCATCGTTCAGTGAATATACTGCGAAGCTGAAGGCCTTCGGTGTTGGCTTTCCCATAAACGAGTGATTCTTACGACCACACCTCCACCTACTAAACACAGTCTTTCCTTAAAATACTTCAAGAATACGCCAAGATTGAAACAGTTACAGGCTAGGGAAATTAACCAGAGTTCTCAGTACTAACTCTAAACAAGAAGCAGATACATTCCAGATTGTTCCAGCATTTAACATTTGTCAGATTCGTGCTTCCAGCCAACTTCCGGGACACCTTTATCCGCTCGGTTTCGAAGCGGAAGCCAAGCTTGAACGTGACGTTTTGCATTACGTGCAAATGAAGTCATCATGTTATATATACTCAGTCAAAAAAGCTTAATGGAGACAAAGAGGTTAACGTGGAAATGGTATCTTGATGCAGTATTTCAGTTGAGGTTTTAAAAATAACATCGCTTCAGAAAAAAAACGGCATGTAAGTCCTGACCTGCATAGGCCGTATTACGGATGTCACGCAAAAATGCAATTTTTACTGCTTTTCGTTAAAACAAAAATTCATCTCCATAAAACGATTTATCGTACCGATTTTAGTAAACCTGCGAAGTTTGACAACAATCGGTTACAAACTCTCGGAAGTACGAGAGCCCGAAAATGCCAAAATTTATAAAGAAATGTATGAAAAGGGGCAAGCGTTGCCCCTTTAATTTCATCATTTCTTTGTCAATTTTGGCGTTTTCGCGTTCTCATATTTCCGAGAGTTTTTAACCGATTGTTGTTAAACTTCGCAGGTTAAATAAAATTAGTACGATAAATCGTTTTATGGAGATGAATTTTTGTTTTAACGAAAAGCAGTAAAAATTGCACTTTTGCGCGACATCCGTATACGGCCTATGGCACAAATATTAATGAAATTTCCTTTGAAAATAACTGACTTGTGGCAGCGCGTGATTCGGGGATCAAGTAAGTTCAAGGTACGGAAAACTTGCGGGCCATTTTGCCATTTTATTTGGGCTGAGGCTCGCTGGTGTCATTTAGAATTCGCTACACCGTACTGTCGAGCCCCAATTATCCTGCTTTCTCGGTTCTGCGTGGCCATGTTCGTGTCTCGCACGTAGTATCGAGTATCAGCCTTACAATTGCTTGCTAATTAATTTTTAATGCCTGTTAAATATTTGTGAAGTCGTGTTTTTCCTTTCTCTTGTTTTTGAGAAGGAAAAGAAATTTAGAAACAAACTGCATTTTAGGTAACATATGCCCATTGATTTCTGGAATGTTTGCTTTTCGTGCAAAATTATGCTCTCAACTGGTTCACATCTGGGTTCTGTTGTTTTCAAGCTCTGGGTCAGGTGTACTGTAATGAAAAGGATTCGCTCCGACGAAGGGCTAACGCTCGAAACGTCAGCTCTTGAATCTCTTTACGGTGGCCAATTGACATTATCAACCCAGTTGATAAAACCAAATTATATTGTTATACTTCCCGCCGACGCAGCACCACAGTTTCTTTAGAAACTTGCCCCCTCTATTCTCCTGTAATGAAAAAGGTCTGAAACGTCAAAATTCATTAGATATCTATTACTAATAATGGCTCTTAAAGTAGCTACGTCATGATTAGGAAACCTTAAATAGTAGTTTGCCAAGGCAGAAAAACACCAAAGGAGTAAAACTAAATCAAAAAGGAACAAGGATGGCTGAGGATGGAGAAGATTGAAACGGATTGGAACTGATGAATATTTTGAAAAATTTAGGCTAAATTTTTCAAAGTGCATGGATGAAGGCGTAGCTCCTTTAACATCAACGCATTTTATTATAAACAGAAAAAGGAGAAGGAAAAGAAAACATTTAGGTAAAATCTAATCATGATAATGCGAAACTCTTCGAGCAGTTTGCGAACACTTTTTACTTTTTTGCCATGAAATTGCTGATTGCATTACGGTGCACAGTTGCAATAGCCCTTATTTTATCCACGTGTTCAGGTCTATAGGTGTAATTGTCTAATTTGGGAAAGTCCGTTTCATTATCGGAAGATAAATACGCAATGCTCTGAGCCTGACTCAGTCTTCATTTTTTATTAACATTGCTCATGCATTGGGCTGAAACGCTTTCTCGAGGTACAAGCACTTCAGCGGACCCTAGCAATTACTACTCGAGTCGTACGTATTACTGTGATTTTTTATTTGCTTTATCGCGCACTTAACAAAACGAGCCCGGCCTCTGTATGTAATGATCGATCAGTCGTCAAGACATTCATGTAATCACCTTGCTTAAATACTGAACTGAAATGACAGATCTAGAAAAAACGTCGCTGTCTGATACGTTCAATTCTTAATTAGCAGTTTTTTTACTGAAGTACTTCCGTGGAAGACCTTGCCATTAGTCACGTTAATCGGTATAACCCTTTGTCTTTCGTTGTCGAAACTGCAATCAACCGATATACGTACCAAGCAATGGAGTTTCAATCCAGCTGGTATTTTGGATGTATCAAGTTGTTTGGTTTTTTGTTCTTACTGTGCACAGTACGTAAAATCAAAACGGAGTTTCCGGTCATAATCAGTTACAAACATTTCTACTTTTTTTAAAAAAAAGCTAACGTTCCGCGCGAACGTTCCGCCGTCTGATCGGTCAAATGATCGATTTCATTTACGCAAATGAAGCCCAAGACGCGAGATGTCACTTTTTCAACTTAATATTATATTCATATCAACTCCTTATTATGAATTTTGTTATTTATACCTTTTTGTTTAATATGACCCACTAAGTGTTTTGAGTGTAAACGTTGCCATACTTTCTGGGAACTATTTTGTAGCCGAAACTTGTAAGTGAAATCCAAGTCTTTTTGTGAGAGAATTTCCTTAAAATTGATCATTTCAATAACTTTCTGAAAACGGAACCTTCCATTAATCTTCTTGAAATGCCTATACCGGCAAGCTAGCCTCTGCAAAATTCAGCCTGAAACAAAGATTATACTTGAGCCTGTATACAATCTGACCATTTTCCGAACAAGGTGCTGAAACTCTGAAACTGGACGGAAAGTTTCCAGCGACTGCGCGTTACACCAGCGCTAGAACCAAGAGCTGAATCAACCAACCAACGCTCTGCCGACTGCAGATTTTAGTTATTCGCATCGTGACTATGTAGAATGCGATGCGACATCGACAACAAGCAAGTGTAGTCTGATGCTCGTTCAAAGATACCCCAAGGCTATTTGGTGTCAACACTTCAATGAGTCGGCGCATTCATCAGGATGTACAGGTGTTGAGAGAACCCAAAGAGATTATTTTGGCTCTGTCGTGATTAGTTTTACTCTGGGCTGTCGCGTTTTTTTTAGAGATTTGTGCAACGCCGCTCGCGCGAAAATCCTACCCAAACCCAACATATAAACAACAATGGGAAACTCAAACACAGCAGCCTGCTGCCAGGCTATCGCGCTTTCAGTTACCTTCGAGCGGTGAGAAAAGTTGGAAGAAAACGAAGAACTTAAAAGTACATAGGATACATGGTCTCAAAAAAGTGGAAGGGCGTCGATTGAAGTGCGACTTATAACCCGTAAAAACGCTTGCTTGATCGCACTTGTATGTCAAGGCCAGGGCACACAAAAGGCGACCGCAAGTCGTAGCGACAGGTCTCGACGACAAGTTGCTTCGTGTGTCGACTTCACCCAAACCTAGTCCTGGTTTGAATTCGTATGGCTGATCGCAGCGACAAATTTCTGTCGCAGCAACAACGATGTCTACAAAAGTTCACCGTTTCAAGGAGGATAGTTGCAATAACTTGTCCCTGCAACGTGTCACCTTAAAGCGATGTTTCCCGGCAACAGGTTGCCTTGAAAGGAACAAACTACAAGGCTTCTGCCAATTATTTATTTAATTAAATTGTTGTTAAAAGTTATTGTTGTTTTACTAGTATATTATTCTACCAATGTTGGAAGTTATGTAGTCCTTATATGCCATTGACAGTAAAAGAACTATCAAGACGGGAGTAAAACACAATAATATCAATTTTGTATTTCGGTAAAGAGTTTTCATTACGACCGCTTACTCCCGCCTTACTATAATTAGAGACATCTATGAAGTGTTTCTCCGATTTGTCACGATATTTTAATTCCCCAGCACTGAAATAAGCGAATTTTTCTTAAGCCCTTACACCTGCCAGCCCCCCATGGCCAGAGCTCATTGCATTAATTGTTTTGTTATCCTTTGTATATCTGGCACGGACTTGCAGATCCCACAGCATAAGCATTGTTTGTCTGTGACAGATTTCCTGACACTTGTTCGCAACCTGTCGAACAATGGATTTGCCAGTGCAACGGAACGCCTTGTGCATCAGCTGCATAACCTGGAAAAGAGCTGAGAACCTCACTTCAAATTGCTACAAAATCCACCTTAATCCAGACAACTGCCAATTGAGTGTTTACCACTTTTGCCATAATATTCTTGATACACACAGCTTACGGATTAGTGGAACAAAAATAATCTCTCGGTCTAGCATGCAGCCTATATTTTGCCGTGACATGACCGCGGTAAACAGATGGCCACACCTTAAACACAAAAACAAGGGAATAATCTGCCTCAAGTCTCATGGCGTAATTGTTTTTTATAAGTGTTTTTTGTTTTTCACAGCAACGAATAGGGCGTTGGGAGGTATAAGTCTCGAGACCGAGAAAAGCTGTTACCAGTGAATTGGAAGGTGTTCATCAAGTACGGAACTGGCGTGGATGTAAACGCACTCTCACGATGGATTTGAGGCCAAGTCAATAGCAAGGTCAGTTGCAGTAAAACAAATTTACAGCTGTCCCTGTTGCATCGCCGGGCAACAAAATTGAATTCAGTCGTGTGTAAGCGTAATAATGCAGCATATTCTTACACTGTAAACCAAACCAGCATTTATTACGAATATTCGTTCAAGAACGTGGCACATGAATTTTGTTTTCGAAACTGAAGTACGAAGAAATTTGCTTTCCACATCTAAGAAATGTATCGAATTATAGAGCACTTTCTTCTGTTTAGTCCTTCGCCAACTAGGGGTCGGCTAACGTCTAAGTTGCTACGAATATTGGGTGGCAATAGCCTCACTGTTGCTTATCTCTTTTAAAAGTAAGATGTTTTTAATATTAGAAGACAAGACTCACACTCATGAATATACGTCGTTGGGCACCTGTTGCTATATGGCCCTATATATTTTACCACGTGTAAATGAAAACTTGGACTAAATGTAGTCGTTCGAAAAAGAGAGAATTAAAGTAAAATAATTCTGCATAAAAATCAATCGATGACTTTTTGCTGGAAGTGTACAGTAAATCTGAGGTTACCGTTTGGACGTCTTTAGCTTGATCGTGCAAACAAGACATACAGACGTACAGCAGGCTCGATTTCTGACGCTTTACCTGCTAAAAGACCTGCAAATTTCGGCAATAACAGTCAGTACTCTGGAAGCGAAAAACTATTCATAGTTTTTAAAATTTTCAAATCGAAACATTGTCCCATGGTATATCTATCGTTTTATTTTATTTCGATTAAATATCACAGGTTTTCCTTCGGTAGTTCCTACAATACTGTGACCGGAAGTTGGTTTTATTTTTAATTTCCCGTACTTTTTACACGTTTGGGTGATCTTGCGTGGGCCGTTTGTTCGCATAGAAACTCCCAATTTCCCTTTTGGCTCTGACCAAATTTAGACAAAAACTGTAATGACTATATCTTTTCTTTTACCTTTGAGACCAAAAAAATTAGCTACACGTTTCTTACGATTAAACGTTCAGGAAAATTTAAAAAGTGAAATTTGTAGCCCCTGGCGTACAGTTTACAATTGCCGATTGTCCAACAAGAAAAGTCTTTGGTCTGTTTCATTTCCGTTCTGTCACTAAGCGATTTCCGGTAGCTCAAGTTAACATACTATAAGACAATGTAACGACTTCGCAAAACTTTCCTAATGCGAACAATTCACCTTGACATTTTGGTTTTATGTAGCGGAACTTGAATTGAACAGCCCCCTCAGTAACATACATCCAACTCGGGGAATTAATTGGGGGGGGGGGGGTTTAAACCACCCGGACAAAATATTTCAGAATGTCTTTTTGAATAAACGCATTCTCCTTATTCGAATCAAATAATAACAGCGTGGAAGAAGTTATTTATTTTTTAGCCAAATTTGTTATATATTCCGAAAATTTCACATTTCGGAGTTCCCAATCGGAAGGTTCTTGTGAATTTTAGTGTCAACTGAGTATTAAAACAAACGATTAAACAAACAAATAATACAACAGGTGGAAAGTTCAGGATTTACTTCTGCCATTTATAATATTAAAATATTGTTCGAGAATGTACACTTGTACATCTACCCGGAGACTCGCTTTTCCACAGCTCTAAAAAAATTTATATATTGACATAACAACAAGTACTTTTGAACCAGTGTTACAAACATTTCCACGAGATGATGTCAACTTCGTTGCCGGAAACAAAGGGATGCGTCTCGGCCTGTATCCAGACAGAACTTCACGCCGAACGTCGTATTTGCAAAATATCTAAAAATATTCAGCGATTTACTCAGATACAAAGTCCAAGTGCGAACAAAAATTTTGTTAAGTATCACGAGGGACAGTTTTGTGAAGCGTCGTTGTTGAAAGGAAACGCCTTGAAAAAAATGTAATGCCTAAATTAAATTAGCGTCGATGTGATCACTGCCGAAGTTTACGTTGTGTGAGGTTCTTTTTGGAAACAAAGGGGTTCTTTTCTCGTCCCCTCCCACTCTGGGGTTTGTTACTTCCTTTGTCGACCAAACAAACCAATGAAATACGAGAATTTCCCTTCCGACAGGCGAGTGAGCAAGCGCAATAGCAGCGCGGGGATGACGTTAATCCCGGGGGGAGATACCGTCAGTTGCTTTATCCGGTCATGGCGTATACACACGGTCGGTCATGATGGAACTGACGAAGCTCTCGAACAGCGCAACATTTAAAAATCCGTCGGTTTGAATAGGGATTTTCAAATGCGAAAGGTTCACCTCATTCATTGGAGTTGAAAATTTCATCATACTTCCTTTGGGAGTGTTCAAGGACTCAATAACGACATCTTTTGTGTGTCCATACGCTTAAATTCCTCTTTGTGGAAACGAAACTCGACTTCCTCGCGAGGAGAACCATACAACGATTTGCTGTGATAGATCGTAAAGTTGCTGCTTTCTTGAAAAGCCTTGTGGATAGCTTAAGGCATTGTTTGTGCAGACAAGTATTTTCCAGTCTTGGATAGCGATTTCTGTATATTTTAAGGTGAGTTTGTGAAACGTGAAGCGCCTTATCATGGTCGCTCTTTGCAGTCTTGGGAACGTGCAGGGACATGTTACTCTGTACTGTTTTACTTGTAAGGGACATTCAATGGTCAACCTCTTTGAGTTTTAGTAGTGTTTCTGTGTTTATTTGTGTTCCCCAAGACTGTAATAGCGATCTAATTTGGAAGAAATCGGAGAATTTGGAACACGATGAAGCGATTCTAAATTTGTCGCTTTGTCGTCATGTTGTGGTCCTTTGTTCAGGCTTGTCAACTGTTCAGAAATTTCTAAAGAAAATATGCTGCTTATGCAGTATTGCTATTGTAGAAGTAAAGTTTGTCGTTTATTTCGTAGTAGTGTTTCAACAGTGCCCATTTTATCGACATATATGATTTATTATTTTGGAATGATCTGAAATTCAGAGTACGAATGATCATATTGAGCTTTGTTATGCATTCGTCAAATTCGCATGACCCTCGAGGCAGTCAAAAAGAATTTCAAAGCTCCAACTCGTTCGCCATTGTTTGTTTTGTGTCTAGGCGACATAAACAGCAGAAATTGTTCACTACAGCTTAATAATGAAAAAGATTTATTTAATTTCAGTGTTTTTTCCTTCAGTGAAGCTTCTCAGAAAGTTCAATATTAGTAAGGTTGTTTGTTAATACCCGTTCTGCTACAGGAAGTCCAATTCTTTTGGTCTGTGCTTATGAATGCATATCTCGCTAGAGTCACGAAACGAGTTGCTTCAGAATCGAAGCTACGTATGACAAAGCCTTTAAAACCTTTCAATACAACTTTATTCGGTCATTTCAAACTTGTGGTTAAGTGCTTTGATCAACTTTGAAAGGAATTCATTTTCATTCCCAGCTGTAATCTCATTATAAACATAAAATAATTGTAATTTACGCAACAATCGCCACTGCGATGCACTCGTAACATTTTATCAAGAACTTTGCTATCTTTACGGCTTCTGTTGTTTTCATCATCATCTTCTAGCTTTTAATTGTAAACCTGTTCTAACACAAATCAATAAAAAATCGTTTGCAGCCATTTAAGGAAACATACACAAAGCTGTTTTCTACTGATATCACATGAGGTATCAAGTCTCAACACAACACTGGGTCAGATTGTTATATTGAAGGTAGAAGTTGCTTGATTTTTAGACGGTTAGTCTGTTTTAACCACTTTGCACCTTCAAAATCTTTTGAACATAATTTTAGTAATCTTTATAATCATTATTGTGGAAGAACACATTCATGTAGAGTTGTAATTCACGAGGTTTCTGTGTGTACCACAATTGACCTTTATATGGATGACTCACTCGTGCAGATTTAGTTTCCACTCTCGTGGTACTTTCTTATCTTCAGACCATTCAAAAATTGCAATTTCTTTTGTGCACAGGGAAAGTGTGTAATTTAATTCAGTTTTCTGGTTAAAACTAAAACACTGGTGGAACAAAAATATCATTTTACTTTAACATACAAATTTTAGCTGTTGATGTAAGAAATGCTTTCACATTTTTCAATTCACGTATCTGATTGCATCGGTAAGTTTTTTCAGTGTGAGAGGGCATAATTTATGTGAAGAAAATTCCTTTATGCAAGACTGACTATGAAATGTGTAAACAGGAAGCTGTTTTCTTATTTCAAATGTTTTATATGTTTATTTTAGAGTCATTGCTTCATTTCAGAACATCAACATTTTACAATGCAAAAATCCAGAAAATGGAAGAAAATTCCTTTCGTCTTGTTGAACAATTTGCAAAAAAAATTTAATACTCAATGATCAGCTACAAATCTATTTCCAGAAATGAGAAAATTATGTTAACATTTGTACTGCAACAACATTTTAGCACAGCAGGTCAACAATTCAGGGAGCAGGAGAATATTTTTCAAATTCGTAAATTTAAGTGTGCTTGTAAATTGAGAAGGTGACAATTTTACCATCTTGCCTTGCATATGAACTCTCCATCTCAAATATAGCATTCTTAGAAAACTAAGTGTTCTGATACTTTGCAGTTGCATAATGTACTTTTCCAATTTTCTCCAAATTATGGAGTTTAAATGCTGTCGATTGTAGGAAAAACTATGATAAGCATTTCCTTTTTCCTGAAAATCTGTTTGAGCAGCTTCATGGATTTACCACTTTAACTTTTGACCCATGACTGCATGACTCAGCAGAGTGAAAGGTCATTGGCTGATAGCCAGTCTGACTAGTTCACATACATGTATAGTATTTCTTAACGGGTTTCAGCAAAGAAAGTTTAAAGGACACCGACACCAATAATACAGTGGGACTTGTAAGTGTTATGTTGACTTACTGACGGTGTACTTGCGACTGTCTAAAGTTTTAAATGGCAAAAAACTCTATGCTGTGCTGGGTGCAAGGTTATGTCTGTATCACCCTTTATGTAATGGGTTACATGTAAATTATTTGTTTTTGAGTAATACACTGTACAGTAGCATGATTACTTTTGCTGTGTCGCTACTAACCATAGATAGGTTTGTGTTGGTGTAGATTGATTTATGTTGATGTTACAAAGTTATAAATAGTTATTGTTAAATGTGTAAATGGTAAAAATTTCAAAAATATTGGAATGTTTGGTTCATTAATGTGGTAAACTGTTAAACAGATGACAATGTTTCTTTTTCATTCAGATGTATTTCATGAATAGGTAAATAAAAATATTTATATATACATGTATACAGTAAGTTATTTAGTTTGTGTTTCTACCTGCATTTATGCCACTGCATCATGGCTTTGCGGTCTTGGCATACCTCTACCTGCATATTCAGATATTTACCGTACTCAAGGTTATTTTTACCTGCTGTGTAACTTGACTCGTTCTTGCATTCATGAAAGGAAGCGAATTGTTTTTGTTTTAAATATTACTAGTTCAAGTTATTTATATTAAAGTAAGTGTTTCTGAAATAATTTCACTAGTACATTTTACCTCATTATCACATTAGACATACCATCAGTACTGCGCTGTCTTGCAAATTGGGGGCAGGGGGGGTGGGGGGTTGATATTTTATAGCCGGAGGTAATGGTTTACCCTATGATCTTAATGTGTGTTACTTCAGATATGAGAAAAGTGCTGTGCTGATGTAATTTGTGATTATGTTTTGTTTATATTATTGCAGGATACCCATGGTATTAAGCATTAATTAAATTGAATTAATCTGCAATAGCTGATATCAGTCATGCCGATTCAAACACCTCAGTGGACTGAATTTCTCCAGTGTCCAATATGTTACAACGAATTTGACGAACACAACAGAAAGCCAATTAGCTTGGGATGTGGGCACACATTGTGTGTTTCCTGCTTGTCAAAGCTGTCTCAAACACAGTGTCCATTTGATCAGGCCAATGTTGACACAGACGTCTCCAAACTTCCTTTCAACTATGCTTTACTTCAGTTAGTTGGAGTGGAAGTACCAGACGATGACAAGCTTCCTCCTATAGAAAGCATACAGAAGAATGCTGATCAGTACAGAGCATCCAAATGTTGTATTGAAAAACTTGCATTGTTCTTAAGGCCTATCACTGGTGCTACAACTAATGGGACAGTCAATGGAACAAGCAATGGTTGTAATGGCTCTCTTAATGGCAATGGCAACAACATCCTCACAAGACCAATGCAACGAAAGCTTGTGACATTAGTAAACTGTCAGCTCGCTGAGGCTGATGGAAGAACGAGGGCCATGCGTGCTGCTAGAAGCCTTGGAGAAAGGACCGTAACAGAACTCATATTATTACATCAAAATCAGCAACAACTATCTGCGAATTTGTGGGCTGCTGTGCGGAATCGTGGTTGTCAGTTTTTAGGACCAGCAATGCAAGAAGAGGCTTTGAAACTGATTTTGTTGGCTCTGGAGGGAGGGGAGGCTTTGTCTAGGAAAGTTTTAGTTCTTTTCGTTGTTCAGAAGCTTGAATCTCAGTTTCCACAGGCTTCAAAAACAAGCATTGGTCATGTAGTACAGTTGCTTTACAGAGCATCCTGTTTTAAGGTAAGTTCTTGTACAATAACTTCAGAATAGTTATTTGTATTAAAGATAGAAAAAATAATGCTTGTGAAGGAACGAAATGTAGCAGGGTTAACAGGACAGCATTTTTTAGAAATTATGTTCCCATATACATATTTATGTTGACTGTAACTTTTTTAAGGTTGAGAAAAAGAACAATGAATCATCTCTGATGCAGCTAAAAGAACAGGTAATAAACATGCAATTTTTATTTCATTTTGGAAATGTGATCAAAATCTGATACAAAGGAAATATTAACCTGTTGAGAAAAATAGTGCTTATGAGAAATCCACTTGTTAACAGTACCGTACCTATGATGCTTTGAGGAAGGAGCACGACGCACAGATAGTACAAATTGCTACAGAGGCAGGTCTGCGTATCCTCCCAGACCAGTGGTCCTCACTGCTATATGGCGACCTGGATCACAAGTCTCACATGCAGTCCATCATCGACAAGGTGTGTTACTTACATAAGTTTGAAAAAATGATTTTCATCTGGTCAAAATGATATGCACATGGAGTTCATGTGGCCTGTTCCAGTAACAGAAAGAACTGCTGCTGTTTAACCATTACACTAGGACATGTCATTGCATCGTATAACATTGTACAGCCTTAGTTTCCCATGTTGGAGCTATAACACATTGGAATATAACATCATACTTGTATGTACTTTGCTGCAAAACAATCAAACTTTACTTTTGAAAGGCTGATATATTATGCCACCTATATTTATGTCCTGGTGTATTGGTTTAAATTTTAATCCAACTTGTTTCAATTTGTTTCAGCTTCAGTCTCCTGCCTCATTTTCTCAGAGCATCCAGGAATTAATCATTGCTCTTCAGAGATCTGGGGATCCTGGCAATCTTTGCCAGATGCGTGACCAGTTTGAGTTACTTTCCCAGATTGACGCTTCTCCAGGTGGGTATCTAATAAGTTCAAAAACTTGAAACAAAATCAAAAAGTATAAATGAGAGTACATGAAAGTGTTGCTTGAACCTCTCCTTGACAGAATGTTGACTTAAGTATGTGTAATTGATTAAACATCACATTGTGTTTAATGGTCTTCTGCAGAGGCAACATGTCCAGAGTGGAATGAGTTAGAACAAGCTATGATGTCAGTGCATTCTGTAGTCAATGGACTTGTTGATTTTTCGAAAGTGAGTAAAAATCCATTTATACATACATGGGCCATGTTCAACTATCAGACTGTCAATTGTTGCATTTGCCTTAGAGGTTAAATTTTGAGTTTTAATTATACTTATGGGTATATTTTGCGGGAAACTATAGTTGCTTAGCTACATGTAGTGCTGTGGTTTACTGTCTTTTGAATCCTTTGTGGTGCATGTATGCCATTTGACAAAAGCACCTTCTGCAACACCAACAAACTTCCCATGTTTTGAGGGTAGTTGTTATTGAATTTTGTGACTGTGTTTATTAAAAAATAGAGACCTTTAGATTCTACAACGAGGATGACTATGAGTAAAGTTAGACCGGTCATTTTTATTGAAGGCAGTTAGACTTCTCCTAATGGCAAGATGATTAAACTGCTAACAATTTGATAACTTGTTTTCGCCACTATGAGTTTCGGTGAGAATGTCATTGTCATGAAAAACAATTTATCAAAATGTTAGTAGCGGGATCATTTAGCGATTAGGAGAAGTCAAACTGCTTTCAATAAAAATGTTAACTTTGGTGCTGACAAAAAAGGAAAAATGAAGTTTTCTGGTGAGGCTATTTTGTTAGTACACGCGACAAAACTTAAATTCAAATCCCGTAGGCGTCCTCGTTATAGAATCTAAAGGTCTCTAATATGCTTGTGTTGAGGTAACAATGATAATTTTTTTTTGACATGTCAGTCATACGGCAAAGGAATGAGAGGCTCTAGCGATCCACCTCAGGTGTGTATGCTGTCAAGTGTTTTTCATGTAAATACCTTGTGCTAAAATATTATCTGCAGTTCACAGAAAAATAAATCATGAGGTTAGTTTGTTTAGATTAAAATCTGTTGAGCTCTGTTGCCTAACAATTAAACTGTTGCTGCATAGTAAAATTAATAGCCGTGTCATTCTGGGCATTGCCTCTTTGTTGAGCAAAGCGATGGCACATTGTAATGTTCAGCTCATGGATCACATAGGCATGCTGTGATGTTTAAGAACAGACGTCATTTGGCACTCACTCACTTGCTTGTGGGTTGTGACTTCCATTGCACCTTCTAAAAATCTACATATTTAATGGCTAAAAGAGTGTATTTTATCTACTTCCAGCCTCACACCAATAACAAATTTAAAACCAGTATGTGTCGGGACCACACCAGAGGAGGATGTCCCAGAGGGATGCACTGCACATTTGCACATTCAGAGGAAGAGCTGGAAAAGTGGGTGTTATCATATTGCATATCCTTGGTGCAAACATGAGAATAAGATTTGGAGCACTTTATGAAGCTTATGCACCAGAACTTTTGAGTTCTTCCAAACTGACTTGAGTGTTTACATCAGCTGATGTTTATTAGTTAGTCACATTTTAAAAGAGAGGCAAGAAACATGGCATTGTAACCATTCTAACTTTGTTTGTTCTTGAGTAAACAACTGAAGTAACAGCTGCTGGAAAGTCTGACATGAATGTCTTACTACCCATCAAGAGAGCAATTGAACAAGCAACAGAAATAATGCCGCTCGGCCCAAAATCAATAACTAAATAAATGCACTTAAAGGGGCTCTGTCACAGGGTTTTGCCGTTTTCAGCTTCATTCGTTGCTAAAATCATCACCTGGTACCTTTACTCATCCCAAAATACTCCTGATGGACTAACAGGAAGATATCAAACGAATTGTGGCTCAGAGAGCAAACCATAATGAATTTCTGGTGATATTTTTAAGGACTGGCTCAAGAATTTGAAAACGCTGGCAAGTATTTTCAAATTTCAATCCACTTCCATCCTAAGTGATAAGCGGCAATAAACGTTTTCAGTGCAGTGATATAGTCCTAGTTAACAAAACTACGCCATTATTTTTGGGTTTCCATTGATGCTAGAACATATTTCAGCATTTTAAAATGATGCCAAAATACCATGAAAGTGCTCCTTTAATGACCAGTAGAATTACTATCTACATTACAGGAACAACTAGCAGACAGTCACAGTGCATATCATATAACCCATTGAAATTTAATAATGCATGCCATGTGTATGTTACAGTATTATCAAGTGTCTAACTTGACACCTTTCTTTTCAGGTTTGGTAAAAGGAGAGCTAGTAGGCCTCGTCCCACAGCTATTGCCAGAGGATCGGGGTCGGGTGCTGGCCCGGATCAGTACTCGCCTCTTGAGAACGGAGCTGAGCCCAGTCCTACTGCCACCCAGGCTCCTGCAAATGGCATCAATGGCTCTGCTAGATCTTCCCCACATTATATTTCTTCTGGTAAGAATTTTGAAGTTTATTTTTGCTTGATGGCATTAAGTATATGTGCTGTTGATTTCACTGGAAAAATTGTCCTCTCTTGTACTGTTTTCACACACACACAAAACAGTATTTTGTTTGCTTTAGGTGATGTGCCACAACCCACCCCTTGTTATGTCGCTGCACCCCAAATGGGTCGTCGAGACAGCCAGGAGCAAGTTATATCACAGAGAATGAAGCAAATGACGTTGTATTCAAACGACGGCTATTGCGGACCTCGCCCAACTTATGATCATGTTCAATCACCCTATGTTTCCTCTCCTGGAAGTGAGAGAGGATATGTTCAGTATTTCAGTCCACCAACTGCTCCTCCTGGAAATTCATATTCAAATGTTGTGTCGAGAGGAAAGGAAGTTCCTGTTGGTAAGAAATTAATGTTCTAGACTAACCAAGTGCAGTTTATACAGTGGCAGATTCAGGAATATGGGAGGCATGGTGGCGTAACGGTTGTGCACTGAAATCCAGATTGAATGTTTTGAGTGCAAGCCCTGGTTAAAGTCATTGTGTGGTCAATCAATCAATCAACTTTATTTAAAACATGGTAAATGGCTCAGCAAGCTGGTTTTCAGACATGCCATGAAAGAATTACAAGATATGCTAAAAATTCCCAAAATTACAAAATATAAATGTTAAGGACTAATAAGCTAGGCATAACTTAGCGCTAAAATATTATTTAATAAAGGGAATTTAAGTAATAGTTAGTAACAATCATAATTTACTATATAATAATACGAAACAAACAATGTAGAAATGGGCCCTAACGATGTAAAATGTGTCCTAGGATATCGCACGTTTAAAGCTTGCAAGATCCCTTATCTCACGTATTTGATTTTACAGTTTGTTCCAAGCATTTAATCGGCGGTAATCTTCATATCTGTACTCTCTTTTTGCTTTTCTCTCCATACTGGCACATTTCTTAGATCACAGCCTTCAATGCCCAGGGTTCTCATTAAGTTTCAGAGTAGACGGCTAAGATAAATAAGTAGGTGGCTTGTGAAGCGAGTGGCACAAGCCTCTAGGGGGGTCTGGGGGCATTCATTATCATTGTCTTCATTATTTTCTCATGCAAGTGGACTTCAGTTTCACTAATTAGGAAGCTAATCACAGAAAAGTAGGTGGCTCAAAATTCAAAGTAGCCGGTTTTTTTAGCCGGCTGCCGGCACTTAATGAGAACCCTGAATGCCTGCCTCTGATTTGTGGAGGTCAACCTGACATAACTCTGGGAGACAACCTACAATGCACTAGCATCCCATCCAGGCGGCGGGGGGGGGGGGGGGGGGGGTGGTTGGGGGTAGCAGTACTCTTAGCCACTCCATGCTGCTGAAACTGGAGACAAGAGCAGAGAGCTATAAGCCAGTTAGACTCGAAAGATTGCTTCTCTGACAACCTTGTAAAACTGTTTGTAGGTGTAATGACGCCACCTCGGAACTCTCCCTTGACTGTCCAGGAGGACGGATTGAACGGTATGACAAATGGCCATATTGATCACCACACAGGGCGTGCCGAGCATCCACAGCTGTACAATGGTAGAGCACGGCCACGAATGCATCAGCCTTGTGGTTATCAGGCCTATGACCATTCATATGGCTATCCTTCTGATCCAACACATTATGCCTACAGGTATGTCTACAACACTACTGAAATGGTTGCTACCGAGTAACCCAATGTGTACTACCATTTGTGTCCTTCCTTGAAGCGTGACGGATGTAGCGCATATTTTTACTTTTGAAATATAAACAGTGGGATATCAGAAAACAAGTGCAAACCACTGTTATCCCTTTTAACACGGTCTCTCTCCGACACCTAAGCAGGGATGCAAACAACAGTCAGACATCAGACAATGACAAACCAACAGTTGCCAATGTCCAGTGAAATCCCAACCAGGGGTGGATCTAGGGGGAGGGTGCAGTGGGTGTGCACCCCCCCCCCCCTGAGATGACCTGTGTCTTTCTGATATAACTAGTATTCTGCATGAATTACGTCATTCCTTAGTGGTGCCTCAGTTGGACACAATGTCATGTCCTTTCACAGGAAAACAAATTATTTGCAGCCCTGTTTAAGCATATGATATAATTATTAATTATTTATATCAATTCCTATTTAGTATAAATCTAAAAGCACTCTATCATGAATGCTGTTCTCTGATTGGCTATGCAACTCACTATCTGTATGTACTCTTTTGTTAAAAATCTTGAGCTCATAATCTAATTAAATACATAATTTTATAACTGTGTTGTTTTGATTGCACTGTCTTTTTCACATTGCCTTTCATTACAGTCAACCAGCAGGAGACTATTACAATTCGCACTATGGCAGACCATTATCCTATGACCCGGTTCACCAGGGGATTATGGGGTATCCTTATCCTGGTCGCAGTGATTACTTGCCATATTCACGACCGTATTTTGATTCTCCTGACATGAGTGGACGAGGGATTTTACTGCCACAGAGAAGAAGTCCATTTATTCCTTCTGAACTACATGATGAAAAGGTTTGTGCATGTTCATGGCTTTAAACTAATCGCCAATAGATGAGCTTGGGAAAGGTGGGGGGGGGGGGGGGGTGGGGGGGCTGGTGCTAGGCAATGCACAAGCCAAAGCAGGGTACACAAGTATCCATGGCAACCCTGAAAGCAGCAGCCACCACCAGGCACCGTCACAATGAGCCGCCACAAAGCTCAAAGTTGAAGTTCTTGTAATGATTCAAATAAAAGGAATCTTGTAGTTGTTACTATCAACCATTCTAGATGAGACAAGAAATAATTGGAAATGTGTTCATGTTTATTAAAATAAACTGTACCATCTTACCGTTTAGGGACACCTACATGTATAAAACATGGAAAATAAATATATTTTTTTGTATCATACTCGCATGTTGTTTAGTGCAGTCTTAATTCCCAAGGTGAGACGTGGTGGCCTAATGGTTAGTGCACTGCATTCCAGATCATATGGTCCGGGTTTGAGCCTCAGCTGGGGCACTGCGTTGTATAAGAATACAAGACAATTTACTCTCACAGTGCCTCTCTCTACCCAGATGTATAAATGGGTACCGGCGAAATACTGCTGGGGGGTAACCCTGTGATGGACTAGCATCCCATCCAGGAGGAGGGGGGGGGGGCAGAAATATTCCTAGCCGCTTAATGCAACTGAAACCGGGATAAGCTCTGGCAGTTGGGCCACTTGGTTTGGGGCTTGAATGCTTTTTCGACCCTTCATTCCAAAAGTAGAAATGCAAGCAATGTTATTTGATTTCACCAGAATGCGGATTCATCATCTCCACGGAGTGGTGACACAACCCTTGAATGCGATATCCTTGTTGACTGGTGGACCTCCAGGAAGGATGCTGACAGCGGTGTCAGTAGTGGATCCCCACTAAGCCACTCTCCTGCAGCCAGCCAATCGTCAAACTCTAGTCTGTCACCAAGGCAACAGTCCCCTGTAGGCTGGCAACATGGCGCTGACACTGACTACGGCATCTGGAGAAACTTTGCTGATGACAGCAATGCTTTGCCACCACCTCCCACCATCACAGACACTGCACCAATATGGAGTCCACATCATGGGAGTGAGGTATGCAGCAAACTTTATTGTTTGTTTTTTGTATATTTTGCAAAATAGTGCTTTCTTGTTGTGCTGCATTTCCTTTCTGTGCTACTTGATTTACATGTTTACTCATGTACATGCTGCATATTTTTTTTATTTTTTATTTTATTTTTTTTTATTGTAACCACTAACACAAACATACATACATACTTACTTACAAACATACATACTGTTGTGCTTACATTATCACGTTGAGAATAAATCTATGTACAGAAGTTTTACTTTACATACACGCTAATATTTTTAACAGTATAATTTATACTGTACACTACATGTAGACATATAGTTATGTGTAATCCATCTCAATCCATCCTTGTTTCTTTTTGCTTTGGTATCACCACATCGGTGTTTTTCTGCCTTAGTAAACTACTATTTTGGGGTTTTCTACATTTTTAAGTGTCATTAGGTTCTTAACTCCTTTAAGGGAAACATAGAACATCGTGATTTTAAACATGATACATGTAAATACTCTTCCCCAAAATATATTGTAGCTTTGTTTTGATGGCTGTTTTGATGGCTTTGTTTTGGAAGTCCTGGAATTTCGATAGCTCGTAATAGTATGAACCCTGATGCCCAATGGGTGCATGCCAAATCCATCTTCAAGTTGGAAGCCACACAGAAGTCATCTAACCACAATTTTTTGTGCCTCATTCAGGTTCGCAAGCTTTGGCCGTTTATTGATATAGACGAGTGGTCAAGGTGAGTTAAAGACAATAAGTCAGACGAGTTGTTTTTGGCTATCTATGAGACCCAGTGGCCTAGTGGTCCATCTCTATGTTGTGTTCTTGGACAAGACACTTAACTCTCATAGTGCCTCTCTCGACCCAGGTGTATGAATGGGTACCAGCTGATTTAATACTGGGGGGTAACCCTAAAATGGACTAGGATCCTTGGTATTAGAAATTGCTTATGGGCTTTTAGGCCTTTACCTACTTATGAAGGGGCTTGGCCATGTTATTTATATGATCCACGAGATACCAACTGGTATGAATATTGAGTTACACTTAAATATCAATAGTTTGATATGATAGACATACGGGGTAGGCCTAGAAGGGCTGGGAAGTATGCAAACGATTGTAAACATCGTAATTGTAACTTTGACCGAATTAAATGTAGTGAAAAGGTCTTGAGATTTTTAAGTAGACAAACAGGTCCGTCGTTCCCATGTCCTGCGTATAAACTTTAGAATAAGGCAAGTGTGGGTATTTCAAGACGGTATTTCAACTGATTCTTGTTTGCTTGTATTTATCAGAAAAGAGGATCAGATCAAGAAAGATGAACAGATAGCTCGGGCGCTTCAGGAGCATTTGGAGCAAAGTAGCCCTTCAACAGCCGCTGAAACAAGATGCAGCGATCTGTCAGCCCAGGCCCGGGCCAGTGGAGACCAACAGGGGAACGAGCAGGTCAGTTTGGGACAGGTGCGAGTAGAAATGAGCATTGTCACGGTGATTCTGGAGTGTTCAGGTCAATTCGGTGCTAAAGTCATTGCTTAATACCTTTACTAATAAAAACATGCTCCTAAAGAATTGCAAAAACAATATATAATGAAAATTTAGCAGGTAAAGTAAACCATAATAGTTGGTTTCCTATTTTTTCAGGAGATGGCTTGAGAATTTTAAACAACTGGCAATTTTTTCAATTTTTAATCCACTTTCATCCTCGCCATCCGCAACAACACGTCAGTAAATGGTTTCAGTGCAGTAATGTAGCGTTGGCTAACAAACCTTAACCATTATTTTTGGTTTTCCTTTGAGCGAAGACAAG
>OX393563.1:8474254-8505458 GCA_947652115.1 Blastomussa wellsi
ATTCTGTAAAATATTTAGTATTCAATGGACGTAAGTAGCTCAAGACAATTTTGGCGCCAAAAGTACTTGGCACCGCACGTCGCATGCATGCGGCATTCCATATTTGGGCAACTCTTCATTGCTTTTCTTCACGTTGGCTACCATTTGTTCGCAGGGAAAGTTTATTCTTTGTGAAAGTTTATTGAACGTTTTTGTGAAAGGGAAAGTTTATTCTGTGAAAAGACGGAAGCGAAACTGTCGTAAAGCAATGTATTGGTTGCGTGGTAATATTCCTGATTCTAGCGCGAAGACGGCTAGGAAAAAATAGCAAAACGATTGTGAACTCACGTTGTCATAGTATATTTTATTGTACAATAATTTGTATCTTGTTACTTAGTGAAAAAAGCTATTAAAAATTGGTGATGATGTGAACAAGGTGTTATGTTGCTGTATTTTTTTACGCGCGGAATATCGCCTGATACTTAGCCGACGACGCCAGGCGATATTCCGCAAGATTGAGCAGGATAATTGTTATATTATTCAACAAATTGTCAACGAAGAGCATTTTACAACAAATTGTCAACGAAGAGCATTTTACAGCCGTAAAGGCGGCGCTTTGCGAGACTTCAACCAAATTATCGTTACTTAACGTATACCGCAGAATATCTATCAGCTGTTGAAAGCATAATGACCATATATGGGCAATGTGACAATTTGTTGAATAATAAATAACAATTGGACTTCGAGCCCGAGGTTTTTCTATGAGCGAATAAAAAACGAGGGCGAGTAGTCGAATTGTTTTAGTAGAAACTCAGAAGCTAACAGTTTATAGATTTTTAAGCCGAAAATCAAGAAAAATCTTGCCTTCAAAGAGCAGCGCGCGCGCGATCGTTTTCTATCGGCGAATAGAAAACAGTGGGAGAACCAATCAGATTTAAGGATTTTAAATAGAACACAGCTGAGTTTCTACTAACACAGATTAGTATATTCTCAGCTCCGACTATTGCATTTCTAGCTTTTTGATTGGCTAAAAAACTCCGACTATGAGCCAATAGTCGGAGTTTTACGTCATATGGAAAATAGTGCGCCAAAGTTTTTATTTTACGCTTTGTAAAATTGGGGAAATAAAAATCGGCGGCAAAACCCGGTTTGAGAATTTACTTAAACAATTATTCCATTCGCCCTTGTTGGATATGAAGTGATTATAACCAACTCGCGCTACGCGCTCGTTGGTTATTTTATCACTTCATATCCAACGCGGGCTCATGGAATAATTGTTATATATCTGTCAAGTACAGATGACGGGTAACAATCGCTTCCTTACTACATATGGGCAACTTGACAATTTGTTGAATAATAACGTTGGAAGTTGTGAAAGGGAAATTAAAGGAGCTCGGTCACGGATGACACACAGTTTGAAAAGTTTAGCCTAAATTTTTCAAATTTGTCAATTGCAATCCTTTTCAATCTCCCTCATTCAAAGCCATCCTTGATTCTTTTAGTTTATTTGGTGCATCTTTGGTGTTTTTCTACCTTAATAAACAACTTTATCAAGGTTTCCTTTGATTTGAAGGCAATTTTATACATCGCTAAAGTTGACTTTATTGATGGTGACTGTGTCCCTCTTCCTAATAGAACCCTTTCCACTTGTACGGGGAAACTAGCTGTTCTGGTGGGAAATCAAATCGAACGGCCCTCACCGGAAAAAATTATGGAAAAATGGAATACCTTCCGAGGTATTTCTCTTTCCTCATTTTTACCGAAATGCTTGTAAAATTGCTGTCATGTGGTCATTTTGCTTTTCACACTTGCCAGGCTCCTCGATGAAATGCGGGCTGTTTTATAGTGGAAAATTAAAGGAAATGAAAGTTAAATATTTTTACCCCAAATAGATTTATTTTGGTAGTTAAGTTTTTGCTTGTATTGCCATTTCTGACAGGCTCAAAAATATATTTTTGAAAGTCCTCTTGCTGATGCCCCCCCTCCCTGCTTGCCACTTTCCCTTCCCTCCTCAGAGGGTGGTCGCAGGCTTGAACCATCTCTTCCTTGGCACTGATTAATTTCTTTATTCTCATAACCTTTTTGTAATAAATTTAAATAGGCAGGTGAAGAGAATTTACCTGATCACCCAAAGAGAAACGCTTTGATTTTGAAACCATATTCTCTGGACTCGGAAGATGAGTGACATCGGTCCGTGCTGATCGTATTCACAATTCAAGATCGTTATTCTGGTTAACATGGGGCCTGTTTCGGAAGAAACGGAAAATTATTCCGGGAACATTGCCGGGAATCGGGAGACTCGAGAAATTTCCGGGGAAACATTTAATACTGGTCACTCTTGAAGCCAGTTAAGGTTGTTTCCGTTGAATCTCATTGTTTCCCGAGGCTCCAGAGAGACCAGTCCGCATAAAGTGATTTTTTACGATAGTACAACGAAGACACACGAGGCGACAAGTCGCAGCAACATCAGTGTAACTAAAATACTCTGAAAGAGCGACATGAGACGACGCACACAGTCTAAAACTTATTTGCACATTCAAGGTGGGTCAGACTGGTCAGATACATGATTCAACTCAAAACTTTTATGCGAACGCTTCCCATTACGTTTTTCACATTCGCTGCTTGTCTCTAATGAAAAGAACAATGCTGTAGTATTTGGACGTCAAACTGTAGCTGAAATACTTCGGCTCCTTCTTCGTGTAACGATGACGGAAAAAAAGAACTTGAAATGATGAGAAACAATGTTGCCCCGAACTACAAAGAATCACGAACAAAGAAGGAACAAAGGTAAAACAATGTGACACATTTGCATACGGTACAGGGAGTAGGAGCCAATACTTCTTACCTCTGTGTTTAGCATCCGGCATGTTGTGTTTCCAACCAATTTCGCGTGGTTCACGACACTTTCACCTTGCGTTTAATAGGCTAAAAACGGACGAAAGTCGACAAAGTGTTCGTTCCATGTACGTTCGCGTTCGTTTGGCTACTCTTTTAAAATGTTAGTAAAACTTTGTAATCTTTATCTTCTACAAGGCTGGCAATTTCTTGTCGGGACAACCTCGCGGCCAACAGTGTACTGCTTCCCTCTGACGTAATAGATTTTGCAATGTTTGACGCTCAGAGACTTTTGGCGGGAAAATGTTTTTATCGTTAGATGTCATGTGACCATGAAGTAGCCAGTGAGAGTGCGCGCTGTTGGGGAAAAAAATTCCAGCCATACATGCATAACAAATACTTTTACATTGTGTAAGGGACCGATCGTTTATTACGCCCCAGGAGGGTCAGGGGGGTCGGTGGTTTTGGAAGGGGGGGGGGGGGCGTACAATTTTGAAACAAGATCCATTTTGGGGGGTATTTTTTTATCTTGCAAGAAACGTGAGGGGGTCAAATTTTATGACACAGCAACGGAAGTCTAAAATGTTTTACAACTGAGATGATCCTTATTGGCTTTCAGAATGTAAGAAATGGCATCTTAGAGGCATACATTTTCTGGGAGGGGGGGAGGGCATGCCCCCAGACCCCCCTAGAGAATCGCGCCTTTTGCGCTCGTGCTCGTTCCCAAAACCTACCTTAGGGTTGAAATCTCTAGCTCTAGGTCTGCAATTCAGAGATACCTCCGCCTCATTGGGTAGTCGCCATGTTAAATGTGTACCCATGCCAGGGTTTTATCTTGTACCATATTATGGACTATAACCTACCAGATTACCTAGTGGCGTATAAAACTATAAAAAAGAATGATCATAACAATTTTATTCACGCACCAACAGCAAAACTTATCATAGAAAATACAAACAATAAATGAGAGAAAAGATCAACGAGATATTAAATAAATGGGATAAAAATGTGTATGTGTGAGAAATAAAGCCAATAAATTTGCATTATTTAAAGCAGGGGTACATTTTTTAAAGCAAGGGGGGTACATTTTTAAAATTAGAATTGCGAATGGGGTATAATTTTCTTAAGGAATTCTTTTTTTGGGGGTACAGTTTTGATTTTGTTCTATTGTTTATATATTAGAAATTCTTTCAGTCGAACCTCATAATAATGTGTAACCGGTTTCATGTACTGGTAATCGATTAATCCTGTTAAAATTTGTTTAGAGACTGTGCAGTAAGAGGGGCTATAAACATGGGCCTCACATAGAGAAATCTTATGTGGTGTTCTCACAGCGAACAAAGGCAAGTTTAATTTAGTCCTTGCCCCGATATTGTAGATCACAGCTAAAGAGAGGCGCTCTGCTATCAACTGAAATTGTGGACCATCGCAGTTTTGCGCTTGCCCTGTTTATAGGTCGCAGTTTTATCCACGTAATACCGAAACAAAGCTCAGTTACACTGGCCATAATAATTAATTTTAAAATTGGTAGAAAGCCATTTACAAACACAAGAAGAAACAGCTAAACTGTTCAAAATTCAAGTTAACGTTAACGGGAACAAAATACACGGTTCTACAATGCCCGTTATTCCGAAACTAGGCGTTTTAGCAAAAGGCTAGATTGAATAATCTGGCATTTAAATTAAATTACAAACAGTTATAGGATTCTTTATCCGCATGATAGCGAACTGATCAGAATTTTAAGCAGAAACCAAATCCAAGGATTGCGTACTATTTGATTTTACAGTTAGCGAAGAGAAGCTTGTGATGTCGAAACTCGACGTTTTAGTTAAAGACCAGATTGAATCACCTGGCATGAACAAATACAATTGCAAACACTCATTGGAAGGCGACGTAGCAGCTCTAGTAAGGTCTCACAACAGGAACAATGCCTTAGCCCTAAAAGAACTAAAACAATAGCAACTGCTATCAGTAGAATTACAAGCTTACGAGAGCTGCTACTCTACCGTAACGGAACCTGTTTCCGCACAATAGCGAACCGATCAGAAATTTTTATTATACAGTCTTCGTTATTATGCAGAAACCAAATTAAACGACTACTTATTATCAGAAGCTTCTGGTATTATCCCATAATGTATTAAATCTGACACTATAAATTCTGATATATTAAGCTCTTTTTATAATCGGCTCATGAGAGACAGTACGCATTTTTTCCTCGTCAGTTCCTTGTGGCTCGCTTTGTTCCAACTTTGCTTGAGAGGCATTCATTCCTCTCTTTCTATCCTCGACATGTCAGGCATTTAGTTAGCTCTTTCTTGATGTCCCTCTTGACCAAGCCATAGATGAAAGGATTTACGGCCGAGTGAGCGAGGAGGAACAACCAAGACAAGTTCATGGCTGTGTCTAGTCCAGTCCCTGAACTCTCCCTCTCCACAACTCGGTGGGCAATCTCAGCCACAGCTGTGACACTAAACGATTGTTTGAAGTGAAGATAGGCCGCAAACGCCCAACAGGCAACAAACACCGTAATCACAATACCAAGAACAGTGATAGAACGATCATGGTTTGGATGCTTCGATTTGGTTTTCAGTGGCACAGGCCTGCCGTCCGTGGAGCGTTCGATGTCCGAATCTAGCCCAACACTAGACATCTCGCTTTGTGCCCTGTTTCTCCCATTTGGCGCGGTTAGATGTGAAGCGGTGAATTCTGTTTCTCTTAGTGCATCATCGTCGCTCATTGCAGTGGAGTAATTAAAATCCACTTGGTTTTTGAGCCTTTTTTCGCGTTCTTTGTGTCTTCGTATGATGCAAACGATGTGCAAATAAGCCATCGGTAAAGCCAGGCATGGAAGCCCAACAAAAAGAATGGTCTCAACTATTGCAAACACCTTCATTCCCGTCGCCTGATCTTCTGTGTTTTCGACCAGATACGTGAAGTGAAGGACAGTTACCAGAAATGGAATAGTCCAGCACAGGGCGATGGGAAAGATGTACTGCTTAACTGCAATCACAACAGGGTAGGTCAGCGGACGAATGACGGACTTGTAACGGTCCCACGTCACCACGCACAAGCACAGAAGTGACGTATAGACGAAAAATTCGTACATTGCGAGCTGAATTCTTCTGGAACATTCTAACAAATATGTGCACAGTAGTTCAGGCGGTGTAACAAACAAGCCTACGCATAGATCCGCTATATTCAACGACAAGACAAACCGGTTTGACAGGCTGCGTCGTAGTTTGCGCCTCGTTAAAAGGAGGAATATCAGCGGCGCGTTTCCTAGAATCGTAATACAAGCCAGTAATACTCGCAAAGCCCAGTACCAGCGGTCGGTTGTAGGGTTGTAGTCGTGAAATCCTTCCGTTCTTGATTCGTTGGGATTCTTCATTGGAATGGAGATTTTAGGATCTGGAACAAGTATCATCAATGAACATGAGAAAACAGTATGCTACAAACGAGGTTTGTCAACCAGTTAAGAAGAATTCGTATTGTGTACATACTTGGATTTGTAAACTTGTTGTCTTTCACATTTTACAGTCACAAACAAGCTTAATTCGCGGTTTCAAAAGCCGCTTTGGCATTTGCGCACGAGTGCGCATGCGACCCTTTGGAATAAGTCTTTTTCAGAGTTGCCTTCTACCTTGATCTGTTTCAAAACGAGTCTTGGTGCACAACCTTTCATATGGAAATGAGTTTGATTTTCAAGACAAAAGACGTGCGAGTAAAACTCATTTCCATATGACAGGTTGTCAATCAATCAATCAATCAACTGGTTGTGCACCAAGACTCGTCTTGAAATAGAGGAAAACAGCATCTAGGAAATGGCCTATCCCTTCAAATTAAAAAATTCCACGTGATTGAAAATGCCAGCGATCGTGTTGAAAACCACACGTAACCAGTTTGAATCAGATTCACTGCTATGCTAAATGCATGAGTACGTGTCTACTTTTACGAACCTTTAAGATGGGAAACCTCATTTGCAAGTTCAAGTCAAAGTGAAAAATGATTTTTACTCAGTTGCGTGATAATAAGCGATCCTGTCGATGCGAGAAACAAGTATTAACAACAAAAAATTTGGTTAGGGAAGGGGGGCTCCGGACCCCCGACCCTCAACCTGGATCCCCGGCCACTGCGGGTGATTATGCTGGCTACACGAACAGCTGTATTGGCAATCTTGATAACATGTGATAACATTCTAGCTAATTCAGATAGCCAGTTTCAAGAGAAGAACCTTCATTTTAAGACCAGTGCCCTAACCACTTGACCGTCAACTGCTTAATCCATTATTATGAGTTATTTACAAATTCACTGATAAAAAAGGAACGGCAAAGAACGTGATTAATCGCATGCTGTTAAAATAGAAAAAAAAAACCAGCAACTACTCCATTTTGCAAGTTGTCCACAATTTCTAAATCTCGTGAAAAAAAATAGTGAGATGAAGCTTTATCGGTATCTTAAAAGCATGACTTTTACTTTGAGGCCGCGATTCCAATAAGAAAGCGAGCTGTGTTGATTTCAAATGAATTTCTTATGCTTGAAGGAAATGAATTTCTTATGCTTGAAGGAAATGAATTTCTTATATTAAAAACGAGTGAAGAGACTCTATTCTGATGCTGAATTGAATTTTGTTTTTATTCTAGTGAAATAGGGTTGGCTTTGTTAGTAAGCATTCGTTTGAAAAATTTCCTAGAATAATATCGTAATCCCAATGTTTTTCCCCGTGTCAAGCGCCAAAAATTCGAAAATTTTTAGCGTCGCAGCCTTAACAGCTTTTGCAACAATTTGATTCTCGAGGTCCAGCTTCCTACACGCACGAAATATCGCTTGTGTCAGAATCGTACTGAAACTCACACTTAACTATTCTTACCTCCGTAAATGTTTTCTGTGATGGTTTGTTAAAAGTAATTCGATGGAGAGGAAAACGGCGAACGAACGAACTGTAATACTGTACGTGAGTGTAGAATTTGTTTATGCAGATGAGCAGTGTTCGTTATTATGACTATATCTGAAACCAGGAAAACTAGAACACCGGAACACCACAAAACACGGAACACCGGAACAACCCGGAAATGCCATAAAATGCCAATTAATTTGTTAAAAATTAAGGAAAAATCTCAAAAAATAAAATTCTGGTGTTCCGTGTTTTGGGGTGTTCCGGTGTTCCTGCTTTTAGTACATGCCATATCAACCCAGTTTCCATCAACAGGACAGCTGTCTGTGTTCGCAACAATAATATATGAACAGGAAACTAGCGATGATCGTGCCGATATAACTTCTCAGTAAAATACCATTTCGTCTGTTTTGACTGAGAGGCACACCAGTTTAAATTTCGCAGAGACCTTATTTTCTTTAACAAAAGAAAATTTATCAGCCCCCATGAGCTTTATTTGAGATTGCTTTTTTCTTTAATAATTACTATTTTGTTCAAGAAGTTTCCATTTACTGTCGTGTTGATTGAATATTCTGGTCAAACATTTCGCACAGCAATAATTAACGTTCATAGTCAGCAGACAGGTGTATTGTTAAATGTCTGGCCCAGTTTATCCAGATCCAAATATTTTATATCCTGCTTTACAAACTGACTGTGCGAGAAAGATTGTTCGGGCGGCTGCTAAGTTCGCCTATAAAAAGCACGCTATCATGAAAGTCACGACTGATGTAACTGATCTACTTGGAATTCTCTTAGTAAATAGAGACCTTGCAGGTTGATTCCGTTAGCTTAAAGGAGAAGGGGGGGGGGGGGGGGGGGGAGGGGTATACGCTAATATATAACGTTATTTCAAATCCCATTGCCTTTACCATCGGTCACCATTTATCCAAGATTCACGCCTTATTCCGACTTAAAACAGACAGAACCCGGAATCCGGACCAACATTCTCAGTTGACCTCCGATCCCCGAAATTTTAAATCCGCGAATGAGAGTGAATTATCACAAATTCCACGATCTGTGCGCTTTTTGAGGCTAAATCCCTCGATCCGTCGAAAAAACGAAGATTTCGCAAAGTTAATCCCGGGTTTTGTTGGGCAACCCGTTCTTTTTATAATATTCAAATATCTTGGTAGAATATGAAAGGCTTGGTGCCACCCCTGAGCTCCATTGGACTGGACAAACAAAAACAGGAAACAAATTGAAGACAACACCGCGGGGGCATTTCAATGCATGGATCCCAGCACGAGCTAAATTCTTAACATGTCCGATTATGCTGATAGCTTTTCCACCGAATACTTCTTTAATATCTGTTATTTGAACGACTAGAAATCCATTACTATTTAATGTTGTCAGTTCATGTTAATTGCAGGTCATCAATAATGGATGGCGCTTGAGTCATTTCTTTTTTAAGGGGATGAGACTTTTAAAAGCTTTCGCGTACACAATACACTTTTCATTGTCGACTTCTCGTTCGAATGAATTTTAATATTTATAGTGTTTATTAAAACAAACATAGAGGACATGACGAATGTTGGACTTAAAACAGAGGACGGCGGATGATTCAATGCTCAAATTTTATTTCGTTTAAACAGAAATTTCCAAACCATGGTAACGATGTTATGTGATGCGACCTTTTGTATTCAAAGCCTTATTTTTGAATAATTCAAATCTACAAAAATCAAAACAAAACATAAGTTTTAATGGTGGCGAAATGACTGCCAAGAGGAGTTTAAAAGGTTTCACTATCATGCGGAATTGAAACACTGAATACCCATCTCACAGCAACTCGTATTCTGGCACAGAATGCATTTTCAAATCACTAGCAGTGTACAGTATTTAAATTTGCAGCCGTTCAGACGAATATTTTTTAAATAATATTTCGTGCAGCTTTAAAAAGGAACAAAAATCCGACTTTGCTATTTCTAAGTATTACAAAAAGAAAATTATTCTTAATAAATAAATTTTAACAGGCTTGCCATTTTTTACGATACGAGGAGTTCCTTTAAATAGACGTTAACACGGGACGAAACACTTGTCAAAACAACAAGACATATATATTGCGCATCCAACTTCGAGTAAAATAAGAAAAGTAATTACTTACCTCTTCTTTGAAAAAAACCTCGCTTCTGTTCTTTGTTGCGCCCGAAACACTTCTCACTTCGCAAGAATCGCTATGAGTCACAATATTTGTTTTTTTCGTATGGCAAATTGCAAATAAGCGGCAGTGAAATGTAATTGGTCCGCGAATCTCACGTGATTTACAACAAAGATTTTACACTTATCGTCATACGTACATGATATGGCTTTTCATTCACTGAGATGCATGCATTTTAGTTCAGCGTGCTTTTTTTTAGGATCATCGCTAAAGGCCTCCGTACTTCAGAAACATCTGGTGAAATGTTTCGCATCTTACTATTTCATGAAAAAATCTATTTACCTTTAATTTGCACGTTCTATTCTTTACTCAGAGCCACAACGTTAAACTCATGCAGAAAAATGTATAAAAATTAGGAAGAATATCGTCCAGACATCTGTTTCTATTTTCAAAATAATTAAAACGTCAATCGGTGGAATAAAACCCATGTCGGCCGTAATTAACGGACTTTTTAGAACCAGAGCAGAAGCATACTTTCAAGTTATTTAACAAATAAAGAAGCCTAAGCCATGTATTATGTAATATATCAAACACGAGAGACAGTGTTTTATCACATTTCCAAACACCGAGAAGAGAGTTGGAAATACGACGCGCAGAGTATTTTCGACGAACTTCGATTTTTGACGAACTTCTCGATTGAAGGCGGCGAACTAGGTTTTGTAGACCCAGCTTCAGGGAAGAGGGTTTCTTTTTCACCTAATATTTATGAAATATTAAAGTAGCAAGTAGTCAGAGGACTGTTTTTAAAAATCGCTTCCATTAGTTACATTTAAACGAGAGCAATGACGCACATTGGATGGACAGCTAATGCAAATCGGAGCCGAAGCCTCGATGATGTAAACCAATAGTGAGTGAATAGAGGGGGTAAGTTTCTAACGAAACTGTGGTGCTGCGTCGGTGGGAAGTATAACAATATAATTTGGTTTTATCAACTGGGTTGATAATGTCAATTGGCCACCGTAAAGAGATTCAGTTGCTGACGTAAGTTTCGAGCGTTAGCCCTTCGTCGGAGCGAATCAAGGAATTGTGCGTCGTGTGTTTTTATATACAGAAAGATGGAGCTTCGCTATTGGCTGGTGCCTGGTAACGTGAAAACTTCGGAATAAATTAGTTGAATGAAAAGCGTTTGTTGATACCGTGAGAGTTAAGAGTGCCGATTTGAAAAATAAATTTTTGTTCTAGAGTTTTACGGCTTTCCGTGTTTCCTTGGTGAAGGGAAAGGCCGCAGACTGCCATATGTTGCTTAGAATGGTTTGGGAGATTGAAGTGTCTCGCGACCGGTTTCGATGCATTTTTGTCGTCTTTCTCTACGTCACGAAGGTGTTCTCGGAATCGGTCGTGAGTGAGTGAGTGAGTCGCATGAAGCTCTCAATCCAATTTGAATTAATTATTTGTATCGGCTGCCATCGCTCTAAGCAGTGAGAAAAATTGCGAGAAAGAGCGAGGATTTAGGATTGCTCTTCATTTGACATAGTGCGACGATAATTCTGAGAAAATCTGATTCACAAAAGATTCCCTTTAAAGTGAGTTGCGAGTGCCTAACCCGAATTATGCTCGAAACTGTTTGTAGCCTGTACGTGACAGTTTGCACATGTCAAAAGGGACTCTGCATTGACAAGAAACCAAGTATTGGTTATTGTTACATCCAGTCATAATGTTGAAAAGTAACCAGTAAACCAGCAGAGGACGTCATGGTTCCAGGCCACTGCATTGCCTGAAGCTCTAAAGAACGAGAATCGTTGGTTTTTGTCTGGGCTTTAAGAAAAGAGAGGCCCTATTAGGGGTTTTGGGATACGGGATATTTGGGTTAAAAATTATAGGGATACGGGATATTTGGGGGAAAAATTAACGGGATACGGGATATTTAAACGACAGATTCGGGGATATCGAACATAAACGTTGGAGAAACAAACCACCGCAATTAACGGGATACGGGATATTTAGGTCAAAAATTAATGGGATACGAAATAGTTAGACCCCCCTCCCCCCTAATGGGCCTCAAAAGAAGAGGCTTGGACCTGGTACATATTTAATAATAGCAATTATTTTGTAACTTCTCCTGTTAACCGTAATGGAACAAGGTTAACCGTTAGCCGTAAGAAAGCCAAAAAGCTAACCGTTAACCGTAAAAGCCACTACCCCATTGAGACCCTCCTCTAAAGCTAGGCCACAGCAATTTAACATCGAGTTACTGGATTTGGACACCTCGTGATGAATTATATCACATAGTATAACAATAATTATTCAAATGAAAGAATTGAATGCAGGGAACCACACAACGCAACGAAGTAGATTGGTTAAGTGTGACGTCACAAATATTTAAATTTTTGAAATTATGGGATTCATTAACATCTTCAGAAAGTACATGATGAAGAATGCCCACTTGCCAAAAATCGGCATCTTATTTCAATTTGGGGGTGAGATATTGGCCCTCTCATGCTTCAGTGTCTCCATACAAATCCTTGTAATTTTGTCTCTGTTCCAGAACAGAGACAAAATTGCAAGGATTTGTATGGAGTCACTGAAGCATGAAAGGGCTAATATCTCACCCCCAAATTGAAATAAGACGCTGATTTTTGGCAAGTAGGCGTTCTTCATCATGTACTTTCAGAATATCTCGGTAAATCCCATAATTTCATAAATTTAGTTTTTTTTTGACGTCTTTCTCATGCCAAGGCCCCGCCGGCTACGAGAAACGAAAAGGGCTATGGGGTCTCCGTTTGAATTCCCAGATAAGGACTGGGACCCGACCAACCGCTAACCGAGGGATCTGGGAACGAGATTGTTGATATCATTTTCATTTAATTTGCATTTCACTTCCGCAATTTGTGACTGCGAGCGTATACTTGAATTGCATTTATATTTTGAATGTGAACGTTCTCTCTGCATTTCTTTGCAGTTCAGAAAGTTTCTTTGCAGGAAGAAAAAGGCATTTCATCAGATCTTGCTAAGGGGATGTGAATTTCAAGTTAAAGGTAAGTCGATATGCAGTTCCAAGATGTTGAGTTGATTTTTATTTCAATCTGTTTGACCATGTATATATGACTAGACAAAAATTTTGAGATCCATGTGTAACCGGCGGTAAATATAGGCTGTAAAATGCTGTAGGTCTTAAATGTTTAAAGACTAATCTAAAGAAGGAAGCTTTTCTGCATTAGATTTACGACCGTTCATGATGTCTGCCTTAACAAGAAGGTCATACAAGACATCAGACATTTGTACAAGAATTGTGAAAACATTTGCATCATTTTTCGGAACGAACGGAACCCTTTCATTGCTGTAAAGATTGGCTTGGTTAATGATAAAAGACATTAGCAGCTAACGGGTTAAAGACCGATTACTTTACATTCTGTAAAGCATGGACATAAATTTTTGTGATCAGTTTTTAGAGCGATGGAAACATTCATTGCAAGTACGTAGTTAAACAAGCGCGCTTAAGTAATTTTTTTTCTATGGTGGCTCAAGATAAATCTAATATTTTCCACAAAAATGTGTTGATGTGTTTCATACATGTATGTTTATTAAAACTCATTGATTTTTATCCGTGTTCTGTATATTTTCATGGATTTTAACCCACAATTAATTTATTTCCACTTTGCTTTTTATTTGTGTTAGGGGGTTCCCCAACGTAGATTACGGAAAAGTGCGTTATTCAAATTCCTCCACATTCCATATGATTTCTTTAGCTTTGGGACTTTACTGTTGTCATAATTCAATACTGAATTTAAACCATTTACGTAAAACTTCAGCCAAACGAAATCATCAGTCTGTTCAACACGACGTCATTTTCATTTCCCTGATGGCCCTTGTGCTTTATCCTGATTTAATTTAGTAGAAACTCACTTGTGTTCACTGGAATCCGTGAATCTGATTGGCTCCAAACTGTTTTCTATTTAACAATAGGCTAGGACCAGAGGACACAAACAAAAGAAATTAATAAACATGCCTTTTTTTATAATTTGGTTTTATCAACTGCGTTGATAATGTCAATTGGCCACCGTAAAGAGATTCAATTGCTGACGTTTCGAGCGATTCGCTCCGACGAAGGGCTAACGCTCGAAACGTCAGCAATTGAATCTCTTTACGTTGGCCAATTGACATTATCAACCCAGTTGATAAAACCAAATTATATTGTTATACTTCCCATCGACGCAGCACCACAGTTTCTTTAGAAACTTACCCCCTCTATGCATTTTTTTAGACTACTAGCCAGAGTTTTTTATGAGCGAATAGTCAACGAGACACAGCCAAGTTGGCCATTGAATTCGTAGAAATAGAGGGCGAGTAGTCTAATTGTTTCGATAGAAACTCTAAAGAATTACGTTCCAAAAGCTTTTTATGATCAAGAAAAGACTTTTTCAAGAGAAACAAATAAGCTTAGTAACTAGTTGGACTTGTATCACATAGGTGTCACCCCGCTGGGGAAATGGGACTTGCTTTGTATCACATAGGTGTCACCCCGCTGGGAAAATGGGACTTGTTTTGTATTGCATAGGTGTCGCCCCTCGAAAAAAATCGAACAATGGTAATCAAGAGTTTAGCGTCGGTCATTGTAAAAGCGGACAATAATTATTCAAGTCAGTTATTGTTTTTCTCATTGTTTCGTCAGTATAGTTTTCGTCCGTATTCAATCACATTCGTATAAGTTTAACATTTAGCATTTTTTTTCGATAGGATTATAGTTTCGTTTCGTTTGAGATATAGCTTCATTAGTGTAATAGGTAAAAGTCTTGCCTTCAAAGAGGAACGCGCGCGCGATCGTTGTCTATCGGCGATTAGTAGAAACTCAGCCGTGTTCTATTGGAAATCCGTGAATCTAATTGGTTCGCCCACTTTTTTCTATTTAACAATTAGACTATGAGCTCGAGATTTGTATGAGGTGATAGTTGATGAGACCGAGTGCCGAATCAACTATCACCTCATAGAAATCGAGAGCGAATAATCTAATTGTTTTAGTAAAAATCACAATAAACGAATCGTGTGTCGGTGAAAAAGTTCTAAATCTTCCTTCGAAACTTCACTAAAGCGCGAAGACGTCGCCATTTTGAAGACGACCTTCACCCACTGCACGCTAATGGCTGATAGTGTGCAGTAGCTCAGCCAATCAGATTGCGGCATTTGCATTAGTATACCTGTCCAGTAGATTTTTACTAATCGCCAATAGAAAACAAGCGCGCGCGTAGCTCTTTTAGCGGTAGAGGGGGTAAGTTTGTAAAGAAACTGTGGTGCTGCGTCGGTGGGAAGTATAACAATATAATTTGGTTTTATCAACTGGGTTGATAATGTCAATTGGCCACCGTAAAGAGATTCAAGAGCTGACGTTTCGAGCCCGATTTTTGGCTCAAAAGTACACAATATTGTAGTTTTTGGACTGCAATCCTTTACAGTTTCTGCTAAAACAATTAGACTTATCGCCCTAGTTTTCTATGAGCCTCGTTGACTATTCAATATTAGAAAACTTGAATGAGTAATCTAATTGTTACAGTGCAACTAACTCAACCGGGGCAACCCAACGTTTTTCAGCCAATCACAAGATGAGCTCAGAACAAAAGAATCAGAGTTTTTTAATCAGGGATCACTTTTGATTGCAATTGGTTACTTTCGATCCTAAATTTTGAACAACATCTGTAGCAGTCTGAGAGGCTGTCGTATTTTCAGTCACAAAATTTATAAATGGAGCTTTCTTGCCGTTTTTCGAGTTTAAAAATGACCATTCACCACCATGGTTTGATGATATTGTATTGGAAACGAACCTACTATTCGAATAAAACAGATCGTTCCCAGCCGTTATTCGATAAATTGTATGTTTACGTTGAGTTCGTTTCGCTTTCCACATTCCACGCCGTGAATTCAGTAAATTGATTTACGTTTAACTTTGTTTCGTCTTCAACTGTTCAACATTTCTGGCTGTCGTTCGGCAAATATTTTGTCGTCTTTATAGTAACCGAAGTGAACCTTTCATTTTTTTTGAGAGGTCCGCAGCATCCTTCTACGATGCCTCATTGCGATTGGTCCTCTGATCAAAAACGCAGATTCTTTTGTTCTGAACGCGTCTTGTGATTGGCTGAAAAACGTCGGGTGGCCCCGGTTGAATTCGTTGCACTGTAAATAGCCGGGATAACCGTTTATTAGTTTATTTGTCTTACATCACAACAGAGTAAGACATCTACTAAAGCGATATCAGTTTATTTTGCTACAGCATGTAGTCTGTGTACTGCCGCCGTCTCTTTAGGAAATAGCTGTGTTCGTTTTAAAGAGAGGACAGCTTTACCGACAGGCTATACAGCTTCTTTGCATGTGGTGTCTCCACTGTTCCTGATAGCACTTCGGTGTTATAAAAGTCAAGGTCATTTTCTTCAATAGAACAACGTTTAAGACCACATTTGACAGATCTAACCTATCATTGGTTTTGCTAAGTTACAGAAATGGCATCCATAAGCACATCAGGAACAATTGGACAAATGGCTAAGTCGGAATACAGAAACTGGCTTGCTCTCGGTCATGCCTTAACAACCGTGCTTTGTCAAGGTCTTCGCCCATTTATTAATCGAGAGACAGAAACTTTCTATAGATATGTAATGGCGAGGACTGCTAGACCCTGCACGTGTGTCCACGTCCCGAGAAGAAGGCCAAATGAGTACCACGACATGAGCACCTGCGCATGGGCTAACATCCTAGAAGCTCATCACCATCGAAACAAACCGAACTGGAAACAAAGTGATCCTGCCAAGTGGATGGATCCAATTTTAGGTCCCTGGGAAATAGCTAAGCTCTTCCTTCCTGATTTGGGAGGACATGCGAATATAAAGAGTGCAGACGACATGGACATCACTGGTATCTTAAACCTGATGTATTGGTGCAATCATTTTACTATTCCCCAGCCCTTGATCAAGGACGTCCGTGAAACACGAAACAACAAGTGGGTACATGTGCCAAAACTTGAGTTAACCAATGCTGACAAGACAGATGCTTTTGACGTCATAGAAAACTTGCTTAAAGATCCACAATTAGCTCCAGATCCAGACGCACAGAAGGCTCTTCAAGAAATTATCAACCTCAAAAGTGTTACAGACCTGCACAGCATGGAGGCTCAAATTTTGGCCGATTTCAAAGAAGTGATAAATAAAGAGATTTCAAACTTGACTCTTGAGTCCGAGAGAAACAAAGAGCAAGTAAATCAACTGAAACAACAGCAGGTACATTTGGAAAAGGCTGTGGCGGAACTGGGGCGAAAAAACACGCTGTTGGAACAATTACACATAGTGTGGCTCTGGCAACTTCTAGTATACGTGGTCGGAGAGATCCTTAGAGGCCTTAAACGTTTTAGGAGAGGGATTTTATTGCTCTTTCTGTTTTTTAGCTGCTGCAGCATCTTAGATGATGACACCATCATTAAGGATGGTATGTTGAATATTTCTATAGCTTTTAATAACGTTTGAACTTACTTGATGCCGGGGATAGGAGGGAAGGCAGAGTTTCCTTAGGAAATATAACTTGAACTTGAAGCCACAGGCCGGACTAAACAGAAGGTGGATGGATTGATAATTTAGGTATACCGGTAGAAATTGGATTGGGGGAGGGGGTGATCAGAAAAAAAGGAAAATCGTACGCGAGTATGACACAAGAAGACGTCTGCACTAGGCGAAATGCCCCACGGGAAACCCTGCGGAAACAAACTATACGTGGTTGAAAGCTCGAGGACTATATCAAACTCAAAACATACCAACCAGTTTTCCACCTTGACAAAGGTAGGCAATAGCCTTTAGATCTTTCGTGCGCGATCTTGGATGGATATGGTGAGAGGAGTTTCCATGTTATGGTTAAGGGGGATGCCACCTCCCGTACACTGAGTAGTTTTGATTATACATGACGATGATCAAAATTCAAAAAAGGTAGGTGTTTCTGAAATATTTTTTCTTTTTTTTTTTCATAGGATGCGCCATCAGAAGATACGGTGATCACTGGAACCTTAAATACTTCGACTTCAGTGATTTTGTTTCTTCATCCCGAACAGACTTTATTGGGCGACAATGGCTGTACCGTGAAATGGAAGAGGCTATGGAGCACACAAACGCGCGAGGCGTTTTACTCATTGGAAACCCAGGATCTGGCAAAACAGCATTTGTTTCTAATTTGCTTTGTTCCAAAACGTCAAGCACATTTATTCATAACAGAATACTTGGATATCATTTTTGTATGCATTCTGATAAAGGGACACAAAATGCAGCCAAATTTGTCGGAAATCTGGCAAATATGGTTGCCTCCACGTTTCCTGAATACGGTAAAGTAATTTCAACTGATTCTTTTGTGCATCGAGTGTTACACAACAACTGCCCACAAGACCCAGAGTGGTGTTTTCAAGAGGGAATCCTTACACCGCTGAAGTACCTTCTGTACCAACCCAAAGAACCCTGGTATATTGTTGTCGATGCCTTGGACGAATGTTCAACCGATGGCAAAGCAGAAATTATAAACATGCTCAAATCCAAAGTGCGACGGTTTCCAAAGTGGCTAAAACTGATTATTACCTCACGCAATGTAAGTAGTATCACTACAAGCCTTGATGGTATACAAATACTGGAACTGCGATCAGACGATCAGAAGAATCAAGATGACATTGATGTCTATTTATCGCTTAAGGTGTTTCCTTTAAAAGCGACAGTTCTAAACAGAATAAAGACATTCTTTTCAATCACGGACAACAATTCACCGGAAAAGAGGATCGTCACCAGTCTTGTTAAAAAAGCCCAAGGAAATTTTTTATGCATTAAGGTTGTGTTAGACTTTCTGTTTGCAACACCAGAAAGCGTAAGGTGGACAGAGAACTTTCCAAAAACGCTTGACAACACTTTTCAGTTGTACTTTGAACGAAAGTTTAGTTCACGCGAGTCCTTTCGATCTTTACGCGAAGTTTTCGAAGTCCTCGTTGCAGCGTATACGCCATTATCTGCACAAGACATACACTTTCTCCTCAAGCTTGAAAACCCAAACATCGACTTTGAATATGATTTAATACCTAAATTGGAAGAAGTTTCATTGTTCCTTTGGCATGGATCACAAAATGGGCTTGTGCGAATTTATCATGCGTCTTTAGCAGAATGGCTAACCAGTGATACCAATAGGGGGAAGTTTTATTACGTTAAGAAGCAAAATGGACACAGACGCCTTGCAGAATATTACCTTCAAAACGCAAAGACAACCACGAAACCTCTGACACCAGAGGAAGTTTTCTACTTGACATGTCATGTCGTTGAAGGAGGTTCAAATGATCATCAGGTCCAGGAATTTTTGTCACTTCCTTCAAATCTGGTCAACATAACGGACGAAGCCAAAACCACTGCTCTACACTTAAGTTCACGTGTAGTCGATTCAAGAGTAACTGAACTTTTGCTGAAGCATTTCCACGACGTCGATTGTTTAAATAAAGACCATCGTACGCCTGCCTTTACTGCAGCAACTACTGGATATCTAAAAAATCTTATTATACTGTTTGAAAGGGGAGCAAATCTCAACCACACCGCAACATGTCCAGATTTTAAGCTATCAAGTGATGCACAAGATTCTGTGCAGGAGTGTAAGAGAAGGACATGCGAGTACTCCTTGTTACACGCCGCTGCGCAAGAAGGTAACGCTGATATCGTGGAATTTCTAATCGAACAACATGTAAACGTAACAAAAGTAACTGGTTCCAACAATACTGCTGTCCAGTTAGCAGCTGAAAATGGACATCTTGAGGCCGTCGTTGCCCTTAAGAAAGCTGGCGCAGTTTTGGATGGCGTTTCTTTACATCACTCCGCTGCTGGAGGCCACAGTCATGTAGTAGAGTATCTGCTAAACGAAGGTGTTAAAGATGATTGTGTAACTAACTGTCTTCTTATGGAATTCAGTCGTGCAAAGAAAAAATCTCAGGGGAGCAAGGTACATGTATATGACAACGATCACTTAAAAATGCGCGAGACAGCGCTTCATGTTGCCGTTAAGAAGGGACATCCGTCTGTGATTGAGATCCTACTGCGTCACCATGATAGTGCTGTTAATTGCCCGAACGTTGCTGGTAGGCGTCCCCTACACGAGGCCGTTCATTTTAACAACTACCACGCACTGAAGGCAATGTTAGCTTCCGCGGAAGTGAATGCTTCTGTACGCTGTAACGCAAGCTCGCCAACATTAGGTCAAGCGCAAAATGGTTGCTCCTGTGGATTTACTCCGTTGCACATTGCAGCAATGCATGGTTATCACAGTGTTGCCAAACTGCTCATAACACACAAGGCAGATTTACATGCAGGAGACTGCAATGGCTCGACACCATTGCATATAGCTTCTTGCCATGGAATGGTATTGCTTGTGACCCTTCTTGTTGGCAGTGGGGCAAACCCAAATCGACGGAGCTTCAATGGCTCAACTCCGCTTCACAGCGCAGCTGCCTGCTTTGCGACAGAAAGCGTTCGCCCTCTACTAGACTCAGGTAGCGACTTTTTTGCAAAAGACAAGAAGAAAATGATAGCATTACAATATATTGTCAAGGATATAGAAGCTATTGGCAGAGAGTACTTTGCTGATTTATATGTTGGCAAGCCAATAGACTGGATAGAAGTAGCCGGACATGAAAAAGAGCCCTGGGAGAAAGGGGAACTTAAATATTCTTGGTTGAATGCAATGACGAGAATGACAAAGAGTTTCGCTGCAAGTATTGATACGACGCACCGTACCTCCGTAACCTTTGAAACATATTCTAATGTTTTTTACTCATTAGGAAAAAGAGCAAACGCCTCTATTTACCTCACCGGCAGTGATGGGTTTGATCGCAGTTGTCTGGTATCTTTAGCAACCCCCGTTGCTTTTGTTTGTGATACATTTCTTCACGATGTGCTAAAAGGTTTTTTTTTGACAATCAACAAACCATACGAGCCAACGTCAGTTCCAGAACCAATCACGAGAGCCTTGTCACTAACATTTACAGTTTTGTATCCAGGACTACGAAACTGCCCGCTTCTTACTTCGATAGTGAGAGCGAACATGGTTCGGACTGTAAACATCGTCTTACAAGCTGGAGCGGACGTCAACTGTCAAGATCATTTGGGGATAAGTCCCCTTTTGGCTTACTTACACAGTGGTGGGCGCCATATGTCTAAAGTCCTTGCAAAGCATAGGGTTAGAATAGCCATTTCATGCGAGGAGCCGTTTGAAACATCTTTACTGCATTTGATTTCTTACCATAAGTTACATTATTTGCAATATTTTCCTCAATATTTGCTTGGAGATGAAACCTGCTTTGACTACCAAAGATTATATGATTCAATGTTTGACTACTTCTTGGATAATTACGAAAAGGTGCAAATAAACGGACACAAGGAAACAGCCCGAACTGATGACGGTCCATTGGCTTTAGCAATGAAGTCGCACCCTAATGGACGCAAGGTTATCAACGAGTGCTTTGATGCAGAAGGCTATAACGCTTTACAAAGAGCAGCACAGGGTGCAAACGTATTTGCAATCAAGAAATTTCTCGCTTGGGGAGCTAAACCATCCATAGAAAACTCACATGGATATTCGCCGCTATGGCTCGCAGTGTTGTATGCCGTCAAATATACACCTTATTTAAATTTCCATAAAAGAAATGTTCTAACAGCTTTAGAAGTGGTCTTGCATCAATGTCGGCATCTGTTATTTTAAATCACCTTCTACTCAGTGGGGCAGTAGATGTAGGCTGTGACAGGAGGCGACCCGATCTAACATTATATCATATCGCAGCTGTTCGAGGAATGTGGCGATTTATATTTGATTTACTTGCGCAGCAGCAATTAAAAGGCCTTGATGTGAACTGTCCTAACAAGCATGGTATAACTCCAATGTATTTAGCAATGCTCGTTGGTGGTGTTAATTGCGAGTGGCAAAGCCCTTGGTGCAAAGTCGTGGAAATTATTAAGAATCGTGGTGGAACTCTCCAATTCCCAACCCTGGAGGCAGAATACTTCCTTTTATCTGATCTGTTTTTTGGAAGGAGTCCAGTTCACATGGTCCTTGACTTAAAAGACAACGAAATGTCAACCCTTCAAGACGATCGAGGGCGTGACGAATGTAAGGGATATAAATGCGGAGATGTCGACGTCGTTAAGTCGTCTTTAGAGCTGGATGGCCTATACAGCGAATATAGTGAAAAACTGGTTCAGTGTGTCATTTCCAGTCAAGGATGTCTACCCGAGATAAAGCAAGATTTGCCACATTTTGAGTCGGTTGAATTAGTCTTTCATTACCAACAACCCTTGATTATACAGCATGTTGTCGTTAGGGATAATTTTTTAAAGCTCCTACAGGAAGAAAGTAAGCGCATGAAATCTATTTTGCTACAAATTACCCAACCGTACGAAAGAGTATCATGCAACAAAGAACGCGAGCGAGAAGGCATAAACATTAATGGTGGTGGTCGTCGCCAAAATGACATGTGCACTGACGGTTTGAGTTTGGAATCTGCTTTGCGTATGTCTTATCGCAAGTTCAAAGCAAGCTTTGATCAGCTGCAGAAAATGTCAAAAAAGGCGACATCTTTTATTTTTTCGAAGGGAAATCCCCCACGAGTACTATCGAAGATAAGTCGTGTGTTGCATAATTATGGCATCACTATTGGCTGTGACTGGCATGCAATTGCAACCAAGTATGTCATGCTAAGTTTCCAAATTCGTAACTTCAAACTTGTGACCGGACACATGAAGGGGACTTCTAGAGTGGTGAGCATATCCGATTTCGCGTCATTTCGTATCCAGGAAGTCTTTACTAAGTCGTCTCAAGAGACATTGAAACTTGTTTTTAGACTCGCTTCTGAAAAGTCGTCGGAGATCTTTGACGACTTCGATTATCTTACAATTCTAAGAATTAGAAAGCCGCCTCTGTGGAAAGGTACTTTTGACAAGTGGTAGCTTTCTGAAACACTCATCGTCACTTATCACAGCTGGTAATTGACAACACAAAGAACACTCAGGCTACGTTTCCAAGGGACCGGATCGGAACCTGACCGGATCGGCTCCTGTTTACATGGAACCGTTTGGAACTGACCCGGGTGTTTACATTGGATCTTTATGGAACCGGTCCGACATGGATCCAAAACTGGACCTGCAAAACGACAGGTCCAGTTTAGGATCCGTTCCGCACCGGTTCCAGAACGCTCCCATTTGGATCCGTTTGGAACCGGTCCCGTGTAAACACAGCCTCAGTGAACCAATCAGAATAATAACTAGGTATAAGCACGTTGTCTTGTCGTCGTGGCACACGAGAAGCATCCGATTAAGCAAAATCTACGATTTCATCGGAGCACCAGCTTGATACAGATAGTCGTTTTTGTTTGCTAGCCGTTTTCTATCAATTGCTGTTGCCCGAATCCTGAGCGTTTTGCCCGACAAATGTCGCTTGTACACCCGTGATGATTATTGATCAGCGGTTGCTATATTGTGTTGTAAACATTTCTACTCAGTGTTAGGTCACACCTAAACCACGTAACGTATACTTAAAGGAAAAAATAAGAGTTAACAGCAACAAAAATGGAAAAGGCTATACACCTATTTCATAAATGATTGCCAATTATAAATTATTTTGTGTGCATTATTTACATTGGCCATTCTAACCTCGTTTGAAAGTAAAAATTCTTTTGATTTACCAACTCAAAAACGAGGTTGGAAAGGCTAATTTAAATGAACACACACGTATTTAAAATTGGCAGCCATTTATGAAATGAGTCTATTTGCAAGGTTTATTGCCTAAAATTGTCGCTATGTATACAATAAAACTCAATATAAACCAGCCTCTGAAGTTTTGTTATCTTTCTGTTATTATGTTGTTGACATTTGCTTATTATTAACAAATATTATATTTTTTCTAAGAGCCCTCTACTGGCCATTTATGTTTTTTCCCAGCAGTTTATTTTCATTTATATTCATTGTTATTTCTTTCCTTATTAGGTAGTACGGTAGTACGGTTTTCCTTGTTAGGCACTAGTCTTCTCGTTATTATTATTATTAGTATCCAGTTAATACTGTATCAGATACAAAATGCACAACACAGGGCTTATTCTCGTTTCCGTATAGCATGATACGGCCATGAGTATTGCCACTTACCCTGAGGGGATGCTAGTCTTATTTGTCTTTTGACATTTTTGTTCTTGGTCTTGATTTCTTTTGTTTCTTTGTAAAATATTGTGACTATTGTGTATGTTTGTAAGTTAGCCTTCTCCATTTTGCCAGGTTTCCCAACACAATGAACTTGATCAGCACTCCTTACCCAGACCACTCAATGTACAATATGAAAAAATATAGAGGAGTTTAACTGGCCGCGCGCGCGGGGATTCGAAATTTCTTTTCGAGTGTTGGAAGATATTTCACTCGTTCGCTACGCTAAATCGTGAAGTATTAAACACGAGAAGAGAAATTTCGTATCTCCAAGCGGCCATGTAACATTCTATTTGTTATATAAACACCAATGAATTTCCAAACCTTTTCACTTTTGCTGCGAAAGGCGCCATTTATTACACAACCATAGAAGCGGTGATATCTTCACATGTGATATTTACATCATTTAATTAAAAAGAAAAACAGAACAAAAGATAAGAGAAATAGGTGGCGAGGAGACCTTAAAAAACCTCAGGGCTTATACTAAGAGTATAATTTGGTTTTATCAACTGGGTTGATAATGTCAATTGGCCAATTGACATTATTAAAACCAAATTATATTGTTATACTTCCCACCGACGCAGCACCACAGTTTCTTTAGAAACTTACCCCCCCCCCCCCCACACCCCTTATACTAAGAGGTCCCCTCATTGATACATAACAAATTCAGATATATGATACCTTGGATTACTTGACAAGTAGGTTATTCATGTGTTCTTCACGTGTGAAGATATCACGTTTTAATCCTAAATAATTCAAATATTCTTGATTAAATTGAACAATTAAAAAAATAATAATTTGGTCAGCTAATGTCATTGTCGACGTCTTAGCTCCTCTCTTGTTTTGAGTAGTATTTGCTTCATCTTGTCTGTGTAAAGTAAAATATGAGTTTTGGGCTCTAATCCAACATTTAGAACTTTTAAATAATCATACTGAGCGTAGAACCCTAAGGAAAACTTAACTAGGAACTCCAGTGGCCATGAAACGGGCAATTCACTCAATGGATCCACAGGCCATTCCATTCGCTCAGTTATGAAGTCTGAATACTGATGATACAAAGTCATGAATTCCACGTAAGTAACATCCAGCTGATAGCGCTGTATATGAAGTGTAAATGCATGTTCAAGTTGAAAACAGATTTGGTTTAAATACCACAGTGGAGTACTGTCTTCATATTGTTCAATTAATAGTTTCGATCTTCTTTCATCCACAAAATATGGCCGATACCTATCAAAAACCATCTTCACACAAGCAAAGTCTTTAAATACGTGCTCATGCCACATTCTCATTAAGTAAAAAAGGCTTCTATTTACACTTTCCAAGTTTATCTTTTGAGTCTTTGGAGACAGAAGCATTTTGCAGCTGGTATATGCCGAAAACAAAAAAGCTCCTCTCTTTTGCTTTTCCCGACATATGTTTAGGTCTTCTAAGGCAAAAGATACCAATATCTTTAGCGAAGGATGGCCCTCGCGGTTTAAACGATCAAGCTGTTGTATCAGCTCCATAGAAATATTTAAAGTTGACAAGGGTGATCCAATTTCCATACTTGTCTTGTTTGTATTGTTCATTTGGCAGTGCATCGAATTAGTCTGCCAATACCCATAAGTAGATAGAAGTCCAACGACAAAACCACGAATGTCAGGTCTTAGATTTAGCCTAAAGTCCTTGGGAATCCAACCATGCAACTTGTTATAGACTGTGTTAAGTTCAGCTCCTCTGCTTGGATACTGTATCTGACCGCCCTGATGTTTGATGAAGCGTACAGTCTCTTCCCATGGGTTAACAATATAGCTCCCAAGCGGGTAGCTGAATATCTTCGCCAAGTACATTGGAGTAATTCCGTCTCTGTTAGGGCAATCGACGTCTAATTTATGGAGGTTCTTATCTTTAAATATCTGTTTTATAAATTTAACCAAACCTCGCGAAGCCGCCAAATGGTATAGAGTAAGTTCAGCTTTGCTGGAGTCACACACAATTTGGAAGCCATTTGTTTTCATCTTTTGGTGAAGGAGTTCAATGGCTACATCAGAAACATTATCGGTATCCTTCGCTAAATTTCCTTTATTTCCTTCAAGATCTCGCCATATATTACCTCCAGCGTGAAGTATGGCCAATTCCAGGGCGTCATGCCCCTGTGGATTTAATAAGGATACATCTGCACCGTGTTTAATGAGGTTACGAACAGCCACTATGTTAGCTCCCTGGGAAGCTCTGTGCAAGGGTGTAAATCCTTCGGCATCTAAGCAAGAATTAATGACTTTGTATTTTAATCGATGGTTTTCAATCGCTGTAATGATAGAACTCTTCTGTGACAAGCACTTCTGGTCGTCACATTTTCTTTGTTCAAAGAAATTAAGAGCTTCCAGGCTTGGAGGGCGATAACACAGTAAATGAAAAACAGACAAATTGAACGATTTTCCACACTTGATAGTGACTGAAGCATTGAAGTGTTGAAGGACTACATCCAACAAATAACCACCGTTGTGAAGGTAAGCTACAAGCGGTGTCCTTCCGAGATTATCTTTACAGGTGAGGCTGGCTCCCTTTAATAACAGAAGTTGAGCGATGAATGGTTGGTTATTTGTTACAGCGTGGTGTAATAAGCTCTGTTTGGTACGTATACATTTCTTAATTAAAGCACCATAGGTGAGAAGGAGGTAAACAACCATTTCATAATCGCTAAGAGCTTCCCGCAGCGCATCTAAAGACTTTCCTAAAATAAACGGGGATTGTTTTCTCCAGTGACCAGACACGATAGTTCCATTTTCGACTGCAACGTCTAGCGGGGTCTTTCCTGAGTTGTCACATATTTCCAGTTTCGCATTTTTCTGTAAAAGAACGTTAACAGCATCTGCCAAACCATTTCCAGCTGCAGTATGCAATGCCGTTCGACCGTACATATCGACTGCGTCGACTGCAGAACCTCTTATAATTAAATGGATCAATGCATCTAGCCATCGATAATGGTCTGTGTTTTTTATGTGATTCTCTTCTTTAAAAAATTTAGCAAGATGGCCTGTACGGTCAATTGTTACCACCTGACACTGCTCATCATAACTAGTCCTATTTAAAATAATTTTTCGTTCAAGCTGACTTGAATGGATGTTCATAATCGTATAATGTAGTGGCGTGAGACCACGGTCATCAACTGCATTAAGGTTAGCTCCATGATAAAGTAAAAGGTCAATGACCTCAACAGCACCACATGCTGCAGCACTATGAAGGGGCGTTGAACCGTTAAATGTTTTACTATTGATGTCAAAATCGAGTTTAGAAAGAAGATAAATCATGTCCCAGTGATTATGACAAGCGGCCACGTGGAGTGGTGTTGCACCAAAGCAGTCCCGAGCTCCAATCCTTGCCCCTTTTTTGAGAAGATCGATTGCCAATTGCCAGTACCCATAGCGCGCAGCCAGGTGAAGAGGAGTGTATCCACAGTGACAGATATCTCGGTGGTATTCCATAGATTCTTCATGACTGAGAGTCAAAGATGCGCTTGTTTCATGTTGTTTTTCATGACCTAGCGGTAGATACATCCTGTCTCCATGTACATCTTGCCAGTTATCACATGTTGAATGTATCTTAGTTTGATCTTCCATAAGCAGACGTTTTACTATTTCTTTGTTATTTTTTCGAACAGCTTCGTGCAAGGGAGTCCTTCCTGTATAATCATGACACGCTAACGCCCATTTGTCCCTAGATACTAGCTCCATGACTACCGCTTTGTGGCCTGACGAGGTTGCTGCATGGAGCGCTGTTTCACATAAAATTAGATGTCTGTCGTCGAATAGCTCGCCAACAAGATTGAATATGGTGAAGTTTTCACGATCAAAACATGACTCGTACATTAGCGCTTGGACTTTGGCTTTACCACCGACTCGACAGTGTTCTTTTATTGGGAATTCTATAGTTTTTGCTACAACTTTACTCTGTAAACGGTGTTTCTCTGTTTTCAGCCAGTAGAAAGAGCCATCGCATCTCATGCAATTGTCCTTGACACCGATTTGCAGAAGATATTTTACCACCTCTAACCTATTGTTTGCTGCTGCATGATGAAGAGCAGTTTGATCTGCAGCTGCTCCTGCCTCGTACAAAGCTTTGACGACCCGAAAGTGTCCATTTTCTGAGGCTATTTGTAGTGCCGTCAAATTAAAATCGTTAACCGTGGAAATAAAAGCGCCATTGTCGAGAAGGAAAGTAACCACGTTCAAGTGGCCTCCACGAGCTGCTGCGTGGAGCATTGTGGCTCCCCAAAACTTTGACTTTGATGCTAGGACTGAAGTGGATAAAACATCCTGGTAGCTATCGTGAAAATCACCAGACGCATCTTCTACACTGTAACCAGACGTTAGTGACTTTGTTTTGCGATTAACCTTGGCTCCTTTTCTCACCATTAAGGCAAGGTTGTCTACAAGACCATGCTCGGCCGCCAAAAACGCAGGTGTTATTCCACGATTATCGGTGCAATCAATACAGCTAAAATGGCGCAACAAAAGCTCCAGCACATCTGTGCTGTTTATCGTGGCAGCGAGGTGCAACAACGTCCTATTACTTTCAGGATCGGACGAATTGACAACTTGAGAGGGAAAGTTAAGAAATTCTTTAACATATGCCTCCTTCCACCCGCCATAAGCAATGTGCTGTGCCAAAGAAAGAATATATCTTGACAGCGTAGTCTTATCTCCGTCAGCTATTAACCTGAAGTAGAAATCGCAAAACACTTCGTGACCCTTCTTTTTACTGACGTAAAATAGACCATTCCTATTGCTGTCGCTTGTCAGCCACTCTGTTAAAGACAAGTGATACAGTGTTACTGTGTCATTTTCTCCATATCTCAGAAAGTGTCCAAGCTCTTTCACTCTATCCTTAAAGTCGTAGTCTTCTTCAAGGTTTGTTTCTTTCATTCTGAGAACCTCGAAGATTTCTTTTGGTTTCAGTGGCTTAAACGTTGAGACGAGTAATTCTAACACCCGTCGAACAGGTTTGAACTGTTCCCGTCGATCGTAAAATCTTTGGAAGTAACTGTGGTATAATTCTCCTAAAGTTTCAGGCAGTGCATAGGGATCACTCCTTGCGACTCTTGAAGTTTCCCAATGATGAAGCATTTCTTTGACAAAGAGAAAATTTCCCTGACTCTTACTCAACAAAACAGAAATTAACCTTGCGGTGTTTTGTATGCTATTTCCTCCAAACCACTCCTTCACTCGATGAAGCAAAGGACCATCTTGTTGATAAAATTTTGTTGACAGATACAGCTCGATGTCTTCGATGTTTCGAGAGTCTTCGGGATCAATGACTAGTTTCTTTATGCTATCTGAAGTTAAGGAAACGCCTGACTCGTTACGAGAAGTCATTACAAGCTTTATCCACGACGGAAATCGAGGAAGTTTGATATTGAGAAGATACACGATACTGTGGCTTGAGTCGCTTTGAGTGAGGCATTCATCGAGCGCATCAATGACAACATACCAATTTTCTTTAGGCACATTCGTCAGGCTTCTTAAGGGCAACAATATTGCCTGTTCAAAACATCCTACAGGATCTTGAATGGTGACACAATCAGTGTCTAGTGAACGCTGAATGTAGGAGCTGTTAGAGACAATGTAACCATACTCGGGCAGTCTTCGAGCTATCATCTCTGCTAAATTACGGACAAACTTCCCAGCCATCTGTGTATTTTTATCAGAGTGCTTACACAGATGGTATCCCAATACATGGTCATGAATGGTACGACTTGATGTCCGGGAACAGACCAACTGGGCAGACAAGGCGGACTTTCCAGCTCCCGGATCCCCGATAATCAAGACAGCAGAGACCCTCTGTGCGCAGTCGAAGGCATTCTCTATTTCTTGATACAGCCACCGCCGACCGATAAAGTTTTCTCGGGCGATAGTTAAATACTCTGTCAGATTAAACTCTTTGCTGTCGAATGGAACGTTGCTATCCTCCGCTGGACATCCTATAAAAAACCGATTTCCTTCGATAAAATAGATTGTTTTAAGCACAGAAACATTACTAGTGAGATGATCTCAGACAGTGCAGAGTGTTATCTACAACTTAACATGCCGTGGCAAACGAGGATTCATTTTTGCTCCTTTTGAGCAAACTGGGAAACAATTTTTGCAAACACAATGTTTCTTTTGCGCAGACGGGCAACGTTTCTTCATTTGCCACGGCCTTTAGGATGGTCATCTACATAGGTGAGAGTACTCCTGCACTCTCCCCGCCACTCCCAGCCTGTAGTGACTTCAGTTATAATTATACTATTTGCTTTGCCAAATATGCTTACTTTTTTACCTTATTTTCTTAAATTTCCAAAAGATCTAGAAGGAGCAGACTAGCAACAATTTTTATAAAAATAACGACACATTTGAAACTACGTTTGCAAGACATGTTTCGGTCGTTCAACGACCATCTTCAGTTGAAAGTAGAATTAATTTGAAGTTACATTTGAATTTATAATATAATGCTAAACAAAGATAACTAACAAGTGTGAATAAAATTGGGAACCTAACAAAATAGCCAAAAGTAACAAAAGAATGTACAATAGTACCATGCTGATTAGAACGAGAGAGTTAAATTAACATGGTATAATTGCTTGTTTAAAGAAGGTTGCTCCCAGGAGATATGTAACGCTTCTTTTAATTTATCTTGACCTGGAATTTTGTGGTCGCATGGTCTATAACTTTGAAACATTCAGTAGAGCAGGATTTGTGGCATGCCTCAGATTGTTGAAGGTGTTGAAAGATATGTGAGGTCCTGTCCCTGTTTAGGTGTTCGCGAATGCGTGTCGAGAGGTGTCGGCTAGTTTCGCCGACATAACAAGAATTACAGCTTGCACAGGTAAACTTGTAGACCACATTCGAACGAAGGTCAACAGGCACAGGGTCCTTCACACTAAACATGTTACGAATCTTAAAGGAAGAAAAGGCTAGCTTAATATCAAGATTGTTACAATAACGTTTAACTAGTTTACGTAATCGGTTTTGTGCTACAATAGAGAAGGGCCCAACATAAGGTAATTTGAAAAAATGTGTAGAATCAGAGGGAGGACTAACAGATATGTTCGAAAGGGTCTGGGTTTTAGTAATATACTGCCTAATGACCCTCTCAACGATATGACTGGGAAAAGGTTTTTACGTAAGATTA
>OX393563.1:8505658-8568158 GCA_947652115.1 Blastomussa wellsi
GGGGTACTATTGTACATTCTTTTGTTACTTTTGGCTATTTTGTTAGGTTCCCAATTTATTTCACACTTGTTAGTTATCTTTGTTTAGCATTATATTATAAATTCAAATGTAACTTCAAATTTATTCTACTTTCACTGAAGATGGTCGTTGAACGACCGAAACATGTCTTGCAAACGTAGTTTCAAATGTGTCGTTATTTTTATAAAAATTTTCTTAAATATTTTTTAATGCCCAATACACAACTTTGATTTCCAAGTGTAATGTGTTTTGTTTAGGGTAGAGACTAGAGGGCTTTTCATGATCTAAACAGTGTATATGTGCTACTTGTCTTTCATTAGGGACACAAAAACGTAAAGACGCCACTTTTCAACAACAACAATTTCAAGTATATTTATCTTACTCCTGATATTACAGTGACGTCTTCCACGGCAAGATAAAAATTGTTTCTCAGAAGCTTTAGTCAAGACAGCTTTTTAATTTTAACCTTGGTTTTGACGCCAATCTTAGTTTATTTTAATTGCAATAAGGCATTCAAGCAGCAAACCATTCTCGTTCCCAGAGCCCTCGTTTCTTTGGATCATGTGGTTAAAAGAAAACACGTGGCCCCGGGGACGAGGATGGCAGCAAACGTGATTGTCAACGTTTGCAACTTGGTACTTTTGTTTGTTTCCTGCAAACGTTTGTAACTTGGTACTTTTGTTTTTCTCTCGCAAACGTGTGTAACATGATACTTTTGATTCTCGAGAACATATTAAAAGACGTGTTTCTCTTTTTCAAGGCCGGAAATAACTGGTAGAACGTTAAATATCTGATGTCAAAATTGAAAGAGAAAAAATTTCATTTCATTCAAAAAGGCAATTTTCCATTGAAGTAATAAACAAGAACTAATTTAATTATCGAATAGTCACGGAATAGTACATTCTTTTTCCGTTGCCGCCATTCGGTAAAAACCACTTAAAATTTTCTTTATATTTAACAATTATTCTTTGAAATCGAAGTGAATAGTGGCAGAATATTTACCGAGCCGCGAAGCGGCAAGGTAAATATTCTGCCACTATTCACCGAGATTGAGAAGAATAATTGTTTTAGTATATACACAGGAAGTGATCTCAACAACATTTTCAGAAGGAAACCATTGAAAATCGATTTAATTGACCTCCGAAACACTGGCGAAAAGCGAGTTTACACCCGCCATTTTGTTTTTGTTTGGCTTACGCATTATTCACTCGGTAGGGGGTGAATAATGCTCATTAGCCAGAGATAGCGAACCAATCAGATTGCTTAAAACACCAAGATCATTGACTGTGTATATACTAAACAAGGATATCGATTTATCTAGGAAGCGTTTTAACGAAAAGTATTGATGGTAAACAGCTTTTCTTGACCGAGAGTTTCCAGCACCGGTGAAAACTAAGATTAAACCCTGGCTGAGACTTAGCGGTAACGCAAGTTCTGGAGGCGGTTGGCAGTGTGCACGTTTACTAGCCTGCGAACGCAGACGTATTTCCGGCTGTCGAGACAGACGGAAATACGTCTGCGTTCGCAGGCTACACGTTTACTGAACCGTGACAAAGTCGGGGGAAACCTTGAACAACGTTTGCACGTGTGTCCATTAAAAGGAGAAATAGACAAGACGCTGGAGAGAAATAATACGCTTCTCTTTATTTGAACCCTGAAAAACACCCGCGCGCCGCCATTTTGGATTTTATGACGTCAGTGCGCTGTCCCATTGTTTCATACAACGATGGCGCAGTGACGTCAGAAATCCAACATGGCGGCGCACGGGATTGTGAAAAGTTGTCTCCTTTGTCCAGTAAAATTTGTAATTAAGACACCATTTCAAACTACTTAAAGTCAGCTTGTTTCAAGAGCCGAGGTTCCCTTTAAGTCAAAAATGCTAAAAAGGCTATCAAAATATCGAAAATTCGAGGTCGAGAAAATTAAATTCGAAGTCGACAAAAATGAAAATTGAACTTGAGAATTTTTTTAAAAAATAATAAAAATTGCAAGTCGAAAAAGTCCAGGAAAAAATCGAAATCGAGCGAAAAGAAAGCTAAGTCGAGAGAGTGGCTGCATGCATAGATTGCAGGCCCATAATGAGTGGCGAGCGAGGGCTGACCGGTAATACCACGGCGCGACCCGCGTGACCTTTTTGCGCGGGAAATTATCCGGTGAAGAGGAAATGGCGGAGAGGTGGAGAGCCCTCAGCAGCAACGTTAAGGGCAGTTTGTACATTCAGGACGTCGTCCACAGGATTGTGGAGAATTTACACAGTTTATCGCCATCAACCTGCTCCGCCGGGCCCTTCAAGTTCAGCTGTCTCATCAGCGGTAATGGATAGAGCTGAGTAGGTCGATTCAAATTCTCATGGCCGCGAGGCAGCAGCATGATGAACGAGAACGAGGGCCAGATCAATCTGGCTCAGAGCGCGAGCGTTCCACCTTCTTTCCAAAATCTGATGTACAAAAAAGTGACAGGCCTCTGTGGTGACTCTTCGCCGGATAATTTGTAGCGAAAAAAGGTCACGGGGGTCGTGCCGTGGTATCACCGGTCAGCGCTCGCTCGCCACACATTGTGAGCTATATATGCAGCCGCTCTCTCGACTTCGAATTTTTTTCTCGAACTTTAATTGGACATCGTTCTTATTTTAGACTTGGAATTTTTAATTCTTTAAAAAATTCTCAAGTTAAATTTTCATTTTTGTCTACTTCGAATTTAACTTTCTCGACCTCGAATTTTCGATGTTTTGATAGACTTTTTAGCATTTTCGACTACTCCTTTTGGAAGAATGTTTGTCTTTTCAATTTCATATTTTATAATATGGATATTTTGGGTGCTTACCATTTGTAGAAAGAATCCGGTTGGTGAGACTGTTACATAACGGTAAGCGATTTTCCGAATTTAGCGATTAACCGGAGGAGATCGTGCTTTCCATTTAGCTACAAGACGTTCCGTTGAGCTCGCCCCTTCAAAAAGGGCCTGGAAACGGAAGATTTGTTAAATGGTAAGGAAGTTTCAGACGTTTCGTTCCGAACGGAAAAAGAGGACTAACTCTGGAGGTTGTCCACAATTTCCGAACGGATTTTCCGGAAAATTACCTTTCCATTTGACTCCAAACCGAAATTTCCGGAATTTTGGGCTAAATGGTAAGTACCCTTTGTCCGCAACGAAACGCCCTACGTTTCGTCAAAATTCTTATAATTTCACTCTAATTTTGACCTTTTTTCACTTTTCCCGTGAAACAATTTTTTGGGGTATTTTTAGGAAACGCTACAGGAATATATTTAGATTGTATTTGACAGAGCTCTTAATCTTGTTATGCTTATGGCAATTTTGATTAAACCAAAATTTCGTATCATAAAGGGAACCGTAACTCACCATCCCTGTATGACCTGTGATCCAAGACGTTAACGAGACAACAAAGGAACAGAAACATCAGCAACGTGGGAACCGATCTTCTTATAACTCGAACACTTTTGACCAGATGACTAACAAAGTACAGCGTATGACTGAGGACAAGACGTGGTACGGAAATTGAAGCTTTTTGCTTTTTCTCCACATTCTTGAGGGCTTTCTGAAGATTTCGCAGTTGTCCCTCCACTCGACTACGTTGTTTTTTGTTTCTTTTGGATTCCCTTTTCAACGAATTTATCTCATTCTGGATGGCTTCCTTGAAATGAGACAAGACCTCTGCTTTGAAAATGTGCACATCCGACGTACATTTCAGGGTCAAAATCTCTCGCAAGGCTTCCTGGGCACCTACATCGCTAGCCAAGATTGGATCCTGGAGGAACTTCTCGATTGTTTCAAAGGCACTTTTCTTCTCTGCTTCAGACAACTCTAACTTTGGCACGTGTGCCCATTTTGTGTTTCGAGTATCGCGGACATCTTTGATGAGCGGGCGCTGAACGGTAAAGTGCTTGCACCAGAACATCAAATTGAGAATTGCAGAGATTTCCATGTCTTCGACGCATTCTATTACCGTATGACCACCTATATCGGGAAGGAAAAGCTTAGCTATTTCCCAGGGACCAACATTTGGATCCATCCATTTGGTGGGATCACTTTGTTTCCAGTTTGGCTTGTTTCCATGGTGATAAGCCTGAAGGATATTTGCCCACCGGCAGATGTTCATATCGTGATACTGGTTTGGTTTTCTTTTCGGAACATAGACACAGGTACAGGGTCCAGCTGGAATTGCTGTCTTTATAGCGTTATAGAAAGCCTCTGTTTCTTTTTTGATAAAAGGGCGAAGACCTTGGCAAAGAACTGTTGTTAACGCACGACCAAGGGAAAGCCAATTTCCTTCTTCTGATGACGTCAGTTGCACGAATGCCTGAGAGGAACTTGCGGACATCGTGGCTGTGTAAAAATTCACGAATTCAATGAACGAGACTCGTTTATTCATAAGCAAACATTGCTTGTGACATTTAAGTTTTTTTTCTCGTTTTTTTAAGACAAGCGGAAATTAGTTTGTTCCTCTTAGATAGCTGCTAAATTCTACAGGCATCTTTTTCTTTTGACCTTTCTTTCCGTCCTCTCAAGAGGGGGGTGAATAGGGTTACGCGAATCCGCCAATCCGTGCTATTTTTGGCCAAATCCGTCAACCCGCGCCTATTTTCGTTCAAATCCGCGTCCACATTCCTTAAAAACTTTCTGTGCAACAGTTTCACTGAAAGGACGGTAGATGTTGTTTTGATGGCAATTTTTCAAGTGGTTTCGTTTCATTGCTTCTTTTTGCGGCAGTCCTATTGTAAAGCGATGGTTTGGGTCACGTCCAAACAGAAAATGGACAAAACGAGAACACTAGGACCAAGACTGAAGATACGCCAAGGACACGATCCGAGCTTCATGGCATACAGAGTCCGGTATCCGAGTTCAAATTATCAGCTAATCCGTGATCCACTGCATTTTCGAAATCCGCTTAATTTTTCGATGAAATCCGCAATCCGTGTGCTTTTTAAGGCTAAATCCGTTGATCCGCGAACCTATTCACCCCCCCCCCCTCTCTCTACTGTATCAAAAAAGAACCCGAATTTGGATTGGCCTGCGAATACAACCGCCTCTCATCACCCGTGAAACGCCAAACGGCTGAAACGGGCTTGGGGCGGCGAGAAGGAGCTGTAGTCGCAGGCTATGTTAAGAGAATTCACAGGTTTAAATTACGTACATTGACCACCATGTAGTGCTTTTTGAAAATATGTCATATTTGTAATCTCCAAAGGACAACTCTCTACAGGTTGTTCTAAAAGGGCTACATTTACTCAGCCCGTTCGATGTCCGAGAGGTTCAATTGTATTTTCAACAAATAAAGCACCAAACGCAAATAATGTGGGCATTCCAATTTAACGGAAACGAGAAGCGAACGACTTTGAGAAAGTCCATCCAATTTACTGAAAGTTGTAAGTCTGTACAACCGATCACGTTGCTAAAGCAACATTAACGCAAGGATCCAAATTTCCGACCGAAAAGAATTGTTTCTTTCTCTTCCCCGGACATGGTCTGGTTAACTTAAGAAAACAATTGATGAACAACATGCAATCTGTTATTCTTTTGCGAGTTAGGAATACTCTGGAAGCAGAACCGATGCTGAAGTGTTACGCGGATCCTTCCAATCACATGTCAGAGCTAAGAGCTAATAAGTCATTCTTTGTATGCAAATTGAAAATCAATTGCAATATTCGGGAAAACCCCATGTTTCGAGTCTACGGAACAATGGACTACATTTTTGGAACAGCAGAGCTGCTCGCATCATGAAAAAATAATCATAATTCAAACTATATACCGGTAACAAATTAACACTGCGGCTGTGAATTTATAAATTTAATTTATGAAAACTTTCGGTGTATGAAGGAACTGAGGTAAGATTTAGCTCACTATGTAGACACTAATTTGTGAAGTATCCAAATGTTTAGTTGGTCCAACAAAGACTACTCTACGGTTTAATACATGGAGATTATAATGGTATATTAATTGGAACGTGAATGCCTTGATAAGTTGAAAATCGGCTAATGAATAATTGGCTAGAGGGGCTTCTCTAACGCGGGTTGTTTGGCCTTTTGTATATCAGGCGAGCATTTAGCTGCGCTCGTAAGTCAGCAATTTCGCTGTCACACATAATGCAAAACAGTCTACAGTTCAAAGGCATACCTTCTGGGTGAATATCCTATTGTATCTTAGCTAAGATCAATACTGCTTGCACTGTAAATGCCTTTCCAGGAATATTGAGTTATTCCAATGCAACTTGCACGTCTTGCAAAACGCGGAAGTGATATGTAAATAAGGTTGGCGACAAAAGGGCATGGGACCGAACATCTTCCAATCCCAAGGAGGCTAGCGGTATTACGCTTATTTTACTGCGGTTTTCAGAAACATGCGAACTCTGTTCATGTCGACGGTTACGTTTTTCGCTGCCGTCAATCATCAGGCGGACCTCTCAGAAAACAGAGGTACGCTTCAACAGGGTCAAAAGGTCACGTCTGTCAGTTGTGATTGGTAGACTTCGATCCATTTTGTTTGTTTCTGATTTTCAAGGTTCATTAACTTTTACCGTAATTATGATTGACGGTAGCGAAAAACGCAATCGTTGGTTGGGTTTTGAACTTCAGAGTTCGCATGTTATTGAAAACCGCAGTAAATTTAGTGAATTTGTCTATGCAGGCTTGAGTTTGTTTTTTGCTTCTGTTTATTCCTGCCTAATTTACTGCATTTTATCGCATTTATGCGTTTTTGGTGTGTTGTGGCGCTAAAATAGGCCGAGGCCTGAACTCAGCCAATAAAGCATTCTTATACATAGAGAATGTAGATTTTCATGAAGATAATGTACAATATTTTACTTTGGTGCTTGCGCCTAAGCCAAAATTTGGACTTTTTTGGCGTATTCGTTCTGAATTTGTTCCGTTTGTTCCTTTCTTTTTTTTCTTGGCCTTTCTTTTCACGAATTTTTCACAACCTTTTAATTACTTTCCACAGCTTTTCAAGCTGTTGGGGCCGAGTATGGGGCTGGGGCCTTTTTGTGCAACAATTTTGCACCAAAACTTATCACGGTGTATTTTTATTGGCTCGGTTAGAATGACTTACAAACTGATAACGTCACAAGCGGTACAAGTAGCATGATCGTTAATGTGCCCTTGGGAGTTTAAGGGTCTATTAAGTATAAATCTAACCAAATAGGCCCTTTTCACGACCCAGTCACATAGTACAAAATAACACCCTGCTGGCGAGCAAACTAAGCGCTAAGACATTCAAAACAAAGCCACTTCGTGTCCCAGAGCGTAGCTTGCTCACCAACAGAGTGTTAGTTTGTACCATGTGACTGGGTCATGCAAAGGGCCTATTGCTTGGAAGGCTGAAAATACGACAAAAGGGAAAGTAGTACCTTTTGCTACTTCACTCGAGCAAGGGCTTATTGATTAGTAGCTCCCCCAACAACCCCGAAAATATTAAGTTCCCCCGAGCTTCTCTTCGATGCTTGTCTCTCTCTTTGCGATCTGAACCGGCCCCAGATGCTTCCATTTGACCACTACATTATTACATGTTTTATGTTTTATTTCATTATGATTTAAGGGATTTACCACATGGTATATTATCCCTGTATAAACCTTTGGAAACGCAAAAAAATAACAAACAAGATGGAACGTCCTTGCGAAACGCCCCTCGGGCAGGGAGCGAAGAGGGACGGCTGTATTCTCCATTTTGTTATCTTGTCATTCCTTTGTCATTTTTATATTTCCAGCGGCTAGTTTTTCACTGTAATATTATTGCCTTTTGTCTTGGCTTTTTAAATGGCAACGATTTTCTCAGGTTGAATCAAATCCCTGAAGAGGTCGGGCCGTGCCTGACGAAATATTGGAAATATATATATTGGTTAATCCCAACCGTACGGTCAGCCTTTCTGTATTCATTGCTTAAAGAGACCTTCCTTTGGTTGGAGGGACAGGCAACGCTGCTCTCTTTTTTCAGGGATTTTTGAAGACCCATCATTGACTTCCCTTTACTTAGTCTCCTACGCAGCCGTTATTGGGGGAGTGCGTTGCACTCGTCCCCGTTAAGCTGGCGTTAGTGGGGACGAGTGGTAACGCAATCCCCTAATAACGCCTGCGTAGGAAGCTACCCTTTACTCTGATCTCGCTCAAATTTTACATTCGTACCCAATTTTCTGCTCGTTTAGAAAATCGGAGATTTGCGGGACATGCGCGAGTGGTCAGTGGAAGTTACTTGCCGTTTGAAGATCGATCAGCTGTAAATTTGACTTGCTCGAGTATTTCGCATCATTTAGTCACAATGGAGGAGAACGGCCTTGAAATCTCCACAATTGAGATGCACACAGGCGGTGAACCGCTGAGAATAATTGTGTCTGGCTATCCCGAGATCAAAGGAGACACTATTCTGGCCAAAAGACGCTACGTTCGGGAACACCTCGATCACCTTCGCAAGTTGGTAATGTTTGAGCCTCGCGGACACAACGACATGTATGGCGCTGTGCTCGTCCAACCACACAGTGAAAAGGCTGATTTGGGAGTGATTTTCATGCATAACGAAGGATACAGCACGATGTGTGGCCATGCTGTGATAGCTCTTGGCCGATATGCTGTCGACTCGGGTCTTCTCAGTACAGATGTGTCGCGTTCTAGTGTTGGTGAAGTGCCGGTGTTTATCGAATGTCCCTGCGGCGTGGTGAAGAGTTTAGTCGATATAGAAGAAGGTAAATCGGGCCGTGTTCGCTTTGTTTCCGTCCCTGCTTTTGCGTTTGGGCTTGACGTGGAGATCAACACGGATAAATTTGGCAAAGTGAAGGTTGACATTGGATTTGGAGGTGCATTCTACGCCATTGTTTCTGGAGACCGCCTGGGTGTTGACGTTCGATCTTCAAGATTGAACGATATCGTAAATGCTGCCAATGTGATCACCAATTCGGCGAAAAGTCAAATAAGGCTTCATCACCCAGACAGCGAAGAGCTAGCCTTTCTGTACGGTACCATTATTACAGATGGAAAAGATATGTACAACGGCGATCCGCAGGAGGAAGCTACAGCAAACGTCTGTGTTTTTGCTGACAGTGAGGTAAGGGTTCTAGAACAACACAAGTTATATGATTATCGTTTATTAACTCCTCAAACGTATTCCTCGGTTGTATTTGTGTGAGATTACGCGTAATGAAAATTCAGTTAGGAAACTTGGGAAGTTTATATTTTCTTTCGCGGTCTGATCCATGATTAAAGGTGATAGGGGTTTGGTATTTAAATTTTCGCGGAATTTGTTTGCCTTTTACAGCTGGAGAAAATTACTCAAGATTCTAGCCCTATTCAAAAGTACTCGAAAATTATTTGAGCGGAAATAAAGAAATGGGCAAAAAATAAAAATAGGCGAAATTTCTGTATGTTTTAGAAAATCCAGGGTAATTGAAAAGTGAGCTTTATATGGCTGTATAAATTATAAATAATTTCAGCAATCTGTCTGCGGCGTTTATACGTCGGAGATGCATGATTTCATTTTGTCCACAAAACCTTGGTCGTCTTAGGAAATGTATTTCAAGAGTGCTTTCACGAGGAAGAACAGTGTCGACAGTATCTGTCCTAGTGATTTTTGAGGACAGGTGAAACGCGTTTAATTTTCCAATCTTATCAACAATACGGACAATTTTAAAGCCCATTTACATTTGTGGGTCACTCCCAGATCACTTAGTGGACTGCATAATTTTATTTTTCGGGGCAGGTGCACAAAAATTATTGCTTGGGAGGGAATCATTACTTTATTGAACCAATGAAATTGTGCAATCAAGGACTTTAGTTTGGTAATTGAATATAATTTCTTTTGCAATTCATTTTATTTCTGTCCAAACTCTTCATTCTTAGGGTACATTACTTATTATGAATCTTGCTCATATCAAAAGATTGAACACAATCTTCAGACATCTGAATAGCAATATTTAAATTTTAGAAACACATTATGTCTCTGTGGTTTGGGTAGCACTGAAGCAAGTTTTGTTTATTAAAATTTAATATTATTCCAGCTGGGGAATATTAGGTTGACTTGTAATGTACCCTTTTCAAATTAGGGAACAGCTATAATTTTTTTACGGCATGTGGACTGGGTGTATATGTGTGAGAGGGAGGGTGGGGGAAGGGAAAGTTTGTGGGTGCAGTTGGTCTTTCTGTCACCATGGAACACGATAGTCAACTGGTTTGCCTCCTGCCATCTGGGATGTTTAACTATGTTATATAGTTCATTTGAAATATTTCTTTTTTTTCAGAATTTCAGAGGTATCCTTGAAAATTCATCTAGTGCTTGACCCCCCCCCCCCCCAGGGAAAACAACTAGGAATTTCACTTTTTTGAAAAATTTTGGTGAAATTCCCTGCTTTGTCGGGAGTTTACATGGTCAAATGCCGCACCCATTAGGGCTTCACAGATTGTCAAATTCTTCACCCTTTTGGATTTTAAAGACAAAAGGATAAATTCCAAAAAATCGAAGTAAACACATATGTACTTTTGTTCTTTGTAGTGTAGAAAGTAATATATCAAACACGAGAGACAGGGTTTTATCATATTTCCAAACACCGAGACAAGAGTTGAAAATACGACGTGCAGCAGAGTATTTTTGACGAACTTCGAGGTGTTTGGACATGTGATGAAACAATGTCTCGAGTGTTTGATATATCTTCTCAATCGAAACTAAAACTACTGAGAAAACGGAGAATTAAAATCGTAAAAATCTATGCTAATTAAGATCACATTTCCAAACCATGGTTACAGTTCTGATTTCCTTTGTTTCAAGGTGATTAATTATTAATGAGGTCGAGAACACTCTTTCTAGCTCTACTTATATGTTATCTGCAAATGGTTTTTGGTAAAGCTTATTGAAAACCCATTAAAACATTATTTTTCTAAAAAGCCAAAAGGATACCATAACCATATTGTTTACTTTCTAGGTTGACAGGAGTCCCACAGGGTCTGGGGTGACAGCTCGTATCGCTGTGCAGTATGCCCGCCAACAGATTGGTTTGCATCAGCTGCGTGTCTTTGAGCAAGGTTTGGTTGGTTCAAAGTTTACTGGCCAAGCTGTGAAAGATACTAAGTGTGGTGACTTTGATGCAGTTCATGTAGAAGTGGCGGGCCATGCATATTACACTGGGAAATGCACATTCTCAGTGGAAAAGGATGATCCTTTTAGAGAAGGATTTCTACTTAAATGATATGTTATAAGCTTGTGAATATTGTTATATAGGCAAATGATGACATGTAAGGTATTAAAAATAAAGCATCTTTACTTCCCACCAAAAGGTGTTCAACCAACATATTGAAACTTTGTAGGTATATTTTTAAATAATAGTTAAATACTGGCAATCAAAACTCTAAGTTACAATAATGCTATTTAGTTAGTCAACCTTGGAAAAACTAAAGTTAATAAAATTGTTATAAAGACTGCATTACATTGACTTTGCATTTACTTAGAAAATGGAATGCACAAAAATATTCTTTAGGTATAAGCAAACCTTAAAATAACACTTTCTTTCTTGTATGGTACATGTGGATGTATGTGACTTTCGTATCATTTTGTCTGTTAAACTAGAATAAGGAATTTGATATTCTACTATATTGTCCACACAGTTTTGCTCCAAACTGATCTCAAATTTTGCATGTTCTTTTGATCTTTTATGGTCTTGTTATGTAACAAATAGTTTGCCTCTCTACAGTTACCGGTAATTTATTTTTAGGCTGGAAACAAAGTAAACAAAATGGCAGAAGGTGTGGGCTGAGGACTAATTATACATTCAAGAGAAGCTGCATTTATCTAAAACACACTGAAACAAAGAACTTTTCTTTGTTTCACCACAGCCTTTCTTTGTCAGCTATTTTCTCTTATGATTTACTTATCTGTCAGGCTCTTGTATAGAGTTGTGAGGGACTGAAACTATTACAGTTCTCTTCTTTTTTTATTTTAAATTAGTACCCAGTATATCACTTTAGTTTTATGCTTTTGGACCAAATTAAATGGATTCAAACACAACAGGTCTATTTTTCTGAGATCAAATTGGCAAGGCCAGCTTTATGTTATAAATATCATGACTGACCTCACAAGGGGACAGTGGAGTTTTATTTCTAAACTTAATTTAAAGCCAGTGGGCTTTATTTATGTCAGGAAAGTTAAAAATATTGGAAGAAATGTTGAGACACTTGACTGCGATTATTTATTTATATATAAGTTTTTAAAATTAGTTATTTTTGTCCCAGAAAATTATTATTACCAAATATGAGTGCATTCTTTATAACTGGTTTATTTGATTTTATTTGTTTTAACTTGAATGCATATAATAAAGACAACTTATTGTTTACACTGTGCCGACATATCAATTAAAGTGTAAAATAAATAAAATATAGTTATCAATATCAGTGTGTATATACAACAAACTTGGTTGTTAAGTAGAGGGTCTGCATCTTTGGGTGCATTCCTTTGGGGTGATCCAGATCAGGATCAGTGATCCGGATCATCCCAAAGGAACGCACCCTTAAATTACAATGTGAACGAAATCTTGGAGTGCATCCTGGTTTTCCAAAGTCTGTACTTCTCATATTTAAAATAGAGGGCCAGCATTTCTCTACCTAGAATGTAAAGGTTATGTTTCAAGCATTAAATAACAATAAATTTTCGAGAATTCCAACAATTTGTGGCTCAAGTTTTAGCATTACCATTCTTTTTAAAATTGAAATCTTGGACTCATTTTTTTTATGGTATTAAGCCTAAGCAAATATGTCTGCTGTTTCTGGCATTCTTGACCGTTGTTGCTGTAATGGCCATCAAAGCCATGGTGACTTCAGTGGCTTGCTATTAAATTATACATGCACACCACTACCATAAGTGAGCATTCAACAAAGTTTTGCACCCAAGTTTTAACATAAATACTCCACTGTTGTCTGCAACAACAGTGAGTTGCCATTAGAAACATCTTGTGGTATAACTGATGTCATCATGCAGTCTTTGCCTGTAGTGTGGACATGTTATAACTCTGTTTATCAGTGTGATTTCTGTTAAAATAGTTATGTCAATATCATGATGTTAAAACAGTAAAACCTGGGAATAAAACTCCCCCTGTTGCACGCTCAACTGATAAACATAGTACATGCATCTGAATGCTGGAGATAGTAACACCCCTCCCCTCACCCACCTGCTTGTCCAAGTTCTAATGGTGACTCAACCTTGACCTTCGATGGTCGCATTGCCTTGGAAAGGAACTTCATCAAGCTTTCTCCTTTCTTATTTCCAGTTACATTATTGCCGATGATGTGGATCTTTGTGTCATCTGGATCAAGCTTGGTCATGTATGTACCAAGATTCTTCCAGAAACTATAAAAAGAGCAGAGGTTTTAAAGTCAGCTTCAGGCAATGGCCGCTGTGATTGTAAAGTAGTAATGGAAACATACCTGCATATTTCTTCATCTTGTTTCAATTTAGCTTTGGTGAACACCTTTCCTTTTACAGGGTTGAAGAAGCCAGGACCACCCTGATGTAAAGGAAAAAGGAAGAAAAATGAGCATTGTTAACTTGGTGAGTTCAAATTCATGAGGGATACTCTGCACAAGTTAAATTTCGTAGTGATAACCAAGGGTGGATCTAGGGGGAGGGTGCAGGGGGTGTGCACCCCCCTCGGATGACCTGAGACTTTCTAATAGAACTAGTATTCTCAGATACGTCACCCATGAATTACGTCATTCTTTAGTGGTGTACCCCATCCTAAGAAAAATCCTGGATCCGCCCCTGATAACAATGACAATGATAATAAAAATAATATTATGGTGCTACTGATGTTGAATGATGACAAATTTTATCACATTTCCAAACACCAAGATGAGAGATGAAAATGTGATATGTAGCAGAATATTTTTGACAAACTTTGAGGTGTTTGATATATCTCCTTTTGAAATTAAATCTACGCAGAACATGAAGGTAAGGTAGGTAAAGTCTGCATACAAGCCTAGTGGCCTATCAGGCCGGAGCTTATCCTGGTTTCTGTAGCATGAAATGACAGCGAGTATTTCTTCTCGGAACTTCCCCCTGAATGGGATGCTAGTTCATCACAGGGTTACCCCCCCCCCCCCCCCCAAGTGGTAACTTCGCTGGTACCCATTTATACACATGGGTGAAAAGAGGCACTGTGAGAGTAAAGTGTCATGTCCAAGAACACAACACAGTGCATTGGCCATCGGCTCGAACCTGAACTGTCCGATCTGGAGTCCAGCACACTAACCATTAGGCCACAGAGCCTCCACTAGCAGAAAATGAGAACTGAAATTAAATCGTAAAAGCTACACTAATTACATTGTAAGAAGACCAGATTTCAAAACCATGGTCACAGTTTTGACTTCCTTACATGCTACTGTTGATTGCTCTTCATTTTGTTAATCAAACTTACCTGACAAACCAATGCTATTGACCTGGCTTTACTTTTACTTTGGAACTTTTCAAGCATTGCTGCAATCTTATCTGTTGAGGCAAGGAGGGTATTCAAGTATTAATGGTACTGTTTAAGCGACAGAGAACATTAAACAATGCAAGCCTGAAACAGACAACATAATTAAATAAAGTAATATACATAATGTAACATTAAAAGTGGAGGTACACTAGTGGAACCCTGTTAATCCAGCAACAAATTTGCAACAGACAACAAGAATCTGGCCATATTAAAGTCATTCCACAGAAGTAGAACCAATATACGTTTTTTATTGGTGTTTCTAGTTACCGGTATTAAAATCAACTAAACATTTTAATAGAATTTTTGATACCTAACACATCTTGAAGTGTTGCTATGGCAAAATCCTAGAAAGGAAAATATGTAATGATGAACCAAAAATCAACTATAGCATCAAGAATGCTGTGAGTGACTGTGAGTGCCTGGTCACTCTGAGCTAGTATTCAAGACATATGCAGTAATTCTCCTTAAGGTAGCATCCCACCCCAAATGACCGCTTTGCATTCGCACCGTTTTAAGGCAAGACGTTAAATAAAAACCCTGACAAACTATGTTAATATATTTTCGGAAAGCTTAATAAATGGAGATTACCATACCATATTTATTGAAAGAAAAAAGTTTAATGCCTTGAAAATATAGTGATCGTTTTGCAAATGTACATGGCTTGTAATATTCAGTTCCTGTGCAGTCGGAAGTGATCTAGAGGAAGAGACAAACATAACGCCGAGTGACGGCATTTTTGGTTTTTCCCATTCTTTCTGGAGTTAAAAACAAATGAAGGAACAGGAGGGATATTTTTTCGAACCTCAAAGTTTAACCGGGCATAAAAAACAAACCAGGCAAGATTCGTCACCAGGCTACACAGTTTGTTCAGTTATTATGTGACAGTTGAAAAAATCCACATTATAATAACTAAATAATTTTATAAATTATAAAAGCCATTACCGGTACTTACATAAGTTATCTTGAGAACGTCACCCCTCACAATCTTTTCTAGCACATCAGATCTTGGAACATTAGATGCAATAACCTTGAGTTATTAAAAAAGTCAATGTAAGAAGGTTTGTCAGTAGATTGAAATGTAAAAGCTACTCTATGTTAAAAGGGATTCTCAGATCTTATCAAAAGCAAACCTCGCCTGATTAATTTGCTGAAAATCATACAGAGCCTCAGTCATTGATAAAATTGATTGTAAATATTCATTTAAAAAATCATGTGGTATATACACTATAAAAAGTACTGTAACATTAATTTCAGCTTACCACTATTCTTGGAGGAATGTAATCATCTCCCATTGTTGTCATCTCCAACTAATTTGATCAATCAAGCAAGCAAAGCATATCATATCGATAACATTAATCTTCAAAGACTTACTCAGAAATAAAGCTAACTTGGCACTATGAACCGACTCATATCCAACACACCGTTGTCGATGATGGCACACACCTGTTGTTCTGTTTTCCACTTTAAGTCTGTAATGTCCTCTTGGTACATATTGAAGCTTTCTTTTGTTTTTTCCCCTGAGGAAAATAAGAAACATAATTTGCAACAGGCCATGTCCAAGATGCTGTTTTGCTCTATTTCAAGATGAGTCTTGGTGCTCAACCTTTCATATGGAAATAAATTTTACTTGCATGCCTTTTGCCTTGAAACTCAACTCACTAAATTTCCATATCACAGGTTGTGTTCCAAGTCTCGTTTTGAAACAGAGGTACAAGGCAACTCGGAGCTAATTCTTATTTCTATGCCTCACAAAGCGACTTCACTTGGCCTCACACAGAAAACACAGAAACTTTTAAATTATTAACTGGCCAATGAATTGCACACATTTTTTCATTTTGGCCAAACCTGACCTTTATCCCTGACACCATGAAGGGCCTTGCTTAGTTATATGCCTGATGTTTTTTACCGAGTTTAAATAAAGTTACTTGACTTGACTTGACTTGCTTAATACTAATAACAATTTAGTAGAAACTCAGCTGTGTTCTATTGGAAATCCGTGAATCTGATTGGTTCTCCCAGTTTTCTATTCGCCGATAGAAAACAATTGCGCCCACGTTGCTCTTTTTCTATGAGCGTTGCCCTCGTTTTCTATGAATGATAGTCAACTTGGGCTTGTAGTCTACTTGTTAATTCAATAAAATTAATTGTAGTATTCAATTTCCTTAAATAAGCTATTGATACAGTCACTGCAAGGGGTTGTCATTTAAGGTCTCAAACTCATCAACATAGTTTAATCAACTGGAATTATTGTCTACAGATTATTGATGCCTCAAGGCTGACCTTTTAGTGTCGCCAGTAAAAAAATTACTGTCCAATCAATGGTGGTTCAAGGGTCAGTGTTCTTTTTGTTAATTATATATGCCTGAAATCACAGCTTATATGCACTATCTTGGGTCCTAGAGCTCTTGTGGTGTCATATTCACTCTTATAAGGAAAGTGACTTTTGTGAACTCTTGATTTTTCAACATTACAATACCAGAACTCAAATTTGTTGAACACTTCAATTTTATCTCTGATAATTTTCTCAAACTTCCTGATTTCTTGAACCAGTCTTCATCTCCCTTAAACGTTTGAGAAGGCAGCATGGCCAAGTGGTTAAAGTACTGTTAGTGGCCAATTAAGCAGTGTCCGAAATCAACTGTTTGGCCTTTGTGCCAGCCGGCGACTTAATACAAAGTTTGGTTTCCAGTTAGCAATTTTAATCGCCAAAATTGTTCCTCCTTCTGTTGGCAGAGCTTATTACAATCACAGATTAACAGGAAAATCCCTTTTGATTCTACTTCAGAATTAATGGCAAGATAAAAAGACAGTTTTTGGCAAGGGATCTAAATTTTATGTCAGTGTAATCACCTTGAATTGGCCGAAAATCAAAGTTAAATGTAAATTTGATTACGAGATATTTGCATACCACGCGTATCACGGTAAAGTAGTCCTGGAAATAGTAAATCGCCCACTGGCAACTAGTCATGTAAGTTTTTTCAGTCGCATTGGCTACCAGGAAGGCATAATTTTGGACCCTGTTAAGAAGTTCAACAAATTGGGATTCAACAGTGTAACAAACACAAATTGATTATCTTACCAATTTTGACATCAGAGTCTATAACTGGGGCAGCTACAGTTGATTCTCTCCATGGCTTCCTGTATTTTGAATTTTTCCTCTTGTCATTGTCATCACTGTCACTATCACTATCATCTTCATCCTCTTTAACAATGTCCTGTTGATCGCTTTGGTTGGATTTTGTTCTTTGGTACTTTCGGTAGCCTCTTAATTGTAATTTGAAAAGTTGGTTATTCATGTTAAATATATAAAGTCTGCACACAAGCCTAGTGGCTCATCAGGCTGGAGCTTATTCCGGTTACCTTAGAGTGAGTGCAAAGTGACAGACAGTATTTCTACTCCCCCCTGGATGGAATGCTAGTCCATTGTATGGTTACACCCCAGCAGTAAATTCGCCGGTACCCATTTATACACCTGGGTTAAGAGTGGGACTGTGAGAGTAAAGTGACTTGCCCAAGAACACAACGCAGTGTCCAGGCCAAGGCCTTAGCCTCGAACAAGGACTGTCTGATCCAGAGTCCAGGGCACAAACCATTAGGCCATCATAGCCTGGCCTGTTAATATAAAGGATAATTTTAGAAGAGGCCAGTGGAGATTTTCAGTTATCTGTGCTAACTTAGCTATAGATTGAAAGAAGAACTCCCAAAGTTGGGTTAAACATAATGGCAAGACGTGAATAACCTTAAATATCCTCAAGGAAAACAAATGCCTTTGTTCTTGGCATACTTGCTTCAGTCCATTTAAGGGGAAAAGATAGTTGCAGAGCTCACCAGAAGGGCCGAGCAAGTAATTTGTTATTCTTACTAGACCAAGGGGCAACAATAAGTTGTCTGGCTGCTACATAAACAAACATATGTACCGCTGAATAATTTTTGCTGAAAGCTCTTGCTGTTCGAGTTGTTTTCTGGACTGATAGCCTCGAACATGTCTGTAACAGAATAATAAAATTTTGTTAGAAGTCAAATTAAAGAATATCTGTTTTTTTCAGCACTTATGCCTACATTTTTGTTTGTGATTTATTTTTAAGCCATGAAAGCTGATTTAAGTGGTGTAAGACAGTGAAAGAAAACTTACAAAAATATGGGCTAATTTAAAGAAAAAAATGTTTTCAAAATCAATTGGTAGCTTGTTCTTTCTGAGTTGTTCGTGGCAGCAAAACACGTCAGAAAACCTCTAAATTCAAGTCAGTCGCCAAAAGTGTGTTTTTAACAAGCATGCACGACCCAAGTACCACATAGTAAACTATTTACTAACCTAGCTTGCTTGAGCTGTAGGGGGGAATATTGGCCCTCACTCGTTTTTGTATGGACCTCGCTGCACTTGGTCCATACTGCCACGACCTCAGGCCAATATTCCCCAGTACGGCCCTCATGCTAGGTTAGTAAGAGGTTTTTATTGACCACTATTTCTGCGAAATATGTTATTTTACCTTTCAATAACATGCAAAATCTACTCACTCTGTGGCTTTATTGTGCTGCCACCAGAATATCAGAAAACAGAAGTTTACTTTAATTTATAATGGGACACTATACTTCAACTGATTTTCTTTCTTTTTGTTTCTAAAACTGGTTAATATATTTTTGGGAAAATCCCAGATTATCAGGGATTTCACTGTTTCGTGACTATCCCAGATATAACTAAATGCCAGATGTCTAACTTGCAGAGTCTCCTGATATTACATGAGGAAGCTAGAGGATTAGTAACAAGCGAAAACCGTTGCCCGTGTCCTCAGGAGATTCCTCAAGAGTGTATAGTTGAGTTTTCACATGTTGGACCATTGCAGAAATTTGGGACATGCCAGGAAAAAAGAAATACTCCCAGTATATCACCGATGTGATGCTTATGACTGTCAGCAAAATCTTGAACTGTTGGGAAACAGTGAAATCCCTGATTGTCTGGTATTTTCCTGACATACAAAAACTACAATTAACTATAATCTATGGCAGTAAAAAGAAATGGTTTGTTGGCTTTTCAATTTCAGTGTTTGTGTATAACTTATTAGAAGTTGTAGTAAGGAGATCAAAGCTTTTTTAAAAGTATACCTTTGTATTGTTATAGCTGCCTGCTCTTTGTCTGGTTGTGGTGGTATTGGTGTGACTGTAGCAAAGCCAGTGTATAGTTCAGTGTTCTTGTTTGGATCAGGTGTTTTAGACTTTAATGAGGGGTACATTTCCTTGCTAGATTTCACTTCACGCTCTACACCCCTGGAGGAGATCACACCCTTATCGTGCAGGACATGAGATGATGTACCCACAATCCCTTCTCCCCACGATGCCACTGCAATATTGGTACTGCTCCGTGTTGTGGCAGAATTATTCTGTTGGGCTGTATGTGGCAGGGGAGGTGCTAATGAAGATTTGAGACAGGAACAGTTAGTTTACAGGAAATGATTTCTATCAAAAGTGATAACATTTTATAAACTGTGGGTGTCCTGTTTAATGATTTCTTAACCATATTTAATAGGATTAAGTACATACATGTGTGACCAAATTATTTCAATAGTGTTTATAAAAAGTGAAAATAATGATTCCTCTAGAGGACCAAAAACTAATTTTGAGAGAACAACGCCCCGGATCATTGTTCATTCACTGTACTTAATCATTCAAAGATTTTATTACTTCTTCAAATTTTGTCTTCATATATAGGACATGTATGACTCCAAAAAGCTATGAAGTTAAAAAAAAAAACGTTTTTGCAGATTTACTCATGACTCACTTCATTAAAGAAAAATGAGTTAGTTTACACCAAACTGTGTTGTGTAAACACGCCTTACAATAAAGATGAAACTATATACCTTTTTATTTACAATAACCTTCAATATAATTAGACAACTGTTAATTACATGTAACTCACTTACTTTCATGTTCCTGCCTGGCATTTTCATCCCCTTTCGGATTGGAGAATGCACTAACCGCTCTTGAAAGATAAAGATATTAAACACGAGCTGTTATGAAATTGTTTTCGATTCAAACGAATTTTAGCGAATTCAAATGACATTTGACAAGCAAACATGCAAATTCCAATAAGCAATTAATGAACTCAAAGAGTGCCAAACACAAGGAAATCAAACTTACATTGCTTTCTGTTCAACTCGCGAGATTCGTCTTTGGCCTTTACGGTGCGAGACTATAGCACCCATATTCAATGCTTTCAACTTCACGTTTTCCTTCTCAAAATGAGATTAGTCTGCTTAACACATTCTTTTGTATATCTTGAGCAGATCGGTGTTGCAGTCAAAATACACGCGGAGACGTCACTCACGTTGACTCCATTGCATTGTTCACTTAGTAGTTACGTGTACAAGCGTATTAGCGTAGTTTCATGCTTTGTTCAAGCAGAGTGTCCTTAGCAATTTGCAAAAACCTTTCAAAGTAGTCACGTATCATCAAAAGTTTCTATCAGGCAGATTACCTCTCGATTATATTTACAGGGTCACCAAGCAACTCCTTTGTTCTTTGGATCAATTTCTGTGTTGCGCTTCAATGCACAGATTTGTTGGTGATACAATGATGTCACGACATCCGATCATAACACGAGCAAAAGGTAAATATTGAACTACTGAATTAGACTAGAAGTATTTTCCAATACCGTAGGAATGTAACTGACTACATTAAAGACAATGACTATTTGAAATAATAAAATAACAATTTTTGATGAAAAAGAAAACATCAAACCAAAATTCAAACCAGCCGTAAACCTGTCTTGACGCTGTGTAAAATACAAAATAAACTATAAATCAAGGTGGACACAAGAGTGACATACAGAAATTAAGATTACTGTTTAGTGAAGATATTCTGCAGCTTGAGTTGTGGGGCCGAGTCTTTTATAGCGCCACTACGCTTGCAGCAAAACGTCTTTCGCTTCACCAGTGTAGCACGGGGAATTTTAAAAGACGATTTCGTTGTGTCAAAAAGCAAGCCTGAAAGCGGAGCTCAACAATTATTTTTCAAAAAATAATACTTTGCTTCCATTTTGCAAAACAAGCGACCAAACTATTTAGTGGAACGGCACTACATCAGAGACATGAAAAAATAAACTCGGTGATCATTTTTTAGCACTCCCACAGTTCGAACAACTTTTACAGTGTGCAAATTCATCTCTACGAGTTATTCAATGCAAAAAAGTACTTGCAAATAAATAAAATAATATTAATTTGTTTGAATTCATTTCGTATTTCGTTGCGGCAAGTTGTTCTCGCTAGATGATGCATTTGACAGTTTGGGAGGTCTCGCAATGCATGCAACAAAAACAGATCACGCAGTGTCAATAAATCATTACCAATAAAAAAGATTTTTCGAAAACTAGAATGATGCAAAGGATGCATATTGTAACTAAATATGTGAACTATTTCTCACCTCAAACAAGGTTTCCGCCTGTTTTCTCTTGCTCTCTCTCGCTCTCTTTCACGTCGCAGTTAGCTTAAATCTGGTCTACTCCCGTTTGCCGACATTGACAAAACAAGAGATAATAACTATATATGAAAGGGTAATAACTGTTTTTTCCAAAGTTTTGAACTTCAAAATTCGTTGACTCTACTGTCGATTTAGCTTCGCTTTGCATTACGAATGGATTTCCCGCCAAAAACACGGGTTGCTAATCCGTGCGTACGTACGCATGGACAGAAAGTCACGTGATATCAATACAAAAAAATTCTAAGCTATGGGGCTCTCTGCGCGCGCGCGCGGGAGCTCCGCTACAAACGGGAGCTCCGCTACAAATGTTAAAAAGAACAAACAGCTAAACAACAACAGCTTGATTTTGGAGTGATCTTGTCGCCTCAAAAAGCTATCTCTAACAAATAACAGTATCTTTATAGAAAATGAGGATGACCAAAGATTTAGAGGACGACAAATAGTGGATAACAGCACAGTCAACTCGAAAAACGAGAAGCTTTAAACGATTTACAGTGAGGAAACCGAAACCATGAACGCTTGTATTTTTTGGTAATTTTTTTATCATCCAATAAGTGCTTTTCATGAAGACAAAAAGGTTAGCGTTTTCCAGGCAACGAAACAAACAAAGTGCGGTCAGTTGAGGTGTTCAAGGTTCGTCTCGAGTGTCCTCACTGAAAAGCTTTCTCGGACTGGGATCACGGATGCTATATCAAACATAAACCTAAATTTTTCAAGTTCGTCAAAAAAAACTTCTAGTTGTGTACAGTGGACCAAAGTTATTTATCATTCAAGGCAGAGGTAGGGAAGGGGGTCCATTTTTGATTGGTGGAGGTGGGGTGGGGTTTTTATTTTTGAGCAAAAAGGCCGAGGGTCGGAGTAATGAAAAAACCCTTTCCCCTACCACAACTGGACACACCGCAGCAATAAAATGATGAAGTTAATATCTGTTCAGCGGTACAGCAAATACAACACAAGTCGTGAATTAGTTTTACGAATGGAAGCGTCGCAAGCAAGTTTATTTCAATATTTTTTGTTTACAGATAACATTTTCTTCATGATTTGCTGTCTTGTTTGAGGGCAAGTTTTACATTCCATAATTTATACTTTACTTGACATTTGACTCGAGTTGCACCGAACCCGCTCGAGTTTTCTTATTCTTCGGCTAATCTTCGGCTTGTCTCGGTACGCCATTGTCTTGTCTTCGGAACCAATCTGCTATTTCTCTCACTCTCTACTTGCGTGCCGTACAATGGAAATACGTCCGGCCAAAGGGTATGAATGATTTTTTTTACGATAAACAGTTCTTCTCTTCTCGTGTCAATGTTGTCGTAGCTTGGCACTGCCAAGCAGAAAGTCTAATATTCTGTCCAGGACAAAGACCACCACAAAATCCGCCAGAAGGACTTGCATGAACGTTTCGCGGAACTAAGAGAAGATGTGAAAAAACAGGCGGAATTAGTTTCTAAAGAAACTCTTGTAGTGCGCGGGTGAGACACATGAAAACACGTTCGTTACGAAGTATAGGATGACACTTCGATTCCCAAGAGCAGTTCACCACACCATTAGCTCCAGAAAGTACCGGAGTACAACGTTGACAAGCTGTGTAGAATTTGCTTAAAAAGCGCTCAAACAAGAGAAAATGAAAGAAAGAAAAAAGCAAAAAACAAAGAATGCCACAAGACAAGAAAGTGCTGAGAACACAGACTTGAAAGAACCACCTTCTACAACTGTGCTGCATGAAAGCACAAAACCCGAGCCTTTGCACACACGCGCCTCTATAATAACAATAATAATAATAATAAAAATAATAATAATAATAATAATAATAATAATAATAATAATAATAATAATAATAATAATAATAATAATAACAACAATAATAATAATAACAATAATATAAATACTAAAAATAATAACGCTAATACTAACAACAACAACAATAGCAATAACGATAGCGATAATGATAATTTATACCGCGCATTTTCTATAAAAATGTTCAACTGCACCCTAACATTTTAAATACATTAAATAAGCCTTGCGAATGAAAACAGTGGTTCCAGAGAGGTAGTGGCTAACTGTACGAAAGTACTGCTCAATAGCTTTTATTTAAATTATCATATACTAGGGTTTACTCTGGGACCAGTTGACAGGGTTACGAAAGAGCTTTCAAGACCGTTCACGCAATCAAATCGTGCTTCAGTAGATCGCTTGTTATTTTATAAATACCAGGTTTTTACCTTTGGCGGGAAGGGTACAATTTCAAACTGCTGATTGATTTCAGGAACAGAACCAGTGATCATGCAAAGAACGAATCCAGCAGACGCGATCAGACTGTACAGCAAGGCTTTGTTATCAAGAAGGCTCTCCATGAATGGGTGTCCCTGTGGCATTGAACGAAATAACACGTATAAACATAACGTAACGTAACGTAACGTATGGCCTTATTAGCCTGCTGGCATGACGAGATTTGATGATGACGATGATGAATGTAACGTAACACAACATTAACTCTAACACTTGCTGTCTTTACTTTACCTCCCCCCGACATACGCCCTTCCAGGGTTTCCATCAGTTTATCAAGGCAAACACATTAGTTTACAAAGTTGCCAAGCACTTTTCAATGTTGTAATAATGGTACGGCGCGACACACCTTCGTAAGATAGTCGAAGATGCAGCGAACATCTCCGACGATTAGCGAAGGTTCTCCGAACGAACCGAAGTCCGACACGGGCGAGTAAGATGCCGAAACCACGAATTGTGTGTGCCATCTGTACAACCTGGTTTCCTCTAGCAGCATTATCGGTGTAGTTTCACGTTTTCTACCATACTTCTCACGCAAACAGACTGCATGCCAATTACTCAGTTTACTGTACCTTGTAGTTGATAGCAAACGTAGCCAGCTGCATAGCTATGGAGACAATATACACAGTACTGTTCACAATGGTGGGCTGAAACTTGGCTTCCAAGTCCACATGTTGAGATTCCCTGCAAATTTAGTTAAAGAGCTTAAAGAGTTGCCATTGGAAAACAAAAACACTGAACACAGAATAGACACAAATGCCACATCTTGTAGAAACTTGAAGCAACACACGCAACCAAGCACCAACAAAGAGCCAAGCACGGGAAAATGTTCCAAGTGCGGGAAAATGCACCACGCACGGGAAAATGTTCCAAGCGAGGGAAAATGCTGAACGTGCGGGAAGCTTGAAATGCGCCAAACCCGGTAAAATGCACCAAGCGCGGAAAAATGCTCCAAGCGTGAAAAAATGCACCAAGTGCGGGAAAATGCGCCGCGCGCGGGAAAATGTTCCATGCGGGAACCTTGAAATGCGCCAAACGCGGTAAAATGCAACAAGCGCGGGAAAATGCTCCAATTGCGGGAAAATGCACAAAGCGCGGGGAAATGCGCCAAGTGCTGAAAAATTCTCTAACTGAAAGATCATAGAAAAAATATACTAAACCGTATAACTGAAACTGACGCATAAGTACGTGTACAAAGATAATACTCACATGCTAGGGGTGAGACGCTTTGCTTGTTGTACCATGAAAACGAGGACCCAGAAGTGAACAGCAAACTGGCATAGCACTGTTACTATAGTGTACACGTTAAATATATTCGGTAAAGGACGACGCTTGGAAAGAGACGAAAGAGGCTGAAAGCGAAAAAAAACCCAACAAAACACGGTAATTCAACTTTGAAACTTGCAAAGGATATTTCAGATCTGAGCCACTTGCTTGACCAATATAATGCTGCGGGAATGATAAATTCGTATTTTACATGTTTCCTTGTCTCACCTTGGAACGAGAAATAAACAAGAAGCAGCCAGCTAATAAGACACCTTGTAACGTAGCTTGTCTACAAGAGAAGTGAAAGGAGGAAAATTAAAAACTTACATCTTAAGAATAAAGATTAAGGATTAAGCCCGCGTATGTAAGAGCCTAGTGGTTCATCTGAACGAGGCTTATTCCTGTTTCCTTATCATGAAGTGACTAGCAGTATTTCTACTCCCCCTGGATGGGATGCCAGTCCCATTGTATACCTGGGTGAGGAGAAGACCTGTGAGAGTACAGTATGTTGCTCAAGAATCCAACGCAGTGCCCCGGCCAGGGCTCGAACCCGGGCGGACCGTTCGATCCAGTCAAAAGTAGAAAGTCAGGTATGGATATGATAAGAAAACAGCAATTGATAACTTTTGGGAACATTGCCTGAACTTGTTGATCTATAATTAATCTATTATGGAAATAACAGAGGCTGGAAAGGAGAATTTGAATGTGAAAAGATGAACTCACCCATCACTGAACTTGATTCCATCTAAATACAATACGCTTTGACTGTAAGCGAGCACCAGGGCGTTCAACGCAAGAATCTTGAACATCTGTAGTGTGGTGACCAATGTACAGCGACCCTGCTTTATGATGTGGCAAACTGAAAAGAACATGAATTAGAAGACATGATCGCCCGCACTTCATTTATACATGATGTGAAAAAATTGTTGACGGGGTGGAGCAAAATGAATGCGGATTAGGGAAGTGTAAAGGAACTTTCTAAGTAGATCGAGTGTCGTAAAACCAAAACCGCAATAATACCCGACTGTGACCAGTCATAAAGGAAAAAACAATCCAGTGATCCAATCAAAATCGTGAAGCAAAAACATGTAGCCGACCCAAACCCGCGGGAAAACTTTGATTTCTTGAGAAAGTGACGAGCAATGTAAAACTAAAGCATATCCAAATTACTTTCGAGTGCACGAAAATCGCTCTACGATTTCCATTCCTAACAACGCAAACAACATTAGAATATAGGGGGTAAGTTTCTAAAGAAACTGTGGTGCTGCGTCGGTGGGAAGTATAACAATATAATTTGGTTTTATCAACTGGGTTGATAATGTCAATTGGCCACCGTAAAGAGATTCAAGTGCTGACGTTTCGAGCGTTAGCCCTTCGTCGGAATCCAATTGGATTCGCTCCGACGAAGGGCTAACGCTCGAAAGGGCTAACGCTCCGAGAAGGGCTAACGCTCGAAACGTCAGCACTTGAATCTCTTTACGGTGGCCAATTGACATTATCAACCCAGTTGATAAAACCAAATTATAACATTAGAATATAGCCTCGTATGCCCGCCATGGAATCTTAGTGGGCTTTATTTTTAACAGAACATGGGCAAAAACGCCCAACGGCTCGGGCATCAACTAGCAGCTTTTCTAGACCTCAAGCGGGCATTATTTTCTTTTAGAACATGGATACCCATCTTCTAGTAGGTAAATGAAGGTTATGTGCAGCCAACGCAGGACGCTTGCATATACAGAAAGCTTCTTGTTTTACTAACAGATCGCTTTTCACTTACCAGCCATGACAGACGATAGCTTGGAAGTGAAAGGAGATGCAATGGACGCATCTCCCAACCGAACAACTTGAGGCTGATCTACCTCGTCTATCTGTTTTAACATTTCCTGGATCTTTTTCTGGAAATACAACAAACAACAAGCGTGATTTTAAAATGCGCGATCTGGCAATGGACGGAATTTGTTGATCATTAAATTTTTTTCAGCGATCACGTTCTTGTAAAAAGCAGCTATTTTTCAGGATCAAGATCATGAGAAAACATTCCAGCTCACCTGTTGTTCATGTTTTAAGGTGGAAGCAGTGTCGTCCCCCCTGGCCACAGCACGCATCTTAGCTGCTCGCGAAGCTCCTTTGGTAGGTGCAGGGGGGAGATGTCCTCTTGAAACGATCTTAATTGAATCGTTTTTACCTTTATCCTCGGATTGATGCTGCACAAAAGAAAAGCATACAAACTCCATTGCTTCTAATATAATGAAGAGAAAGTAGAAAGGACTCGGCGCATGGAAGGATTGGCGTCTCATCACTAACTCATTTCCATTCTTCCCGCTCTTTGGACGTCTGAGACTGGAATCGAAATATTTCATTCTGATGACGTAACCAACGGAGCTGTGCGTGACGTCTCTGATTGGTTGTGAACTCGGTTACGGATTTCCGTCACCGTGGTTGTTTACCATCTCCCAAAAAAATCCGGAAATTCCGGATGGAATGTAAATAGAAAGACTAATTTTGCCTCTCCGAACAGAATTTTCTCGGGAAAACGGGATTTCTTGAAAGGTAGTCCAAAATTCCCAAACGGAATTTCCGAACGGAAAATGTGCTTACCATTTGCCATCGCCACAAGCTCCAGGCCCTAAGCCAATATGTCAAACTCGCCCTTGGCTTTCTCGGTAGGTTGGGTCTGTTTTGTAAATGGAACACGCCATTCCCAAACGGAAATTTCCATTGAGGATGTCGGCTTGCCATTTGCACAAACCGTCAACCAACCGATTTCCCCGTGTAAATGGTAAACAACCCGTGTCGAAACATGCAATGAAAAAGGAATTGTGTACTCACTGATGTCGAGGGTTTATCTTCTTTGGATTTCAGAGCACTTTTCTTGCCGGGTTCGGGAAGTTTTTCCGGGGCGCCAGCCAGCAAGGCCACACCTGATAACAGGGGAACGGCAAGCAAACACTTAATTTTTACAACAGTTCGGTATTTTTCGTGCATTTGTTAACAGCCCAGGAACCCACGACAGTCCTAATATCCAACCTATTATTAAACCGCTGACCAAAAACAAACGGTCACAAGGTATATAAAATCCGCCATGCTGGAGGGCAAGCTTCTTATTATTCCCACACTGGGACATCCAAAACAAAGAAAAGTCAAGCTTGACTGGATGAAGTCGCCTTGTTTGGCTGTCCCAGAAAGGGAAAAGGCTTAACTGCAGAATACCCCGCCACTCCGAGTAACTTCCACGTAGCCGGCTACGCGGTACGCATGCCGGATTTTGTATCATGTGACCGTTCGTTTCAAAAGGTCTATTAGCAAGAATCATCTTCATTGATGGAGGCAAATTAGGACCGCAAATAATTTTTCTCCCGTGACAGGACATGCGTCTGACTAAGTCAGCATTGTGATTGGAAAAAACAGCAGTGAAGTCGGACGTCATGTCACGGTAGAGACCTTCAGATTTTTAGATTGTACTAACAAAATAGCCTCACTGGAATGACTTCATTTTCCTTTTTTATCAGCAGTAAAGTTAGCACGGTCATTTTTATTGAAGGCAGTTAGACTTCTAATCGCAAGTTGATTAAACTTCTAACATTTTGATAACTTGTTTTCGCCACTACGAGTTTCAGTGAGAATGTCGTAGTCGTGAAAACAAGTTATCAAAATGTCACGTAGCTTTACTAGGTCGCGATTAGGAGAAGTCAAACTGCCTTCAATAAAAATGACCGTGTTAACTTTGCTGCTGACAAAAAAAGCAAAACGAAGTTTTCTGGCGAGGCTATTTTGTTAGTATGCGCTACAAAACTTAAATTCAAATCTCGTACTCGCAGTCGTCCTCGTCGTAGAATCTAATTAGATAAATACAGTACTGCTTGATAAGTGTTGTCAACGCAAAACATTTGCCTTTGCACTGGAAGGCGAAAAAAATTGTCCGGACATTCTGTCCGACCACAATTGTAGCTAAAGAAGCGAGGATAGACTGTACAGTGTAAACTCGTTAATTGTTCTCGTTCGCGGGATCACTGGACTTAAAGAGCCTGGTACAGACTTCGTCTCGAGTTATGACGTAGGCCGAATAAAAACATATAAGGAGTCATACCACAGTGCGCATGCTTGAGTGCTCCTACGTCATTGGTGCCGTCACCGCACATCAACGTCACAAATCCTTTGCTCTTGAGTTTGGTAATGACCAATTCCTACATAAAGGAAAGAAATGTCTCCAAGACGGGCACACTTTTATTCACCGTCTTCACACTACAATTGCAAATACATATTTACCAAGTTGCAGACGGTACCTTTTGTTTAGGAGCCACTCGGGCGAACACTTGCACGTTATGAATGATGGAGTGAAAAAACTTTGCTAGTTTCTCAGTCGACTGTAAGTAGGTAAATGCCTGCAAATAAACCAGAATGCTCATCGAACACTTACGCATTTCACTGAAAGTGAATTGAAAAGGATGTGCATTATAAAAGGTTGGGGGACAGGGGGACAGAAAATACATTGAATTTACATCATAATGCAAGGAAGAACAAATAACGTCTCGGTAAAACCGAGCCAGGGAGCGGTGTCAAAGTAAATTATGACATAGTTAACTATGATTATGTATGCTTGTCAGTGTCTGACCGGATCAAACAATTTATGCCGTTTCGCTTTAGTGGGCGGAAAAGCGTTGCAAAATTTGCATCGACTTGCATATCGAAATGTTAGTCATCTGATTTGTAGAGTTTCGACCAGTTTATGTTCCCGTGTTCCCCAACACAGTAGTCGTGTTCCCTTGTTCCCGAAAACCCCTGGGAGACCCTCTATACTGTAATTTTCCGACGTATTCTAGAACGCCTGATTCGAAATACACCTGGGATATCCTATTAGAATCCAACCTGTTTTCCCGTATTCAAATGGAATGCTTCAGGTGTGCATCACGTATTCAACACTGAATACTCGTGAATACTCTAGGGGCACTTCACGTATTCAAATCGAATACACTTGAATACTCCAGGTGAACTTCACGTATTGCGTACGCCTTGACTACTCCAGGATTCTATGGCATCACAATGACATATTCGAGGCTAGAATACTCTAGAATATTTTTCATTTGGCGCAGTGTTGGGGACGAAAATGAGCGCGATCAAAGTGTACTCATAGCCTGTGCGAAAGAGATCAATTACCTCTCCTGTGACACACAAGTCAAATTTGGAAGTCAGCTCTTTGACACCACCAGAGGGAATGATGGGAAGACTGAACGAGTTATCAACTGGCTGCCAGTGCCACTCACTTTCTACTGCAGAGAGGAGAATGGAGAGAATAATAAATATAATTTTGAAAAACCCAATCGGAGCAAAGTGATTTAAAGTCAGAACTAATCGTGTGATGATCTAATAACAATATAAGGATTGCTCTGACTTTTCCTGCATGCGGTTTTTTTTTAAATCAAGATTTAGCATTCGCAACTTTTGCCATACTTTTCACTGGTCACGTGTTTTTGCCTCCAGTTTTGATTGGGTATTAGGAAAAGATCCCTGGCAGTTAAACGTACCGTGATCATTGGTGTTTTCAGGAGGCGTCAAAACCACAATTTCACGCCTAGCAAGTCGAAGCTCGCGAGCCACGTGACATGCTGTCAGCGGATTATCCCCAGTGATCATGGTCAGCTGTTTAGAAAAAAAAAACATACATGATAAAAAAGCACTCTTTTAGAATTACTTATCATGTCATGTCGATGTCAAGTTAAAAAGTACCTTTTTGCCCAAAGCGCATTTATTCAATGACCTGAGGTTCTTGACCTTTTTGCGATTTTCTTCCAGTGACCTTCCGAAATAAGTCAGCTAGTCTAAAGAAACTGTGGTGCTGCGTCGGTGGGAAGTATAACAATAGAATTTTGTTTTATCAACTGGGTTGATAATGTGACCACCGTAAAGACATTCTTTACGGTTGTCAATTATCAACCCAGTTAATAAAACCAAATTTTAATTGTTTAAAGTACCGTTTATCAAGTCATGCTTCCGGGTATCGCTCGAAAATTTTAATCAATAAGATCATGTTGGAACTTTGAAAAATTGTCAAAAAATTGGAACTTCAAATGACTTGAAAAGATGATTTTAGTCACGTTTTCAATTTTGTCCATAATTTAAATTGTACGTGTAGTCCGCCTCTGTCCTATCCGCCGTTAGTTCTTCTCACGTGTTTTTGCCATTTGCAAACTTAACGTTAATGTGCTACAAAATCAAACTCATTTTGTTGTGCCTCCAAAGATCTCAACATGTTCTAGCGGTAATTACATGGTGTGACGATTCTTGGATCTGTTTGATAGCTGCTTTAGAATCACTCTTCAGTGGACACGCTATTACAACGAATCCCGCGAACTGCAGATCACATTCACACTCCTCACGTTTCAAGTCACGGATCTGTCACAGAAGATAAGACAACTATGTTAATATAGCATTCTTTAGACAAGTAACGCAAGTTACTTTGTAGACTGAAACAATTGCGTGATAGCCCACGACTGCACGTATTGGGAAGTACCTTGTAGTAAATAGCGTTTGTTAGTTAAGTAACACAATCTCCTATGTGGAAAAGATTGCGTGATGGCCTACAGCTGTAAGTACTGTGCGCACATCTTTTAGTAAATACAAGTAATTACAAGGAAACTGAAACTTGTAAAAGTGCTTCTAGATTGCCTTTCAATGTGAAGCGTTACAACAGCACATGAACAATTTCACACCTCTTTGGCTGCTACTTCTCCAATCTTCTTGAAACCCAGCGCCAGAACTCTGGCCCCTTGGCAAGTCATTCTATGATAAATGGTGTCATAGTTTCTGGGAACGGTTTTGTACTGAAAGTAAAATGACAACAAAAGTTAAACGATACATTAATCTGTTCAAATTCTCCGTTGGAGTAGCATGCAGATTAGTCTTAGTTGGTTTGTCTGCAGCCTGACAATTCATTCGGTCAATTGGATAGCAGCGCAGTGAACGGTGGGCGCAAAATAGATAAGGGTTAGACGTTCTCTCTCCCTAAGCCCCTTGTCATTTTTGCACTCGCCGTTCATCACACTAATCCTGTTTTTGCGCTTCTGTCCAACTAACCAAACGCCAAGAACAGGCTATTCACGCTGCAGAAGTCGAACTCCAAACACTCACCATCGGTCTAAGCGTTTCAGGAGCTCCTTTCACTGTCACGATATATTCACTGGAAGATGACCCAGGATTTTGTAAGGAAACAATAGCTGACATTCTCTTTAGAGCACTGGAGAAATGATGACGATGTACTATCCGCATAGAAACACGTCGGCCTTTGTTTGGCATGACAATATCACCTCTCGTTAGTCTCCAATCCACAGCTTGTAACACTGCTTTTTCAAGCGGGTCACCCACTAAACTATCATCAAGGAAAGCCAGCGAGTGGCACGAGGCTAGCACATGCGCTGTGTCATCAGGAACATCGCTTACTGCACACACTTCATCATCATCTCTACACGTAATAAAATAACGATAAAATGAACCAAGTCGCCGATTTTCTTGGATGCATCTAGGGATACCCCCCCCCCATCCTCCAATACAGGCAATGTTTACCGCTGACCATCTTATTTGCTTTGGGCACTTTGGAGCGATGTTCACTTGAATGTCAAAAGATATTCCCGTTTGGTTTGGATCTGCATTACCACACTTAATTTGTGGTTTCAAAATCTCGCACAACTTTCTCAACCAGAAGCAATCACAAATAAAACAAATACCAATTGTGACCAATTCACAACTCTTTCCTTACACTTTGCCATATTGGTTACACGCAATAATTTTGCATTCTGATTGGTTCACGCGCTTGTCTTTGTCCTTTGTGTTTAGCTCGCGTTATTTACTTTGGTTTTCGTTGTCCAAATCTCATCCATCTCTACAAAACCGTTATAAAGCTCCCTAACACAAACACTTACTTGAGTCCAGCAACACCTTGTACTATGAGGTTATCACTTGTTAATGTTCCAGTTTTGTCAAAGCAGCACACATCAACTTTACCAGCAAATGGGATTCTAAAAGGCTCTGTGCAATACACACCTACAAGAAGCAATATGACAGAGTGAGTTAGATGAGACAAGAAGAACCTCGATAATACGCCTGCCGTAAGCCACCTTGCTTGTAAACGGTCAAACTTCTTGGTAATGCGATATCTTCGGATATAGCCCGATAAAACCTGGTAACTTTTGTTCATAATGTCCTTTCCAGCAAATTTACATGCTTTCTCCCTCAACAACAACAACAACAACAAGGACATTATCGAGAAAAGACAAGTTGCACATATAATGTAATGTATGTTTATTGTAACATGTAAGTACTTTTTGTGGCAATGTTGGAAAATAATTCACATTATAAATTAAATGTTCCAAGTAACGACAACAAAGACAAAGTTACTAATAGCATTGAAAATAGTGGTAGTGTTTTAGCTGTAGTCTCACCCAGTTTCTGTAGAGCCATCAGTGAGGAGTTCACAGCCAGAGACAGCTCAATAGGAAGCTCCGGTGGAACCACTGATGTCAAAATAAGGGTGCACTCCAAGAATAGCTTGTAACGATTTCTCTTGGGATCTTCACTGCCTGTATAAAAAGGAAAGTGTCAGTACCGTACTAAATTAAACATAAATCAGTCAATAGACCACAGTACTGCATGCTGATTTGAGTACAGTTCAGGGCTGCTTTTTCCAGACAGAGTCCGTTAGTTTATATCATTGGGGAAACTCAGACGTTAAAAGTGTTTTCTTCATAACAATTGTCTAGCGCTCGATTTACACAACTCATCATAATTATGTGATATAGTTTTGTGTACATAAAAAAATTTCCTCGTATGTTTCTTTAATTTGGAACTGCACAGAACACCAATATTCCAGTAAAACATCCACTACATTGTAAAAGACAAAGAGTTTACAATGAGACCTTTCCCTGATCTGGAAATCAAGAAAAACATAACTGCAACAGATGCATGTCACTGATTTACAACAAATTATAACTAATTCCTCAAGATAAAAATCTCATTTGCAGAATTGCATGAAGGGTTGGCATTTCCCTGTTTTCAACATTGAACAAAAATTCTTAACAAGAAACAAAGAAAACAAATCAAAAGAGAACAAAACACTGCAGTAAGGTGCTGTCTTCTTACCTTTAATCCAGACATACACTGCTGCAGAAACAGCGAATACCAGTAAAAACAGGATAAAGAGAAAAGTTTCCAGATTGTTGGCAGTGACTCGCTTTACACCAAATAGAATTGTTCTTAGCAGCTTCCCCTGTCGTTAGTATTAAAAAAATATTAAATAAATAATGCACCTATTGGTAATAATTACCGTACAGTAGCTGGTAATCTAGTACATTCCTGAAGATGTTGCTTAGTTTTATTTGAAATCTCCCCTCTGCAATGTACATGTACAATTTGTAATGGCCGTGAAAGAGTATCTCACCTGTGATGTATTGAATCCAGTCCTTAAGACATAAGCTATGGTTCCATTATCAGGGGCTATAAAATAAAAAAAACATAGGAACATTTATCAAGCGATAACCAAATAGAGAGCTACAATCAGCTACTTGCATTGGTTATCCAACATTGAATTCACAAGTGCTGTTTTGCACATGTAGTTGTTGAGTTACCTTTCAAACCAGCCGACGTCTTGAGTGGAGGAGAATGTTGAACAACTTTTGTCCCTCCTGATAACACATGCAATTTACTGTGTTGCTCTAAGTCAAACACTTCATCATCTGGCAAATCCTCAATTGGCTCCTATTTGTAAAATGTATAAAGAAGCACTGGAATCAATAAGTGACAATAATTAAATATGATGTACATATTTTATGCACTACAGTTAGGAGATAAGTACATGTACCACATGAAACTGTTTGTTACGCTTTCTTGATGCAGTTTATTTGGTTCAGTGTTACACTTAATGGGATTTCTATTCATTTGTTAAAAGCATGTGCATGCACGCATGTGCCTACACTGTACATTAACATCTTGTGGGAGGTGCGGTAGCCTAATGGTTAGTGTGCTGGACTCCGGATTGAGCCTCTGCCGGGCTGGAAGTAAAATGCCATGGAGTTTATTGTGTCTTCTGTTGGTTCAAGCTTTTGAAAGCTAAGGCATGCACAGTTCAACTGGAAGTCTGATATTTTCAGACTTCAAATCAGTTCATTTCCAGAACAAGGGTGAGTATACAGGAAGTCATATCAAGATCAAGCATTCACAACTACTACAGTGTGAAGTGAATGGTTTGGACTTAGAACTCTACCTTCATTTGAGGAACAGATTCTCCAGTCAACATGGCTTCATCCACAATACAGGAACCTCTCACTAACATCATGTCGCATGGAATCAGTACATCAGAATTCTTAGGTCTCCCTGTAAGAATAGCCATGATGGTAATCACTGTATTACACTGTAGGTTCTTAGTCAAGCTTACACTTGCATTGACATTCCCAATAGTAGGGTTAGATAATAGGGCAGAGTAAGAAGTAAGGGTGTTGGAACACTCGGGGGTATTGCTTTGTAAGGTACTTCATATTTGACTAGGTCATTTGCCATTTTAATATTATGCCACTTCATATCTGAGCTTCATAAATTTGCGAGGACATTTCATGATGCCTATCATAAGGGTGGCCAAATGCCAAGTGGTCCATCCAGTCCAGTGGATTATTATAAAACATTATTATTATTAGCCCACCATACCTGCCTATCATAAAGGCAGAGAAACACCAGGTGACAAGTCAGAGAGACAAGCCACTGCAACAATAAGGCTTTGTGTGAGGCAGTGAATTTTTATTGCTTCGACGAATTTTGTCACTGCAATCAGTCACACAAATTCTAGTTTTGGATGCAGTACATACAGAGCGACTTGTCGTAGAGACCTGTTGCTTCAACTTGTCACCTATTGTGTCCTGGTCTTAACGAGGGGTCAATTCTTCATTATCTGAGCAGGGAAGGGAAATTTGGAAACATGAAGGATAAGTTGTGATGAAACACTGTTGCTTTACTGTTGCTTTACTGTGCAGTACTATGAGGTTGAGTGACAGATTTAAGGTTACTATGCACCTTGGGACCGGCCATTTTCGCGAAATTTGGATTTTTATGCTAATCAATAGGTCTAAGCGTGATCTTTCATCTAAAAAAAAAAATCAAAAAAATATTTTTTTAGCGGCGGAAGGTGTTTGCGGGTAATTGGGGGCGGCGTTTGTTTACGAATTGAGGGTTTTGTCTTTTCGCTATTTTCTCGAGTTGAATTTTTCGCTAGATAGGGTGACTTTCAAAAGCTGCAACTCAAGTGCAATTTGTTCAATTGCCGCCAAATTTGGAGAAAAGTTAGTTTAATATATAAACAACAAAAACGTGTCTGCGTATTTTTAATTTCCCAAAACTTTTTTGTTGAGAGCCATTTTTGTACGATAACTTCGATTAATTTTTGCTCTGTTTTGAAAAGGCGCTGTAACTTTTTAATGCAAACGAATTTGACAAAACGCAGACACGGTTTTTTAGGTCTTGGGGTCCGAAAACCGGAAAACAAACCAATTAAGCAAAATATTAAATTCGCTTTGAGTTGAAGCTGTCAGAAGCCGAATCACGCGCTTGCGTTCAGACTTCGCGGAAAAATCGGCATTTCAGAATATTACAAAATGGATAGGATATTTAAAAAGCCAGCTCTATAAGCTTTAATTTGATATAGGGTTTTAGATATCTGCGATGTAACCCGCGCGCGCTACATCGCTTCGACGCGAAACACCCCTGAAGGTGCATAGTAACCTTAACTGCTGCTTTCGCTTCATACAACAGAAAAATTTATTTATTTAACAATTTATTTATTTACAGATTTATAAGAAGAGTAGAAGGGTTTGTCCCACAAATAGCCGCAAGGCAAGTCGAGGCGGGAAAAGGGACGTGTACAAGAAACATAATAAAAAAGACAAATCACAATAAAGATGGATAACGACTAAGCTTACCAATTGAACAAATATCTCCTGGAATAAGTTCAGAGCTTAAGATAGGTCTCCATTTTCTATGCCTGTAAACCTGTGTTTTGAGCATGTTAAAAGCAGTTTATTTACATTGTACATGTACTTGTTACATATATGTAGGATTTACGGTGTCAAAGATAATGTGCTGTGGTGCATTTCTGTTACTGGTACATATATTTCCCCTCTGAAAAATGTGCACCCAGATCTAAAATATTGTTAAAATCTAGACAGTCTAAATTTATGACCAAAAGATCCAGTGCATCCCTCCTTACAAATATACAAAGGACATGCCTGATTTTACATCTGATGTTTGTTTGTTTTAATACATGTATATAAATTTGATATTTGTTACAGATGATGATTGTACTGTGCAACGCCATCAGCAATGCTCATGTTACTCTCACATAAAGGAAGGTTTACTATCCAAAATGAAAATTATTGATGAAAGACTTACCTTTTCCTTCAGTACTAACACAAGATATTGTTGCAAAATAATACTAAAGAGTAGACAAACCTTCAGCTCATTGAGCACCCCCCCCCCAAAAAAAAAAAAAAGTGGCAGACTAAAGAATGTCATGTACATGTACACTGCTACCAAAGTGCAAGTTAATAAATGTATCAACGAATTCACAACAAAAATGTAAACAAATCCAAAGACTACACGGTATGGACTGGAAATCAACTTTAAATGCTGTACATATACATTTGCAAGCCAATGATCAGTTTTGTCTTCTTCAAGGTCAGGAGTAATGGCTAGTTTAGGTCTCTGTAAAAGTCGCTCCATACAGTGTATCTACTGCTTTCGGTCAGTTGTGTGACTGACTGCACAGACAAAATTCAGTAACAGCAGCAACAATTTTCGTGAGGTAAATCATGACGTAAATCATTGCAGCATCTTATCCCAGTGACTCTCACCTGTATTAAGTATGGTTTGCTCCCCATATTTCTTATTTCCTTCATGTTCTTCAATTGCTGAAAAAATATATCATGACCAGTTACAGGTGATATCACAATCATAGTCATATGAGAAGGAAGGGGGGGGGGGGGGGGGTTGAAGGAGACTACACGCCCCGCAGTTTCGGAAATTGTTGAAATTTTTCATGCAAAAGGCTCAGGATTCAGGCAACAGTAGTAGGAAGGACACTATTAATAAAACAAAACCGATGGTCTGTATCAAGCTGGTGTTAAAATGAAATAATAGAATGTTTAATCTGATTTTTCATTGCATGCCCCTTGTGCAAGGACAACCTAGTACAACATGCTTTCACGTTTTAGTCAGCAAACTAGTGAATTGTAGTTTCAATAAGCATGCAGTTAATTTCAATTAATGCAATTTTTGGGCGTTTGTATACTGGTTTAATGGTCACACATTTCATATCACTTGAGAAATGTCATCTGATATTTCCAAGTTTGGGCTGCTTTGTGTTAAGACCAAACAAACTAGCAAAATGATTTGATAGATTGTATAACAGTGCTGCAAATACTTATTTCCTGTGAAAGGAAATGCATCTGACTATTCACAATTTTGATATTTAGAAAAAAACCGTAGTAGTGAATTTGAATGTCATATTTTTAAATAGTACTTTTCGATTTGTCAATGCAAATACACAGCTGGGATTTCATTGGAAAATGGCAAATTTTGGTTTGCCCTAGGCCGATGTTCGCCTGGTATTTGTAGGCCTGCCTGAATATAGGATACAGGTTTGTATTATGTAGATGTGTGAACTCTTTCTTCAGCAACATGACGATATAACAGTTTATGTACCTGTTGAACAAGGGTGGCTTCAAAAGCAACCAACATGAAGAGAGTAAATACGCTGTAGTACCAGTACTCGTCAAGACACCACAAGCCAACACAAAACACTTGAAATACAAAGAAAGGGGCAGTGGCCCTCTCTTTGAATAATTCACCAAACTCAGGAACATCCATCTGTAGCCTAAAACAAGAAAACACAATATGACAAATCATAATTGAAAAAACACATTTATGAATGTCTTACCTGTAAAAACAATGACTCTTTTCCTCATATAATCTATGCATAAATCGCTGCCAATTAAAAATTCTTTTGTATGCATTCAAATTAGCCTCACTAACCTGGCTTGAGAGTAAAAATTATTTTGGCTTACTAGCTCAAATACGAAGTTAGTAAGGATAATTTAAATGAATGCAAAAATAATTTAGAACTGGAAGCCATTTATGCATATTCCCTGCCAGTTGCAAAGCCAAAGTAAGCATGACTTACTTTTGACAGTCAAGCGAAAAATTGCTCTAATGCAAGTAATAACATAATTCACAGACAGGGAAATGCAACAAGCTTACTCATTCAATCCATATTTTTTCTTCACTCTATCAACCTCTGCTTCTTCTTGATACCCTTTACAACTGTTGTAATGTTCCATGGTTTCATTGATTGGAAAAGCCACCTGGCAGAATTGTTTCTTTTCTTCACTGTCATAGACATACTTTGTCTTTTGAAAGTTGAACCAAATAACTTCTTTTTGTGACTCTTTATCCTAAAACACAGTCAAAGAGTGCATTAGTTGAAGGTACCAGTGCTTTCAATACGAACTGACATTTACTTTGAGTGGAGTCTATCTGTAACTGATCCAGAGATAGTCAAAGGGAATAGGGTGAAGGTTGGCCCCTGCGTTCGTTCCTGCGTTCGTCCAGGAATGCAGCATTCTGATTGGTCAGAAATGACAGGCGTCATTATTGTTACAAAAACCAGGACAACTGAGGACAAGTAGGTCAAAACAAATCAAAGATGGCGTCCTTGAAGTATGTTCAGGACGCGTTCAGTGAGCTTTCGGTCAATTCTGATCCTCCGCTGCAGCTGAAACAAGAAGAGGCCGCTCTCTGTTTACTTGACGGAAGGGATGTTTCTGTCGTCATGCCGACTGGTTTTGGGAAAAGTTTCATCTTTCAGCTGTTCTCCACGGCAATCAAATACAAGAAATTATCACAAGGAAGGCAGATGAACACTGTAGTTTTAGTTATTTGTCCGTTGGTAGTTGCCGTTTGCTACGAGCGGGACTGTTCCCCTTTGCTGCATCACAGCTTGTAGAAACTTGGATAAAAAGCCAGCACAAGTTTCTTATTTTACGTCCACAAGGATTGCAAACACGCTCCGATAAACTTGGTGACTTAAGAAATGAAAAGACCAATCACCGCCAGCACATTGCCGTGGCTTCCCTCCCGATTGGAGACTTTAAATAAATTTTCCATGGATTTCCGACCAGATTTCCCGGTACCGTACTTTACATTAAATGAACACTTGCACACATGGCAATAATCATTCCCTCTATTTACAACTTTTTTTTCGAGTTCCCGTGCCATCCATGAAGATCCGACTTTCCAAAGATCTCCACGTGCAGAAAGTTGTCATGTTTGTTTACATTTCCTTCATTTCATCATTTGGTTGATTATTTGACACTTGGCGCGTGATGAATTGACACCTAATTATCACGGCGCGAGGGGCGGAATTCGAAATTCAATAGTTTGCATGCGTTTCTCTTGAGCTGGCCCAAACACGAGAGCCTGCTCGCAGGCTAACCGACATGAGGATTTTAAAACAATGCTTACAGGCTCTCGCGTCTTCACCCCACCTCTTCGCTCGAGAATCTTTTCTTCGCGTGCCCCACTATCTAAGAGCCTGGAACAGGCTAGTAACCTGGTGGTAATATGAATAGAAGAGTACTGCTTTTCTTATGCACTCACCTGCTCATGGTGGAGGTTAAGCAGCTCTGGCGAGCCATTGTTTGCTGTTGGAATAACTTTTACAACTGTGGCAAGAGTGGGAAGATTTGCCTGTGGAACAGAAAAAATATGTCACTAGTTAAAACTGAGAAATTGAAATTCAGCACTTTAATTAATTAAAGCTACTACTAACACCATAAAATAAGGTAAAGCCAAGCAGCCCATCCTGCTGGAGCTTATCACGGTTTCTGTAGAATTAAGCAGCTAGGAATATTTCAACTCCTCTATGGTTGGGATGCTTAGCTAGTCCATAACAGGGTTACACCCCAGCATTATTTTGCTGCTACCCATTTCTACGCCTTGGTGGAGACGGGCACTGTGAGAGTAAAGTGCTATGCCCAAGGGTACAACGCGGATTCCCGGCCAGGGCTTGAACCCGGACCGTCCGATCCAGAGTCCAGTGCGCTAACCATTAAGCCACCATGCCTCCTAACTATTAGCTTTATTGGTAGGGACAAGAATAAAAGTTTAACGTTGATAAAATTAAGAAGATTTTTATAACGCTTGCTTACTAAGCTTACAATGTTGACGATTTTTTAAACTATTCTCCACGAAGTACACATAAGAACAAATATTAATTTTATTTATTAAAGGTTTTCTCACCGCTGAACAAGTGAAGAAACATCGCACGTGAACAGACCAGTGACAAAACAGACAAGAAAGAATTTGCAATATTCCGACCACAGCTAAGGCAATCAGACCCGCTTCAAAATAATCCGTGACGCCGTATACCACCGTCCAGAAGTACAGCCATGTTAAGTATATCGGTATAAATGGTCCTAAGTAAAAATGAAGTAAAAGTGGCCTAATCCTATACAATTTTACATACTCTAATTCATCATTTAGTGATTCGGCAGCCATATTGAAAGCCGACAATAACCTCACTGTACGCATGAATTTTGATTGAAACCGCTAGTCGTACAAACTGCAGATTCAAATTCGTTTCCAGTGACTTCTCGGCATTCACGAGGACTTATTTCGCCAAAGCTTTCGCCATGTTCTGCAAGAAGGCCTCTCGGTCACAAGAGGCAAAGATTTCATCCGTGTAAAGAAGCATGGCCTTGGTATCGTCAAGTGTTTTGAAGTCTCCAAAGTTCTTGTGTAAATACGTGCGGATTTCGCCGCCATCGAGTGTCGTTTGCTACGTGCATTCACTGCTTGCGGTACAAACTTACGATGTACGTATTTGTACAAATTATGTACATACACCGCTTAAACTTCTTATTGGTATTCAAGTATTACAACTAGATTACGTGCACTGTGTAGTGTCCTAGGTCAAATCAAATTAGAAAAATAATTCAACCACTCAAAATGGGCTTGATATTTCTCATGCAGACTGACCTTCGTTTTGCACATGGCGACACATGCATCATGATGTAATGATTTCATTGTTGTAGTTATACAATATCTGTGCATTTGAACGCAATCAATTTGTTGAAATTCCAAGTGTAATTTGTGTTGTCATTTACCTTGGTGTGATCAGCTGACCATTGTATGAGTCGAGCATATTCCACAGGCAAATCTTTGTTGCCATAATTTCCAACTTCTAGCATAAAATTTAATGCAGAGACTAATTTTCCGTATCCAGAACAAATGCAAAATAAATGAACAAAATGCAAAATGGTAATATTTATGTTCACTTGTTGGAAATCTTTAGTACACATGACTTTTCCTCTTATTTGTTTTAGGTTCAAAGACCCTGTATTTTTATGTTCAACAAGGGAAAGAAAACTGAGAAAGGGAAAGTCCCTGGACAGGAGAGAGATCCTACACAGGGTTCATTTTCTTTTCATGGAAGAGGAAAAGTTTCCCTTCACAAGAGCAACCTCCAACCTCTGAAATCTTTGAGGCAAAATAAAGGAAGAATTGAGATGTATGAGAAACCAAAGGATGCATCATCTCTGATGACCAAGTGGAATTATGACCCTCTGATGGATCATAAGCAGTTGGTTTTAATGATTTTTAAACAAGATGAATTCACTGGGAGGTCCTCCTTTGATCATAAAGAGAATCTAGCTCTGTTAAACTCTTCTATTCTTCGAGAGAAAACAAAGCCTCTAAAGGCACCACCAGGGAAACTGAAAACCAAACAAACATTAACCAGTGTTCACAAGTCCTTGAAAGGACAGGACTCCAAGCAGCAGCAACTGAAGGAACAAGTTTCCCAGATTCCATATTCAGATCAGTTAATAAACAACTCTATTTCAGAAGCAGCAATATTGTTTGCAGACTTTTGTAGTTTTGGAAGTGATGTAAAAAAGCCAGATGCCAAAAAAGTTTTTAAAAGTGGACCAGACCCGACACAGCTGTCCTCAATATTGCTGGAACTGAGAGAGAGGGTGAGATTTATTGTGTATATACCATCTTTTTTCCTTATGAATTTTAAAGTCACTGCATAGGGACCCTATCTTGGTGAAGTCCAACAATAAACATGGCTTAAATTTCTGAGACTGTGCTTAAAGGAGCTACGTTATCATTCGTGCAATTTAGTCTAAATTCTTCAAAATCATCATTTCCAATCCGTTTCCATCTTCTCCATCCTTTTTGGTTTAGTTTCAGTCCTTTGGTGTTTTTCTTCCCTAGCAAACTATATTTTTAAGTTTCCTACATTTTAAGGGTTATTTAGGTTGTTATAGAAATGATTCAAAATATTGTGACGTGGCTCCTTCAACATAATTTGGTGACAGGCAGAATCAGTAGGATACTGATGCAAACACAGGAAGATCCAAGTTTTGCCAAAATTGTGTCCTTGTTATAGCCTCACAAAATGGAAAGAACATTGTTGACTCATCCCCAACTCTTAAAATAATATTTTTGCAAGTGAATACTAGATAGTTCTTGGATAGATTTCTGTAACAAGGGCCTGACAGTATTCAGTAGGGGTCACAAACCAGTGACCAAATTCAATAGCAGCAGAACACAGTTTGAACATTCAGGGCTCGACACAAACGGTAGCCAACTAGCCACAGACTGGCTAGCCAGTAAACAAAATGATTTTGGCCGAAGAAGTTTCTGTCTTTCCTCAAGCAAGACAAACAGTTTTCTCCGAAACAAGGTCAGAATTTCGTTTCATTTCATTCACTGGGCCATGTGCCACAAAAGTTATTGTTTTGTTATTGGAACTGGAATATTACTTTAAGTTATGAACTCAAGAGAATTGCCTGGCATGCGTTGTGGTTTCAAGTCTTGCTAGTAATTCTGCTGTAAATGGACCTAGCCAACATCAACGCTGGGCAAGGAATTTTCTTTTGGGCTAGTAACATCCAAGTTGTCACTAGCCACTTGGCTAGTAAGTTGAAAAGTTAGTGTCGAGCCCTGACATTATTGTTGCAACGCATGTCATGCTGGCAGGTATGTAAATGTGATTGATTTATTCTATTTTTTCAGATTCCAGAATTTTTTCTGAAGAGGCCAAATTATGCTATATATCACAAGAAAATTAAATTTGTTAACAACATCACTGGAATTACAACACAGTAAGTATAATATTATCCGGCCTCAAGAGTCCACGTGGGCCCGAAGAGGATAAATAATAATAAATAAAATAAGTATAATATTATGGACGTTGCTGACACATTTTCTGCAGGCTTATATGTGTATGTTTATTTTACGGACTGCATTGCTTTTGCAGTACCTCCTGTGGGAGGCATGGTGGCCTAATAGATGTGGTCCAAATCAGACGGTCCGGGTTCGAGCCCTGGCCGGGCTTCTGCATTGTGTTTTTGGGCAAGACACTTTACTCTCACAGTGCCTCTCCACCCAGGTGTATAAATAGGTACTGGTGAAATAATACTGGGGGTAACCCTGCAATGGATTTGCATCCTATCTACGGGGGAGTAGAAATATTCCTAGCTGCTTAATGCTACAGAAACCGGGATAATCTCTGGCAGTATCGGCCACTAGGCACAAGGCTTTTCCCTCTGCTGTGACAAGCCGACCCCTAGACATATAATGCTCCCATAGCTGGCAATCCCCACAACACAGCCATGAGCCCTACATAGTCCTCCAGCCACCTGTCACACTGAGTTAACAGAAGCGACACTTCACTCCCAGTGCCTCTCACCAGCGTCATTGCAGAGTGTTGGTGCAGCCTGACAGAATGCTGGGGAGCAACCTGCAATGGACTAGCATCCCCTTAATGCTTCTAACTGTTTCATGCTACAGAAACCTGAGTTCTACACTTCCAGGGTTTATGAGTCACCGAGCTTAAATGGATCTACTACAAATACTTTCGAACAAACAAAGCAAAGAAATGAAATTTACAGCAAGTCTATGGGTCACACTAAGAATTTACATGTTCAGTCATAGTTTAGAGAGAAACATGATTATGAAGCACGGCAAACTTCAGAGGATTAAACAAAGAAGAAAACATAAAGGTCCATGGCCTTTTTGTTTAATTTGTGGTTATGTGCACTATCATAGCATTAACCAAAGTGTCATTTTGTTTGGTAGCACAGGCAGAAGTAAGCACCTGTTATGTTTTATGCATACCCAAGGCCAAAAAATGGACAAAACATAGGCTGAAAAAGCATGAAGAATTGACAAGCTTTATTCATAACCATTTCCCTCTTAGTGTTAGTTCAGTAGAGTCTGGTCTGATGTCATTCTATAATTTCTTGTTCCTTCTTTGTTTTCAGTGGAATATATCCTTATAAAAGCCAGGTAAGTGGCTTGAGATTGCTAATGCTGAGCTGCATGACAGATCTGTCTGTGGATGTCCTTAAGATCACTAAACACCCCAGTGAAGCAGCCATTAAAGTGCGTTGGAGGATTAAAGGAATACCATTGATCAGAAAATTAGTTCCATTCATTGGAAGAAGGGTTAAAGTTGATGAAGATGGTTTCAGGTACAAAACCACGCCTTTTACTTGTTTAGCATTGATTTAGTAAGATTTCGTACCTACAGACACCCAATTTCCAAACTGTCTTCATACCAGCATGAATTTAGTACCAGGTGGGTGGTCATTGAGCAAATAACAATTCATTATTATGAAATGGGTCCCCTATATTTTTTCGTGACGCGTGAATGGGCATTTTTTCTTTGGGTGAAGCGTGAATGAGGATTTATTTTTTCTGTGATTTGTGAATCTATATTTTCCTGTCCTTGGGAAACTGGTTTTCTATTTTTTCGTGATTCATGAAATTTGGATTTACTTACGCGTGATTTGTGAAACAACGACTTTTGTGGGAATAATTTTTCACTTTTTTGGAGATTTTAGTGCCATTAAAGCTCGTAAACTAAACCAGACTAGATTTAAAAAGCGCACAGCCTGTCCATATGTCTTTTGGTTGCTTTTATACGACGACAAGAACGAAGTCTGATATTACCAAAAGATCGCACATTCAGTAATGGGAGGTAAAATGTTTAAATACATCTTTGTAATGATTTGTGAAACGTAGGTTTTGCAAAACGTGAAAAGAATTTGTATTTCTGTGTGATATACGTTGTTTCAGTCTGTGCATTTTTGCGTGAAACATGATTGCTTGCCTTTTGCCGTGAACTGTTTCTAGAATTTTTCGTGAAGCGTGAAAATGCCAATTATTTTTGCGTGAAACTGTTTTCAGAAGATGTCTAGGGGACCCTCTATGAATAGTATAAACTCAACAGGGAATTTTGCACTAACAGCATGTTTTTGACATCCTCCTATATTCAACCATCCTTGTAAAATACTATAAATTGCTTTTTTCTTTGTGCAGATATTTGGATGGCTTTTCTGTATTTGAAGTAGGAAGTGATGGCCTTATTCACTGTCACAGACTCCACAAGGTGTGTATCAAAGACTACAATCCTGGCAAGAACTTATGAACACTTTCTATGTATTGCAGACCTATGATGCTAGGGGAATATCCTGTGATAGACGAACATCCTATCCAAAGAGGAAGTAGAAATACTCCTAGTTGTTTAATGCTATGGAAACCAGGATAAACTCCGACATGATTTACCACCAGGCTGTGGGAGACACAGTTGCTACCTGATTAGTGTGCTCGCCTCCGGATTGAGGGGTCCGGGTTTGAGCCCTAGCTGGGGACATGGTGTTGTGTTCTTGGGCAAGACCCTTTACTCTCATAGTGCCCTCTCCACCCTGGTGTATAAATGGGTAACAGCAAATTTAATGCTTGGGGTAGCCTTGCGATGGACTAGAATCCCATCCAGGGGTACTCCTAGTCGCTTAATGCTAAGGAAACAGGAGATAAGCGCTGGCCTGATGAACCACTTTGGCTCAAATGCAGACTTTACCTACCTACCTAGCTGGAGTGGAATGAAGACTTTACTTTACTGAATGGGAGTAGTGTTTAAAATAATTAATAGTCGCATCATTTCTGTTTCAACTGTAGGTGATGCCATCATCATCAAAGGAAAAGGAGAGTCCATTATGGATGGTTATCTTCTTGCCATTGATCCACATCCTCAATCCAAGGCATTGTGAATCATTTTGTGCATATTTTGAGTGCAGCAGCACTGATAAAGAAATTGAACCTGTGCCTACAGACTCTGATGCCCTTGCTTGTTAGAACAATTCACCAACAACAAATTGAGCCAATCATGGCAGAAGGAAGCATATGAAACCAATCCGAACTAAAAGCAGAAACAAGTAACTCGTGGAAAGCACAGGAAAAATGAGTCAAGTAAAATCATAAAATGGTTTTGTAACTTAAATGCAAAGAGAGAAAAAAGATCAGGATGTCTTTGGTCTGATTGGTCAGGGCATGTTTGGGGAGTTTTATGAACCAATCAGAAAAATAAATGGACTCTCTGTACACAGTAGCACTTACCAGAGGAGGAGATTAGTATAGCCAAGACTGACCTCATTGTATAACACTCAAGCATAATTTAAGCATATTAAGTAAACACTGTTTACAGCAAAATAATAGGTGCCATATTAGAGCCACTCGATGGTGAACAGGGGAAGGGAGAAAAATGGTAGGCAAATCAAACTGATCTAATCAGAAAGAATCAAGGCTTGATTACCAGCTGCAGCTGTTGGGAAGTGAGCCCAGAGGCAAACAGAGACTGGGCGTGATAGCACAACAGAACAAACAAGTTACCATGATAGAGTACCGAAGTGTGACGTGACAAATATTCAAATTTTTGAAATTATGGGATTCATTAAGACCTTCGGAAGGTACATGACGAAGAACGCCCACTTGCCAAAAATCAGCATCTTATTTCAACTTGGGGGTGAGATATTGGCCCTTTCATGGTTCAGCGACTCGATGCAAATCCTTGTAATTTTGTCTTGGTTCTAAACGTTTAGATACTGAGATACTGATTTTTGGCATGTGGGCATTCTTCATCGTGTACTTTCAGAATATCTAAGTAAATCCCATAATTTCATAAATTTAGTTTTTGTGACGTCATCACTTCGGTACTCTATAGCTAGCTGTGTAAAAAGAACTAAACTAATGCCAATTTCATGTCCTGGGTGGTGAAAACAATACTAACATGGCTAGTACTGATAATATTTTTAATTATTAAAGGGGCTTGTATTTAAGAAGGGGTTTGTTTTGTTCTGTACTGTGTCACAGGATAACAATTTGGAACAGGCAGTGTATACTAACTTGCAATGGCTAAATTACCAGCCATCAAGGTTTTGAAAATATTGGTCAATTTACCCTATAGGGCAGTGTTCTAAGTAAAGTTTCTGAGTTCTAAGTAAAGTTTCTGAGAAATAATAAATATTATATACACCTCTTTTACCCCAAACTTTTGCATAATCATTGTTTGCAATTTCTCCTGGGACATGAAGATGTCCCAAGGGAAATCTAAAACTATGCCTATGCAAATTTTTTGGGGGGTAGACGCAGTGTATTATGGTATTGTGCAAGTAGAGAATTTCTCAAGAACCACTTGGCAGGAACCACTTGGAAGAAAAATACTTCAGGAAACAAGAAAGTAGGTTATAGCAAAAAAATTGGAAATAGTAAATAATGGAGTTATAACAAAATCAGTGTGATGGTTAGGTGTTTTAGTCTTCTTCCATCTCCAATGGTACAGTCAGCTAGGGGTGTTAAAGAACCCACACACTGTTGAGGTGGGAAAATAATCGGCATATTAGCATAGTATTGGTAGAGGCCTAACACACCTCTTCAACCTCGGGGTAAATAAATATATGATGAAGGTAAATACAAAGGAATGCCTGGGCAGGGACAGAGGCTGGGTTGGAGGAGCTTTATCAGTGGCCTATGCTCCACAATGGAGAAGAAAGGCTGTACAAAAACAAAGGAACATAAATTTTTGTGTTTAATTTCTCAGTTTCTTAGTGTTAGTGTCTGTTGATCAAGAAGATAATTTGAAACATTTGAGAGAGTGCTTCATAAATTTCACTTCCAATCACCTTGAAGTTTTGCAGCTGAGAGAGCAAACCATAACAAATTTCTGGCGATATTTTCCAGTATTGGCTTTTAAGAACTTAAAAAACAAGCCAGTTTTTTCAAGTTTCAATCTATTTACATCCTTGCCATCCTAAGTGACAGGCGGCAACAAACGGTTTCAGTTTAGTGATGTAGTCCAAGGTAATAAAACTGCACCATTATTTTTGGGTTTCCATTGATGGAAGAACACTTATTTCAGCATTTTAAAATGATACCAAAATACTGTGACAGTGCCCCTTTAAATCAGCTAAGTGTTTGGAAATGTGTTTTAGAAAACAATACTCTTGTGTTTGATAAACTGCATGATAGAGCAACACAGGGTGAGAAACAGCCACTAACGATTTTATTGTCATTTCTGCCTGTTCCTGGTCTATCTTTTCGCCCAAATGATGCACATTGTTAGTAATCCAAACATTGTCATGACTGCATAAATACATCATGCTACTCATTCACACATTCCTGAGTGATCCAAATGTTTTCATGTTTGCATATTATACAGTAATATACACAATAAGGAATGTTTTAACGACCGCTACATCACACGCCAACAGTGCCGAACTGTTATAACCAAAGCGGTAATCAAAAAATTGTTCCCCCCATCAAGTTGATCTTTCAACTGCGAGCGTAGAAGCTGAGGACTTGAAGACTTTATTATAACTGACATGGTGTTAAGCAACATATTTCTTTCTGCCATCAACCACAGGCTTGGTAAATTCTTGGCTCGGATGAACACTGACTGGGAGAGACACTTCTTGATTTTAGTTGGCATCAACTGGGTTTAGGCTGGTTGTTAATTGGTAGACACGCTTTTCGGGATTCATCAATCCTGTTCTTGTGAATTTGAAAGGCAGGAGTTACCCATCTTCCACAGGAGCACTGCATTCCTAACAGAGAGAAAATTAAAAGTTGTTATAAAGTTGCAAAAATTTCACAAATAAAGTATTGTCAGTAGCTGCAGAGTTAATCCATTTAAAGCAGCCATGTTACAACATTTTGAGGCATTTTTTGGCAAAGAACCATACCACCCTTAACTGATAGGAACCTCAAAAAATAATTTACTGATGAGGAAAATATCAAAGATGTAATACTAAACCCAAAATGAACAAGCATGGGTAAGGATGGAGTACCATGGGTACTAGAAGTTTTCTCGCAGCAAGGGAAAACTTCACAGCTGCTGCCATGAGTGGAAAGCCACAAAGCCTCTGGTACCCAGGGTAAGGATGGAGAAGATTTAGACAGATTACAAAATAGCAACTTAGTAATTTCAAAACTTTAGGCTCAATTTTTAAAGATGCACAAGCCATGATGCAGCTCCTTTCAGACATTCACTTCCATTTTGCTTCCCTTTTCTGAAATGTTTCCGCAAATAAACCAGCGAACAAAATTTAGGTAGCCAGATACAGAATAAGTTGCCATGGTATTGGGCAATCCATACCTGCCCAGTTGAATGATCCCAGTCTTCCACTGCACTTAGGACAAGGAAGCTGAAAATGAGAAAATGGAAAGGTGACTTGGATTGGAATACTTCAATTTAAACAGACAAACAAAGAAATTGTCTTACTAATTAAAGTTAACTGTAAACAAACCAGATAGATAGACTGACTACCTATCTATAATCCTCATGGTATTGTAGGCACATTCATGTATCTTGGCAGATGAGTGCTGAATATTCTGACGCAATGTTTTAGCCACCATATTTGATAGGAATGATGGAGCAAGTATGGGGTGAGTGGTTAAATAGTTGGGCTAGGGAGGCAGTATAGGGAATGACAAACTCGGGTGAATCCCCACTCCCTTCCACTTTCCTTCTGGAATCCAGGATGCTGGCCAATGCAAAACATAATTTGCTAAGCCTAAATGCTTACAATAAAGGCTAACTGGTGCACAATGCAGTAACTGACACAAAGGATTTATTTTCAAATAATTACTTGAATATTAATTTTCATATTTCCACAGAATAGAGCCCTAAAACACCTAAAATATACACAGAAATGAACTACCTTTCCTTCTGTTGTCCCCTCTAGTAAAGGAAGCATCCAGCTAACAGGTTCAATGAATAAAGATGTACATTGAATGTTGCTATTGCTTAGTTCTACTGCATTGCAATCCTTTTTATGCCTCTTGAATGACCCTTGACCAATGCCAGCCTCATGTGCAATACATGAATCACCACCAAACAACACAAACCTGAACATAGATCATTCAAAATTCTAAGCATTAATTTTGTTTATTCTAAATTCTCACTTGCGATGTTATAATTTATGAAATTCAAGAAATTCTCCCATCTCCCTACATTGTAGTTCCACAGGCTTGCATTGTATACAATGGCTACAGCAACATGTACCTGACCACAAAGACTGGGGGAGGGAGGTGGGGGTACTTGACCCATGCTTGGGTATAGGGGTGCTGCTGGGCTTTTGAAACCCTAACGCTGGGGACTTGTGGCCCCATATTATTGTGCAATCAGAATCCTTCATCGAGCATCTTCCTGAAAATGAATTTTTCATTGGGAGGAGGGGTGCTGTGCTTTCTTCACAATATCTTCAACCCCACATTTCTGAACTTTCTGGATCTGCCCCTGCCAGCCTTTTCTACACATAATTTGCAGCCCTAATATTAAAGGCCTGCAATGCATACAAAGGCTTAAGCTACTTACATAAACCTTTGCATGCATCACACCCTCTATTTACATTGTGTGTCACTGAAAATAATAATAATCAATTCACTTGTTACAAAATAAACATTACATGATGGACAATTAGAACCCAAACTAAGATGACACTTGGGCTGAGCCAGACCTTTAGAGAATCACTGAACATACGAAAGGACAAGTCTGCTTGCTAGGCATTCAATTTTGAGTTACACTGTAATAAACTACTCAGATACTCAAAGGATAGTGCAGAATGCTATGCGTTGAAAGACCAAACATGATATGTATTAGCCTTTTCATTACAACGATAGGCCAATACTTTTGCTTGTTTGTATAACCTAATACTTTTGTTTTTCTTGTAAACACTGTAACATGATACTTTGTGTATTCATGCAAAAATGAATTTCAATATTTTAGAACCAGTTGCTGGTAAGTAACAGATCAGACTTTGAATTCCCATCCCCCAGAATCCCACGTTGTTTCTAGACTAGTTCCCTGAGTTGTTAAATTGTGGGCAATTAGCACAAAGCATGATAGGTGTCTCATTTTTCTGCATGACAGAATTTCAAAATAAAGGTTCACTGATGTTTTGTGATCTATTAGACATCCACAAAAATATTTCCTCAAAAATAATAAAGCATGGTTGAGGTAGAATATTTGTTCCTAGTTGTTACCAAATTTGTGCCTAAAATCCCAGGGGAAGATTTTGATATTTAATTGACCAGAGCTGGCACGTTTGCAATGATAGCTGTTTCTCTGTTTCTCTTTGGAAACCATTTTCAAAGTGCTTTTAAAAACAGAGAAAAATAAATAGTACACACATCTTTAAAGCTTACTTCCGAAAGCACCCAAACTTGTTTGCCAGTGTAGGAGTTGCAACAATGGAAGGCAATTGTATGTTTACCAAAAACTGTGTGTCATCAGTTAGTTAATCTCCACCAAATCAGCATTTTTTTGAGCGCAAGTAATATCAAATGGCCTCAGGACACATGCTTCCTACAATGTCTTACGTGACTTTCCGTCAATCATTCCATACCACTGGCCAGGAGGGACGCACACTCTTGGACCAGCAACATAGACTAGTTTTCTGCACATACACCAAGAGTGAAGCATTTTGTTCTAGAAAGAATGCTACCATAAGGAAAGCAGAGGGCTTTCTGAAACAATTAATACCTTTCTGAGGTTTAATCTGATGCAGACTATAAGTTTCTCCCACCACCCCTTTCCACAAGCCAGGATAAATATTTTATATTAGTGGATTAGCAACAACAGCCTACTAATCTACACAAAAAGTGCACCCTGCACTAAAATAAAAAAAATAAAAATTAAAATAATGCGTTGTAAAATAGTTAAAACTCATCAACAATAGATGAGGTTGGGGGATGGTGCTTATACGGATGGTGGGACCGAGAACGTACGAGCCAAGAGCCATGGTAACCATGGCAACCCTGTGAGCGGCAACCACCATCCAGCACCGTCACACTGAAGAGCAATTCAGTGGAAGTGTTGATACCTACCTGAAAGGGGAGGGGAAGGGCGGGGGAGAACAGCACGAAGGCTTCGCAAACTCAAAGAGTGAATGCACAATGATTCTCAGAAACCTGAGCCCTGTAAATACCAAAACCCCTGAGACTTACCAGGCCGCCCCGCGGCAACACGAGCCGCCATAAAGAAGACCGCTGCGTGCATTGTCTCGATTTTAACTTCGCCTAAATTACATTTAGCCACTGAAGCTTTTGAAAATAGAATCTATTTCAGCCTATTAGTAAAGTACCTGCATTTTCTACATCGATATGTCTGGTGACTGGAAGCAGTTCTGTCTTTGAGTTCTTCGATGAGTGAGGAGAGTATATCTTTTGTAGCAAACTGTTGACCTGAAATTTAACATACCATTATTTACAAAATTAATTATGAGTCCAATAATTGATCTGAAACCATTTTGATGGGTGAAATTTGTCTGGTAATGCATAAGGCCTTGGCCTATCGCAAGCTGTTGAACAATGGAATTATTAAAATTTTTAGTCGCCAGACTGCATTACACGAGGTACAAGCCATAGGCATACATGATGAAATAAAAGGTTTGCAAAACATTATAGGGCAATTTTAAACTTCCAATTTTTATGATGCGAGAGAAACATTCAGAGAAAATTTTGAAGCAAATCAAAAGGATGAAAATAAATCCTTTTTTATTTTGAAAATAGCAAATAACTTTCAATACAATTTTCTGGAGGGATACAATGTCTGAGAAAAAGGCCACTGTGCATCGTCAATACAAAGCCATGTAGTTGCCATTTAGCAACTAAACCTAAACTGTTAGTCGCCACAGATGAAATTTTAGTCACATTGGCAACAGAATAGGCAACTGCACCAGAGGTCAAATTGAATCACAACACATGTCCACATGTTTCAATGAAAGAACAAAGGATCAAAACACCCACTCTGTATCTGACAAGCCAACAGTTGTAGTCTGTACTGTTTGTAAACAGGATTGGTGTTATCAACTGTGTATCCCATGGCTTCATAGAGTTGAAGTTGTTCAACAAAGCCTGCATTGGGACTAAACAAATTAAAAAAATCATCGATCAACTACTGGACAGGTATAATTTTTTGTACATACATGCACTGGTTTGATTGAGCTTTTCAAGTCAGACAAATAATTATAATAAATAATTATCATGGAAATTTAATGTTAAATTTAAAAAAAATATATATATATACCGGTATATGGTAAATCAAAACTAAAGATGCTTTAACAGGGTTGTAACATGTAGAATTTAAGAGAAAAAAAAACATAGAAAACAAGACAAAGGATATAAGTAAGCAGTCAGGCACATAACAAAGTAAATGATTATGTTAACTCTGAAACAATAGAATTTCTGAAATAGAGTATATATTAATTACTTAGATGGCCGCACAGAGATACAAATTTTATCTTTGAGTGCTGACGGTATCTCTAAAGAGTGAGCGCAATGAACGAGTGAGAGATACCATCAGCATGAAGTGGTCAAGTAATATTCTGTTTATTATACAGATATTGATGAAAAGTCCAGAAAAAAACAAAACTTTTGTTAATCATTTTCAAAAGAGCAAACAAGAGTTCACCTTCTGCAAAACTTGTTTACATGTAGCATACTCAAAAAATTCATGTTAAGGAATGAAATATTCTATAGCTCTGACCGCCCGCCTAAACGCAAAGTTCTCTTTTAATTTGGTAATAACATGTGGAAGGTAAAAATAGTATTTTCACTGTGCACAATGAAAATATGATTTTTAGTAGAAGGAAGAATCCTGGTATTTCATAATAAGAAAAAAGAAGACAAACAGAAGACAGCATGCTTTATCCAAATATTTCCAAACAAAAAAAAAAGAGAAGGGTTTAAAGAAATTCTTACTTGGCTTTGGGATAAACGCTCTTTATGAAATCAGTGGCCTCATTCAATGGCATTTGGTTTGATTTCATGAGATGTGCCAATACAACAGTTGCACTGCGAGATACACCTGCCAGGCTTCAGTAATCAGAGCAAAAAGGTGTGAGAACTGATACATGATAAGCAAACAAATAAACAAAAACTGCATAGCAGTCAATTCCTTTCCAAAAACGCGGTGCGATCGTACGTCTCCCTTGGCCCCGACGTTACTAATCAAACCCTTCGGTAGTCAAACTTAATTGAGCATATATAATTTGGTTTTATCAACCCAGTTGATAAAACCAAATTATATTGTTATACTTCCCACCGACGCAGCACCACAGTTTCTTTAGAAACTTACCTCCTCTATTAATTGAGCATAACCAAGCTCAATCAAATTACTGGGTTTGATTAGTTCAATAATTGAACTCAGCTGAACCCCAAAAATGTGCAAGGGGCTTTGATGGGTTTGATGTATCAACTAATCTAACTAGTCAAACTCAACTGAATCCAATTTCACATAACCAAGTTTGATTAATCAAAATACTTTGTGCAAGGTTGATTGCAGTCCATTAGGTAACATTTAATGTAGCCATGATAGTTAGTAGAACTAACCATGATGGAGCCTTATAATATTTGAGTGATTGGGTTTGATGTTTGATTGAGTTCGATTATTGGGAATCACACATTTGATTGATTGGTAATATTGGGCTGTGCAACTTTACAATAAATATCATTTTATTTCAACCATTTCCGGCGAGGTTATTAATTTTGGCCACAAGAACCAGCCGTGTGATTCAAGACAATTGTGGTATTTTGGGGTTTCACTTTGGTAATCAAATATTGGGGGTGGGGGAGGAGAGAAGAGAGGTTAATGTATGGAGGCAAGCATCAGTTGAGCTTCAGATATTTGCCTAAAACTATTACTGTTCAATAAAATGTTTGTACAACTTTTTATAAACTGGCGGTTTGGATCTCTCTCTCTCTAATTTCGGTAGTCTGACATTCCAGGTCTCATGATTTTTTAACGGTATTTTGGTCCACCCTGATGCACCTATCAATGGTAAGCCAGGGGGCAGGAGGCCAGGCGTAAGCACGGCATTTCAACTGAGCTGAGATTTTCTGTTCAAGGGCATTTGTGGATGGTCAAGAGTCACTAAAGTCGATAAAATGTTGCTAAAATATCCACTAAGATGGTCCAAAGTCTGTCCCCACTACAGGACAATAAATACAAATCCCCCACCCATGCCCAACCTTCTCCCGCCCCAGGCTTAATGCATGGTTCAATTGTACCTGTAACCATCCCCCCAGCAACCCCTGGACAAGTCCAGGCCTTTCGGACCGGGGCTGGGGAATCAACCTCGTTCCCAGGGTTCTCTCCTTCCCGTCCCCTGGAGTGTGAGCATGAGGTGAGAGAGAGACACTGGGAACAAGGTCGGTGGGGAATTGTTTTAAGCAGTCTTGTCTGGGGGGGGGGGGGGGGGTTAAATCAAAAGGGTCTTCACAATGTTCTTCCTCATACCCCACTTATACTAGGTTGAGAAAATGGTGCCATACCGTGCGAATGAGACTGTCTATTTTCAGCGAAAATCCTTTATCATTAGAACTTTTGAAACGGCTGATGTGATTGGATTCCCTTTGTTTGATTTCAGCGAATCAAATCGTGTGTTCCCAGAGACACTTGTTCCTCGTGCACAGGCCCAGCCAGCTAAGAGGGACAAGCGGCTCTGGGGACGAGAATGACGTTTAACAAGTCAGCTCTTAATTATGACCGAGGTTGCAATAGCAAGTGGCTAAGTCGCAAGAAGTGAGGGCCTTTGCGGTCGCTGTCAGAAACGTTTGGGTCTTGAAAAATGCCTTCTTTTGCTATTTTTACAGACATCAGTATTTTTATCTCGATTGTGTACAGAAAATGATGTACTTGTGGTTGACAAGGAGTCCAGGGGGTGGGGAATTGTCTTTTCCTGTGTGCCCGGAGGGGGGGGGGGGGTGGTAACGTGTAGAACTGAACCACGCATAACATTGATAGGTGCATGAAAAGAACCAAAATAAGTCCCAGAGAATTTTACCTACCAATGCACAATCACACTTTTCTTTTCCTGCAAACCACTGGCGATAAACTCAGAACATTCGTCAAAGAAACTTAAAAGATCTGCTTCAGGCTCGTCAAGGCAAGGGACATGCTTTGATAAAATTCCATCTTCTTCTATTTGAAGTGGTTCAATGTCCACAGTCAGGATCCTTAATTTATCTCCTGGTAACGTCACTTTTGCTAAATTGTTTGCATCAGTCCTTGTTCCGATATAAAGGCCTTCCTTGATGAGAGCCATCCAGCATCAGCAGCATTTCACTCTATTCTGGCAAAACTTCGACATATCTCGGTTGGTCATCGTAGATCTCCGTAGATCACCGAAAACTCGTCGGAAAGCAACGAAACAAAATAGCGCTCTCGCCACCCGTGTCGGAAGAATGTTGTTTCTTTCTCGTGGTCGACTGTCGACAAGATGTAGTTCATAAAACTACGGGTGCTTTTAGCTAAAGAATTACTACCAAATGGATCAGAGGAAATCAAAGTTTGATATTGACCTCCCACCCGATAAAGATGTGGTACATAATCCACCCTGTCCGAGATACGGGTTTGAAAACTCGACGGCTTCTTCTCTCTCGCTCACTCATTTGTCTCTGGAGATCTTGGTAAAGATCTTGTCGTCTTTAACACTTAAAGAAATATTGCTGCTTGAGAAAACTTCTAAAAAGCTTTCAATGGCTATAACAATCCATCTAAGGACAAGAAAATCTGTCGACTTTACGGAGGGCAAGTGGTACGGAGAAATGTCTCCCCTGATAACAGATGGTATATTTTCACGACTGCTGCAACGATGTCCAGAAGTAAACAGCGTGTTTGGAATACATCCTAGATCAATAGCTAAACGACAACAAAGGCACGCAGATACCTTAAGCGTGGATGGTATCACGTCTGCTTTGACTTTCTGCAATAAGCTTGAATCGATCAGCACTTCCAATATTCAAGTGCTGGACGCCATGTTGGCTATCAAGCCAAATTTGGAAGTTGTCGGGGGTTTTCGGAACCGGGGTGGAGACTTCCCGATATCACCGCAAAGTCGCTTAACAATTCCTAGCAGAGTCAAGTTATCCCAATTAATTCTTACTGGTGTTACAGTGCCCTCATTACCTCCAATAGACAGTTTATGCTTTCTTCAGCTGCGCTGGGTTAAGTTTACAGATCCCGAGCCATTTAGAGATTTTTCCTGCCCCAAGTTGGAACATTTCGTCATGAAAAACTGCATGGGTGATGCTGAAACAGGATCATTTAGTCCACTAACCTGTATTCCTCTGTTTCATGCACTAGGAAAAGCTGTGCATTTGGAACGTCTTGAATTAGTACGTGTCCCTTTTCCTGGGGGTGTGTTTCGTCACGTAGTTGAGGACAACTGGCGAGTAGGCAGCTTTCGATATCTAACCCGAGTGTCTCTTGTATCATGTTATGATGCTCTTGAAGTAGATCTGGGATACTTGGTACTTGTGTCTGCATTTCGGTTAGAAGAATTACAAATTCAGCCTTCCTTGACAAAGGATGCAGTGTTCTCAGCATTATTAATGGCTCATGCTGAATATCCAAGATTTGAATGTCTTCATCTGGGATATGCTGATGACTTTCCTGAAAAGGGGCAATATACCGAAGAGGAACTCCTGGATCATGGGTTAATGATAGAAAGAGATCAGACGCCTGCACTGTCTGATAGAGGAATGAAACTAGCTTTGCAAGTATTCCCTCAGGTGCGCTATTTATCGGCATACAACTGCCCTAATCTGAGAAATGCCACACTATGGCTCACTCCAAATGTAACATGCATGGCATTATGTGATTTGACTCTACAGGAATGCAAGAATTTGTCTCTGGAACACTTTTCCCATTTCTTTTGTCAGCTGCCAGCAATTGAATACCTTAAACTTGAAGATATGTTCAAGAAAAGATCATCCAGTGAACTCATTGGAACTGAAGAGGATGTTTCTAACAAGGAATGCAAACTCTTTTTGTCTTCACAAGTTATAAAAAGTGTTTCCTTGCACAAGTGTGGAAACATCAAGCTGTCAATTTTCAACTGCCCTAAACTCTCTTCTATTTCCTGTACCAAATGTAAGGAGCTCTCTCAAGTTAAGATCCAGGACTGTCTTTTAAATCGTGTCAACTTTTCATGTTGCCCAGGATTGCCTATGAAAAGTTTATTGGATGAGATTTACAATTTGCCTGTTAACGCTAGTCGAATCATCTCGCTACGTCCGACAGAATCATTTGATCCAATTGAGCTTGAACACCAGATGTTTTCATCATCACTTGATTATCATATTTGCGTCATCCATGATCCAGGAAACACTGTAGGCATTGTGACAAAAGTGTCAATTTATAGCTGGGTTGATACCATTACTGCTATTAACAATGAGCTTATTGACAATTTTGGATTTGAACCTGTAGACTGCACAGCAGAAAGGTCTCACCATTTCCCGTGGAGCAGAGACATTTATCGGATGCATAGAAAACTTTCTAGTGGACCTATTGAGATAATAACAGATGTTCCTTGGCTCCAAAAACTCTCTTCTTCCAAAGAGAGCTGTTTGCCGCAATACTTTGGTCACACTGCTTATGGGCAGCTACCAAGGCTGAGAAATAACCTTCCTATGGGTGTATGCCTTGATGTTTTGAAAGAAGAAATTTCCGAGAGATCTTCAATGGAACAAAGACTTCATAGGCATATTTTAGTGCTCTATTTGAATGCTTCTGATGTAAAACAGGTGTATGAGCCACATTTGTAAATGGACTCCAGTCTTGTTAATTGTGGTTCATACTGAAATAACATTAGTTAAATATTCTGTTTGAGAACGTTATGCAGATAATTCCTTCTAGTTTCTACTCATTCAACAGCCACAAGAAAAAGGTGGAACCAGCAAAAAACATTTGACCATGCAATTAAAACTTAAGGTCATTCCTGTACTGGGATTTTTATCAATCTTTGCCTATCGATTCTTTGCATTCTAGGAACTTAAATTTTGAAATAAATGTGGGAGCAAAAGCACCTAGTTTACATGTAGTAATTCCTTATATTTAATTATGGTTCTCCCAGGTTCCTACCCCCCTGTCCCCCTCCACTCATTAGTCATGATGATGATTATTACATGGCTCAAACTTAACTTTTTGGTCCTCTAGCAAAGTCGTGCTAGTGACAATTCTTTCTACTAGCAAGTTGGGCGAAACAACTAGCATTTTTTTATGTAAAAATCAAAATTCTTATTGCTACTTTGAAGTAATGACATGAAACATGAAACTCAATTCAAACAGCTTTCTTGAAATGTTTTGGAGACGGATGATTCTTGCAAGCAATTGTTCACTAGTGGATATTTTTTTCACTTGCAAATCCCCAAAAACACTAGCAATTTGTGAGTTTGCGAGCGTTAATTTCAAGCCCTGATATTATTTTAAACAAATACTTTATTTGAAAAAAGAGGACAACTTGTCACTTACAATTTGTAACTTAACTTATAAGAACTAATCAGCCAATTATTAATATATTATACATTGATTACTCATGCTGATGATGCCACATGCTCAATCTGTTATACATTGTAGTCACTATCTGTATTCTCATTGGCTTAGATCCCAGTTTCATTTTATTCTGATACATGTTGTAGATTATTTGTTTATACTGTACTTCTTTTTTCCTTGAATAAATGCCACATTCTTGTTTAGGGGGGGGGGGGGGGGGGGGCGTTTATTCGAGAATAAACATTGGTGTTACAGCCAAACTAAGAAAACCGCGAACACCAGAAATGTTTATTGAATGTTATTGTGTTACAAAGAAAAAGCCAGTCTGGTGTGGAAAAAATAAACCGCAGACAGCAACGGTAATTGGTTTGTGGTTTTGAGGAGAAAACGAAGAAATAAAATCGTAAAAATCTATGCTAATTAAGATCACGTTTTCAAATCTCCTTCACGGTTCTGATTTCCTTTGTTTTAACTTGATGAATTATTAATGAGTTTGAGAAGTAATATAGCAAACACGTGCTTAAATCTCGGACAGGTTTTTTTTATAGAAAAAATTGAGAAAATAAAGAGTATTTTAGACAATCGGTCCACTGGAACGTTGACTCTCTTGGGTAAAATTACAATTATAAAAGCTTTGGCCGTATCATAAATTGTCTACATATCGTCGTCTCTTCCAACACCCCCTGACATACTCGAGACAATCAACTCTATATTGAATGATTTCCTTTGGGATGGTAAAGGCAATAAAATCAAAAGGACGACAATGATAAACAATTACGAGAAGGGAGGACTTAAGATGTTAGATATTTATAGCTTTAATGAATCCTTGAAAATGAAGTTGGTCCAAGGGTACCTAAATGATGAAAATAAAGGGAAATGGAAAGTTTGTGTGACCATCACTTAGGAAAGTACGGAGGTAAACTGTTGTTCCAATGCAATTTGAAACAGCAGGATACCTCACTGCTAATTCTTCAAGACCCTTTCTTGAAGGAGATAGTACAGTATTGGACCAATTTTAACTTCCGAGATGAGCACACAGAATTTCCCTCCGCATGTGTATGGCGCAACTCTCAAATAAGAATAGAAAATCGCCCATTCTTCTACAGATCGTGGCTGAGCGCGGGGATAAAGGAGATTAGAGATCTGTTAGATAACGAACAAAATGTTCTAAGTTACAATGCCTTTATATATAAATATAGAATTAAAACCAATTATCTCGAATATTACAAAGTAATATCTGCTGTCGCGCATTATAAGCAAATGCACTTTACAGTCCATCATAACCCACCACCAAATAA
>OX393563.1:8573158-8575658 GCA_947652115.1 Blastomussa wellsi
AATACATTGACACTTAAATAAAGTTATTATTATTATTATTATTATTATTATTAGAAATGCCTAATCGATGACATCAATGAGTAATCAATAATAATTGACAATTATACTACGAGCCCGAGTTTTTTTTATGAGCGAAAAAATGAAAAATGGATGGGTTATGTGCTTATAATTTTACTCGCCACGAGAACAAATACTTACCAAAGACGACTTAGTCGTTAAATATAAAAATCATTTTCCGTTAAAGTAAACAGGTAAAATCTACTAAGAAGCTTTGAGTTAGATGCGAAACATTTAATCGAAAATGCTTGTAAATATGCAACAAAAAGGAGTGAATATTAACACGGCGTTTACGGGAAGATCCGAAACTGATCAACACAATTTTGTCCAGAAAGTGAAAACAGAGTATCAGCATAAATAAGGCTAGCAATTCAGAAAAGTTCGTTGCCTTATATCAGGACAAGGCTTGTCAGTTCCAGCGCGGCCAAGCTTTCAAATGAGCACAATAAATGTGGCAGACGAAGCGGCAATTGTTTTGCGACGGTATAAACGAAACACTAAAGCTTACAGAAACTCATTTTATTGTAGAACAATTAAGGAATGGAACTCATTGCCTAGCAATATTATAGACATCGCTAAAACGCCATTATTTAAGCAAGCACTTGTAAACATCTAGTTCACATTAATCCAATTAAAACTAGTATATTCTTACATGTAATATTAATTGTATTTTTTATTTATATTTATAATATGCATATATTTTATATTTGTTAGGTTATTGTTATTATTTATTTTTCCCCTCCCCTTTTTAATTTTTGATATAAGTCCTGCTGTGATGTGTATTCCCCTTTACAGGACTCCCCCTTATGTAGATGTAGATGCATAATTTTTACAAACAACATCGGCTTCCGACAGTGAAATTATCTTCGAAGATCAATCTCACTCTCCCTTTTCATCCATGCAGCAATTCAGTGACAGATGGCTTTTTCCTTTTCTTCATAGAAATTCATCGGTTCTGAGCTAATCATCTTTGTTTGTTTCAACACTATCACGATTTTGCGCACGCGCAAGCGCCAACTGCCTTTTATCAACTAAAACAATAGTTGTTTTCGCTGCGTGATCCGCCGCTCTTTATTATGCGATACCGATACAACGCAGATAGAAATAAAAAAAGGAAAAATGCAGTCTGAACAAGATGAGATCGTAGAAGAAAACAAACATATTTCTATTTCATTGCACGCTATTTCCTTTCCATCGCAACGGCCGATCTTGTCGGTTGCCCTTTTACTGGAAGAGCTGTATTGTCGTTGCACGCAAGACAACTTACTCGACCAAGTCAGGGAAGAAGCGTGTCGGCTGTCCATGTAAAACGGCAGATAAAAACAGTACCGACTAGTATAACTACGGAACACAGCAAAAGCCATGCAAGCACAAGGTGACAGTAAGATCACGGTTCAAAACAAGCCTTTGGGTGAAATTGGGTGAATCGCGGGTATTGTTCATATCACGCACGGGTCGTCAAAAGCTGTTACAGTTTTTTTGTCCTTTTCCACTGAGAAAAGAAATAATATTATACCGGTATCATTCTCATAGCCTATACCTGAGCAGAGAGAACCAGATAGCGTGCTTGAAGACTGACGAAGACACTTGGAGTACCAAAGAGTAAAGGTCAGTTTCACCCGTGTTGAAGAACAGGATCGCGGGTCACGATAAGCATTCAGCCTTTTTCAAGTCTCGTGGATCGATTTCTTTACGTAAACCTACTATGTTGTTGGCTCCAATTCTTTTTAGTCTTTCTCCGATTTTCTGAACTTTTCCGAAAGCTGCCAGGAGAAAGAAGCCTTCGTCCAGCGCCAGCGCCATTAACGCTTCCCTCCTCTCAAAGCTCGGTCACACGGCATTGAAAACAACGCCAAAAATTATCGATTTCAGACAAATTGGCACTAAGCGAGAACCGTATATCACTAATCTACAATTCTGAGTAGTTTTAGGGCGATATCGAAGTAAATTGAGGACGATGCAAACGGCATGTACTAAAACCAGGAAACCGGAACACCACAAAACACGGAACACGGTAACACCGGAACACCCAGGAACACCAGAAATACCATAAAATGCCAATCAATTTTCGGTGTTCCGTCACAGCACGAAAATGGAGATTTACGTAAAATTAAAGTTGACTTAAACCTTCTGAAAGTTGGTTAACCAACTTTACGCTATGACTCAAAGCTTGTTAAAGTTGTCCGCATTATTGTTAATATAAAAATAGACCTGTAGACTGAACAAGAGTACTGTTTTAAAATTCCTATGACAATGACCGAGGTTGAGAATTTAGTAAAACTATTTTCGTCTGATTTTAGCCAACTTGGCCTACGGCCTCGTCGGCTAAGTATCAGGCGATTTCGCAGGATAATTAACAATTATATTTCTTGTTTTGCTTTCTCCCTATTTTTTCTCCCACAAGATGTGGCGTGAACCATTCAAATAATAACGTTTCTGAAGC
>OX393563.1:8590658-8657741 GCA_947652115.1 Blastomussa wellsi
CCGTCTGAGGTGGCGTCTGCCCTATTTTTAAGCCATTAAAACACAATGTTATCTGAATGATTCCGTTAAAAAGTTGACAAGGGACGCTGCCGCCCGCGTGTTGGTATTGTCAGGAGCACCTGCCGCGTCACTCGTTACACCGCAAATAAAACAGATTACACCTCGGACAACGCATGGTAAACGCTTTTGTCTATTGATAATGTTTGTAACCGCCGTCGCTGTATTTGTGTCCTTCCATGGGGGACAAATATGGCCGCCGTGCTATTTGAGAAACCATCTGGAATCCAGTTACCCTATGATAGTGAGTACTTTTGGCTCATGAGCTATTAAACTTCCACCTAAACACCACTTAAAATATTTCAAACTGCTGAAAATCGAAAGGATAGGCTTTTTCTAAACAGCTTTTTCACAGCACTCAGCCTGAAGTCGCATGCGGCGCAGACCTCAAATATTCCAGATGTTCAGTTTTCAAAACGAAGGGCACAATCGCTATACTTTTAGTTCACCTTACAACTAGTGGCAATGATAATTTAGCAGGCCCAGTGAAATTTGTTTTCAAACCAAGAGTACTATAGGTAATATACCACACCCCTCTGTAACAGACCCAGTGGAATCTTTATCCTTACTGGGTTTTCGGGAAAAAGTCACCGGGTCCACTGGGTCCATCGTTTTTTTGTTTTATTTTGCTTATTTATTATTATTTTTTTGCAAACAAAATACGCTGGGTCGCACCACACAGTCACTGGGTAAAATCAAAATATTCCCTGGGTACTGGGGAGACTAAATTTCCGCTGGGTAGAGGTTGGTAATTTAAATAACAAAAACAATGGTTGTAAACAAATGTCTCCCCTGGCCTACTCAGTACTATACAACTTTTGGAGAATCATTTGGAAACGTTTAGACTACTGAGCGTACAGTTGCAAGCCTTGGCTGTTTTGTTTGGAGCGTTTAACGTTGTTACTTGGTAAGTGCAGGGAATATCCCCGAATGTGTTATTGATACTCTCTCCTCCGCAGATGCCTCTTTCATTTTCAGGAAGGGGAATAGAACAGCTTTCTGTATATAAAAACACACGACGCACAATTCCTTGATTCGCTCTGACGAAAGGGCTAACGCTCGAAACGTCAGCTCTTGAATCTCTTTACGGTGGCCAATTGACATTATCAACCCAGTTGATAAAACCAAATTATATTATGTGTTTAAATATGTTCATCGAGGAGCTCAATTTTATATCACTAGGCAAGTTGTTCCAAACTTAAATGGTTACTGCGCGGTACTACAAAGAAATTTCAGAAACCGGCAGTGAAGCGTTACTCTCTCAATGATTGACAGCTATTATTTACGTAATTTCAAATGACTCCGTTCCCATACGTGTTGCTTGTTGAATGGATTCTCGATGTTCGTCTTAACTTTGCACAAAATGAGGAACCAACGAGCTGTAAATGACAATGTCAATCAATCACAATGGCGTTGACGTGACAGGCGGACACCCACTTCTTGTGGACAGTCAGTCCAAGGAGCCGTATGCAACATTCGTCGTCTTTTAGGTTTGTAGTGAACCTGACCTTGTTCTGTGCGCAAGAAAAGCAATCATATATTGATGAAATACAGCTCAGCTATGCCACTTTGAAATTCTCCCAAATCATTTACGTCACTCGACGATTGCAAGCTTGCAATCTTTGTTGCTGGGAACATTTGTGGCGTCAATTTGGGAGGTAATGAGAAGACAAAGATGCATTGTTTTGCTGTCATAAGATGCCAATATTTCTCATTGTTGTTAAGAAGGATCTGATGCATTTTGACTCGATGCACTGATTTTTTGGGTTTTCCATATCTTCCTTTAAATCTTAGTGGATTGATTTTAATGGCCATCACAATGCTTGCGTTAACACGCAGTTTTGGATAAATTTAAGAGGAAGCGGTACAGTTCTAGCGTATCCCTTGTTCTTCGTTTTGACATCTTGATCATTGGAATGTGCTTATTGAAGCACATTTTGTAAATCGTACACAAAGACAATTTTTTGCCTCATGTCTTCAGTAAACTCTTCATTCTCTTAGTTCTTGTTTGAATAATTTATGAACGCCAAAAGGCTTGCTTAAAACATGCTGAAAGTGTTAAACTACATTACGACGTGAAGCCAAGGAATCAATCGTGCAATAATCTTGGACACTGGCGATTTAAAAGTTCAATAGGGCGTATATTGTTCACGTGAAAGCTAAAGTAAAGATTGTTTACAATTGATTCAAGCCGCATGTTGATGCATATGACCTCTTTGATGCAACACAATAGTATGCAGATTTCAATAATTAGTTGTAACCTTGGGTATTCGTTAATTAAAATACATGATATAAAAGGAAAGCGTTAAAAGCAGCGCGTTCGCATGAAATTGCGCAAATAACACAAATACAAAGAGATTAATACATTCATTCAGTGCCCAGATGTTTGTTATACCTTGCCTTCGGATTAAAATTCACTATGTCATGAAGGTCATCGTTTTGGGTAACCGAATGCAATGAAACCTCAACTTATAACAACGCTTTTAACCGATCACCTTGATAAAAAAGGATAACGAAGCTTATGTAGCATGCGTCGCAGACGTAATCTGTTAAGTTCGACGAGGGGTTTAGTTCGTCTGCGGCGCAGGCTAAGCATGTGAAGACCTCAATGAATCGTTAAGAAAAATCGCGACTATATATAGGCAAGCAATGAGTCCATGAGGCTAAAGCCACAAGATCATCACCTATTTAGGTAGCGTGAATGCGTCTGCATGCTAGCGCTCTGAAAAGTTTGGGCGAAGTTTTCTATGCTGGCTAAACACTATTCCAGGCGTTACTTTTTAGACATTTTGTATGCGTAAGCGAAATTTGTAACCCATGTATCCAAGTGTTGACTGGATAATACTTCCAAGATGGATTGAAACTTCGTATACGATATAACATCTTAGCAAAGCCGAAGTCAAAAAAGTCGTACACAGACAATGGTTAGGTCAATATTAGCAGAAGCTTTTAAAAATGGTTTAATCCGATTGTCGATTGCGAGGGAAAGCGCTCAATTGATTCGATATATCATTTTGTCTTTTTGTACGAAAACTGATATCTAGAACCATGATATATCACTCGGAAAAGTTAGTCTCAAATCATATACCAATACGTAACCGGAAAACATAGAAATAGCTGGCTTTACGTTTTGAGCATTCAATTACTTGGTTCTCAGTAGAATGTGGTCTCCCTCGCCCTTAGGCCAACTCTCTTTTTATCGCTGGGGGGCTTTCGATACATGCTGAACTATTAAAAGGAAAGCAGCTTTAGTAGGTCTCTTTTATATTAAAAAAATATGCTTAATATACCTACTATAAAATATTTGTTGACGGTAAATCGGAAAGAAAATACATATATTTGTATATGATAAAAATTGCAAGTAGCTACGCCGTACTTTTATTTGATAAATAGTTTGAAAAGGATTCGCACCTTGAACTCGGTTTAACAAACAGCCGAGGTCAATGTTAACTTAATCCTATGTTTGCTATGTCCACACCTGAGAAACAGAGATATAGTCACCTCTACTTGCCAGTTATAAAGCTACCTTGTGATGTGCAAAAACATGTTAGCCCAGTCAATCAACAACTCAAGATATAAAAAAAAACTCTTACCCCCTTCCGCCGCTGCATACTGTTCTTATGATATTCAGTACGCCACATAATAAGCGAGTTCCGTTAAGTGCTAAGTGATACGTCTTTCCGAAGCCTCGAAGTTCTGCGAAGTGCGCACAAGCTTGGCAAGATGGTGGACAAGTCACCTGATCGAATTGCCAAGTTTGGGACAGCATATAAGTCATGTGACCATATATGGGCATCTTGTCAAAGTGATTTAACACATGTGACACGCCAGGTTTCTTGCGGGTTGACATTAAGACCCAAGTATCGTTCATTATTTTTGAACGCCTCGCGTTTTCGGTTTTTACACAAAATTTAATGAATTTTAGGGTATTTTTAACTTTTTAGGCGTAAGGATTTTATAGAAAATCCTCGACCTCGTCGTTTATTCCAGAGGTAAACCCGAAATTTTATTTAAACCACAGCCCCATACAATCCACATGGGAGCTGTGGCTGGGAAAACAGTCTCGGCAATACGTACGGAGATGTGGATCCACTTAGTAGGGATGTGTTATGTTGGACCATATGCAGTCTCGTTACACATGCAGGTTCTGGTCAAACTACGGATACGTGGTGTGACCATTGCTTTTAATCGTTTATTACAACACAAATTTCCAGAGGTCATGATTTGTTGAGAACAAATTAGGTCACGTTCGATCGGGGGCAGTAGATCTTTTTCACCAAATACCCTTAAATGAGAGCGCCACAGACACAGACGTGTATAGCTGTTCTTGATCAGGGATAAATCACGGATACAGCCCGCAGAGTTCTTTTCGTTCAAAAGGAACCCTGCTTGCAAGCTAAGCATTCCCCGGGGTGATACTTTTTGGACTTTTTTCTGGGGGGATGCTAACCCAGTTCTTTTAATCTTGACCCATTTCAGACCGAAATACATCATTGTGCATACCCAGACCTGATCGTTTGCCTATGGAAGTAGTGAATCACGACAAATAATATTTTAGTGTAGTTCCAGCTGAATCCCCCTTAAACGAGATAAACACGCTTTTCTGGTAAAGTCTGGAAAAAAACTTTAAGGGTAGGAGAAAATATGCATTAATAAGTTACAAAGCACCTACCAAGGAGGTGAAAAAAGTAGTACAGGGGCAGAAAACAAATGGAATGATCAGATCGATTACCCTGAGTTTCGTAATACCACCTGACGCGGCAGCTACAATTCATCACCTGTTGATACCTGCTGCATCCAAAAATATATCCGATCTTGAAAACACAGTGTGAAAGTTAAATAATTTCTTTTCCTATTATTTAATGTCAAGGTTTCTTAAAAGAGACTGAAAACACTGGCCCAAGATTCGTCATCATGACGTATGTATAAACGACCCCAATCCTGGTATTGTATTATTGTGTTTTACCTGTTTCACCAAGCAAACACACAATTTAGTAAGTTGCTCTGTCTCATTTATGATGACTAAAATCCCATCAGATAAATAATGATCAGGGCTAATCGCTTAGTTTTTCCCGTGATAACTGTGATAGCAATTTAGCCACATGCAGTCTTTCGCTTTGTGTTCAGATCTGGCTAAAAGGAAAACCACATACTTAGGCTGTGCATGTGGGAGGCACGGTGGCCTAACGGTTAGTGCGATGGATTCTAGATCGGACGGTCCGGGTTCGAGCTCTGGCCGGGGTACTGCGTTGCGTTCTTGAGCAAGACACTACTCTCACAGTGCCTCTCTCCATCCAGGCGTATAAATGGGTACCGGCGAAATAATTCTGGGGGTAACCCTAGCATTCCATCCAGGGGGAGTAGAAATATTCCTAGGTGCTTAATGCTACAGAAGCGGCTCCGGCAGTATGGGCAACCAGGCACGAGGCTTTACCCAGCTGGATTCGCTCCGACGAAGGGTTAACGCTCGAAACGTCAGCTCTTGAATCTCTTTACGGTGGCCAATTGACATTATCAACCTAGTTGATAAAACCAAATTATATTTACCTGGCTAGGCTGCGCATACGTCGTGTTTTTACATTAAGCCTTCTTTACCCACGACAAACGTACAAGGTGCGGGAGGGAAGAGATGGTGTGATGGATGCCAGCCGAGGCGATGAGGGGTTCATTTCTAGGATGCTTAAACTTTTATTATAGCTGATAATCTATCATGCTCGAAAGTTTTGACATGTCAACTATGTCCATGGTTTTTGTCATTGTCATGGTAACCACATAAGAACGTGTAGATTTGGTCAACTATCGCCTTTTTGGACAAAATATTTGTTATCCAGTTCTCTTCAACAACATTGCCGAGTTGATGCATTTTTGCACTGCATTAATGAATTCTCTTTCGTGATTTCCTGATAACAGTGAAAACCAGGATGGGCAGATCCAAGATGACGTCATAAACAACACCATCCTCCCTACGGGACATTTTTTTTAGCTTTGACCCTGAATCCGGTGAACATTTATTAGTACTGACATTATCAGAAGCACTTATTGTATAGCCAGATTCGAAGAACAGAGGTTTCCTAAGCAGCGAAATTCGAGATGAGGAGGAAACATTTGATGGGGAGACTATAGTTGAGGCTCGATTTCCGCTCTCTCGAGTCCGGTCTTCGAGTTTTCATGATCTAGAATTGGTTCGCAATTTAAAAGATTTGCTTTTCGTCCGTTGGATACAGAAATATGTCATTTATTTGGTTAAAGTCTGCAACGGTTTCAGTGTAGCCTTGCTTCGGACGTCGCATGTAATCGAAGGCGAACCCCGGTTTACTTAGTATCATGGAAGCAAAGCGGTGATGTTCAGCTCCTCGCTGATCGAATCATAATAATTATCTTATTCCCTCATGGTAATTGGCACAGATCAGTTCGTTTCAGTCTTTGGTTTCGATACTTTTACCTTGGCGGTGGACTCGAAAGGGTGGAGACGCTAAAAACAAACCATTCGTAATGTCCCGGCCTGAGGGGGGTGAATAGGGGTACGCGAATCTGCCAATCCGTGCTATTTTTTGGCCAAATCCGCCACTATTTTCGTTCAAATCCGCGTCCACATTCCTTAAAAACTTTCTGTGCAGCAGTTTCACTGAAAGGACGGTAGATGTTTTTTTGATGGCAATTTTTCAAGTGGTTTCGTTTCATTGCTTCTTTTTGCGGCAGTCCTATTGTAAAGCGATGGTTTGGGTCTCGTCCAAACAGAAAATGGACAAAACGAGAACACTAGGAGCAAGACTGAAGATACGCCAAGGACACGATCCGAGCTTCATGGCATACAGAGTCAGGAATCCGAGTTCAAATTATCAGCTAAATCCATGATCCACTACATTTTCGAAATCCGCGAATCCGCTTAATTTTTCGATGAAATCCGCAATCCGTGTGCTTTTCAAGGCTAAATCCGTTGATCCGCGAACCTATTCATCCCCCTCCGGCCTGATCGGTCTAGACGGCCAACACATATAGTATGTCGGCGTTTTATCTCTTTATGTGCAACCCAGAACGACACCTCGACGGTTAAAAATATTGGCCTTCTGTCCTGAATATCATCAGTGAGCCCCAAATCCGTAACTGACGCGGGACGACGAGCATTCACATGCATCCCCTTTCCGGTTTCATATGGACATCACCCCAGCCCCCCCGTTTCAGTTGTCTCTAGTTAGAAAATGAAATTATTTTAGATTTTAACACCTCATTATTTTTGTTTCAGAACAACCTCAAGCTTGGTTATGTAGTGCCGAGTCGCAATATATATAGTTCAAGATACAAGATTTCAAGAAAAAGCTTACTGGCGTGTAATTACTAGGTAAGTGTACAGTTCCTGCAGTATTTTCATAATTCAGTGATACAGACTTTCTTACTAACCCAAGATGTTGTTTTGTGATATGTGGCGTCATGTTATTCATATTGTTGGAGCTCGCCAAGGTCCAAGATAGGACTCAGTTTATGTAGAATTGAATACATGCATTAGTTTATTGGACAGCGAGATTCTTCGAAGTTTAGCTGATCATGCCAAACAATACGTTACCCTCATGGGCTTTCGCTTATGTTTGGTATGCTATGGACGCGAGTCTACACACATAGGCGTACGGGCAATTTTTTGCCAGGGGTGGGGGGGGGGGGGGGCGGTGAACCATTTGCCCAAAACATTCTCCCAAGTTGCCTTGTCCAAATTTTTTCATGTTGCCCAAAAAATCTGATTTTCCCAATATTTTGGGGGGGCTGCAGCCCCCCCTGCCCCCCGGCCCGTACGCCTATGTCTACAAAGCCTGCAGACCTGCAACGTTGGGTTGAAAACCACTTCACAGGCATATCGACGGTTCTTATTTAGTTCCAGTATTAAAACATGTCCGGTGAGCGGAAGTTTGGAGGTGTACCTGTGTCTTTGCTTGGATCATAAAATTGACAGCATCATCAACGACGGCATTGTAAAAAAGTTTGCAAGCTAAAATATACAGCTATATAGCTAGTTGTAAGAGCTAGAGGTTTGTTCAAGCCACCTCAACAACCTCAGTAACAATTCCCATTTTAACTATTGAACGACAGCGCATGCGCTATCAATGTTGACAAAAAACTCTCTATGCTTGGTTGATTTTTCTCGGCAAAAATTTACCAGAGGATCGAACATGAAAAAGAAAAAAGTGGCTCCGTCGGAGAAATCCTTCGATAGCATTGTAAGTTTCCGTTTTCCACGTTATGCTTAAGGAAGCATGTGAAGCGGCACACGCAGTATTCCGTACGGCAATGAATAACATAACCAATAGTCGTACTTAAATCTAACAGATACACAACACATTTATGACAGCAAACGTATTTCGCTTGTTTTAAGGTCTTGTCCATGCTACTACACTTCCGTGGTGAGCTCAAAAGTGCACAACAGATGTGAACTGAGAAACTAAGTATTGCAGGTAATAATAAAAATTGTGCTTACGTAGGCATAACTGAACGTCATCTGCTTTGCTTAGGTAAGCGTTTCGCCAAATCGAAATTCTTACTTCGAAGTAGTATGGCCTAAAATTTATTGAAGTTTATTTGAATAAAAAGCAAATTAACCATTTTTCTAATGTCGTTACTTCCAAAAGGGGAATTGCAGCGTTAACTACTGCGACTCAGAATAACATCTGATCAAATGAATACTGTATTTCACTTTTCAAAGGAAACGGAAAAAATTGTCGGACCACTTCAAAATGCAGAAAAAATATTCACAGTATTACGATTTCTGTTATATCTTACTATCTCTTACTAAATCTTATAATCCACAGACAAATTCTTTTGCTTTCAAAATCGCTAAATAATGCGTCCAAAATAATCGAGGATGAGGTTCAAATATATAGAGTTTTATTCTGGTATAATATAGGATTTTTCTATTTTGTGGAATCAAATCCTCTCTTTAAAGCCAGACTTTCCTTATTCAACCTAGAAATGTGCTTACGAACAGATGCCGATATGCAGTCAAGTTTCGAATAAATGCCTGTTTTTTGTTTTTATTTCAATTTATAAACGATTTAAACGCGACGATCGTAGCCGTATGGATATTTAATTTTGTTTTGACAGGTCTCATATTTAAATGAATTATATGCTGGCTTGTATCTAACAACCTGATTGGTTAAAATAAGTTTCTCTTTACACACATAGGTATTGTGCATTGAAAAGAAAAGTGCAATATGATTAAAAAATACCATAACTGGAAAAGATGTAGAAATTCATTATGCTTTAACGTATATCTCGTTAGTATTGGGCACCTCTTTGATGTTCGCAGCTAGAAAGCGAAAATAAAATAACCATTTGTATTCGTTGTGTCTTTGAAGTGCATCTGTTGGAAGCAAGATTTCATTTTGTAAACTCCTATTAGTTTATTCGCTAACACTTGTCACACTTTTTATGCGCCTGAGGAAAAAGGGAAAATAGGAAAGGAAATTGAGAGCATATTATTCTTTAGAATTAAGTTTGTTTTTGGTCGATCTGAACAAGAAAGCATGTAAATTTTAGTGCTCCTTCTATAAACAAGACATCCCACTTACCTTGTCTAGCCTGAATCTGAACTGATTGTATCGGTGATATCCCGAACACGTCTGGGCGGTGTAATGATCATGAGCGTTAGAATATCACCTAATATTTGACGAAAAATCGTTGAATTGCTGTCTTGCAACTAATTTAAAATAAAACTGCATGAATTGTTCGGCGTGCTTCGCGTCAGTCCCACAGTTTTCGCTAGCTTCCTCTTTCATGACAATTTGGCGAAAACAACAGCTGAAATGGCTTGAAACCGCTCATAGGAACAATGCATTTGCTTTCCTTCCTTAAACTGACCAGACAAACGATAATCTTTGCTTTCTTCCGCCCTCTGTCGCTTTGTACCACCGAGCCACGAGGCATCGAAGTAATAAGCACTGAAAATGACGAAGCCAATCGGCACGTGGCTATCACGTGATAACAAACTGAATAGAAATAGTGGAAAATAACATGGTGTTCAGCCAATGACTTAAGAGTTCGTTTAATTTCCTTTATAGTGATCTTAATCTTTATTCAAAATTCAGTTCAGAATTGTATGTCTAGATTTTTTAAAATCTAGACTATGTAGATTATGTAGGGAATACGCTTTTAAAAGCGTCTTCACTTAGTAGCGGGTACTACCCTCAGCTTCTATGAATTGAAACGTTATAAAGTTGTTGTTGTTAATAGGACGGGGTGTTAACCATTAAAAATATAGTCAGGTGGAAATCTCAAATATTTTTTTTTAAAATTTCCAGAAATTCTTTCGCTCGGACGTCTATGCTTTTGACCAATATAAATCCTTCCTTCTCCCAGAAAAGCATGCGTTTTGTTTGGCTGTCCCCAAAGTTTTCAAATGAGTCAAAATTATCATTTCTCCTTTTAGCAATCCTTTGTTCTCGACCCTTTTCCCCGGACCATTTGGACTCCACTGATCCCAGAGGGGGGTTGCTGTTTAGTCAGGCCTGACTAAAAATTCAATACCCTATTTCAAATCATATTGTACTCGAGAACTTCTTCGGTATACGTAAACATTTAACCACACTTCCCAAGGTATCAATTATAACAAGAACAAAAAACCAGTTTCTTCTTAGGACTATTCCTAACTGCTTTCAAGAACAAACCATACCTCATCAATAATTCCAGACCATTTAAATCGATGTCTTGTTTTGGACCTATATAATATATATTTACTTAAGAAGGGAATACCGCCAGGCCACTTATTTCAACGATGCTGACCTCTAACAGTTTCATGGTTTTCTGGCGTCGCCTCCACATACGCCGCAACTCTCATAAAGATAAACGTACAATATCTTAGAACACTAGCTTTGGAAAGTTTCCACTCATACCAAAAGGTCCAAGAGTGTCATCGCATATAGCATTGTTGAGTCATTTTTTTTTTTTTAAAAATAACTCTTAGTCGGCGTACGGACGTATGTCGCTATTCAGTGGATGGATGGGTGGATGGATGGATGGACGAGAGATGTATTTCACACCAATCAGAATTAGGATACTATCGATCGATAACCAATGAAAATGCCGCTTGTATGCATCGTTTAATTTTGTATCAATATTTGTTTCGGATTCAAAGGACGGCCATCTTTATTTTCGTATAAACTTGGCCTTATTGGGCGGTGTTGGCATGATGTCTCTATTTACAGCAATCGGTGTTTATGTAGCTCTGGCGTACAACGTTGTGTGTGGGTTTTAAGCGGAAAACTGTTCGGAAATTTTCATGGTGAGCAGTCTGTTTTTGCGGCTTTGGGTTGAGGGATTGTTTTCTGATCGCGGTTAGTTGTGAATAAGAGCCATGTTGAATTTTAAAATGTTTCTGACTGAAATAACGATAGCTCTAATTTCGGTTAAAATTGAAGTTGCGGATGTGCGCAGCTTGCTATTTCTCGGAGATGAGTTGTTGGAAATCAGTAGAGCTGAGGGATCATACATTATCCAGGACATAATAAATGTCATACGGCATTTAAGAATTCGAAGTAAAGGAGGCCACATACTCAAGACCGCAGGTTACAGTAATTCCGGAGAAACAGCTTTCATCGCAGACGTACCAGCTCTGGTAAATATTCCACGAACCGTTCGTAATTGAATATGCAAAATCTTTCACCAGGATTTTCGGCATAAATTTCGTAACAACCAGAGAACAATGTACTAACTGTACTACGTTTTAAAAACCCTTTCGAAAGATATATTTTTCCATTTGATCCGTTTATTGCCTTTAGAGAAAATACTTTGGTGCGTGTTTTAAACGCACGCAATGCTTGCGAGAGTTATTTTTTCAGTTTTGATATGGACGTATTGGGTTATTTTTTTTGGTCAGCAAAGCTAGCCCGTCCAAAACGAACGCTCAATGACCAATTTAGTGTTGGGCGTTTTGCTGACGGCGTGTGCATTTTAAGTAAATGAACGCAACGCAAAATACATGGGATTTGCTGACATAAATTATTCTGAAATCACATGATGAAGAATGCCTACTTGCTAAAATTCAGCATCTTACTTCAAATTGGGGGTGAGATATTGGCCCTTTAAAGCTTCAGTGACTCCACACAAATCATTGTGATTTTGTTTTTGCTCTACGCCGTTTTGAACTAAGATGCTGAGTTTTGGCATCCCATAATAACAAAAAATTAAATATTTGTGACGTCACACTTTACCACTCTATGCCATTCTCGTCATTATGTTAACGTTTAGATAGAAATCATTCCCATGACTAAAAGCTAACCTAAGACAAGTTAAAGACCATGACGCGTAGGTTGAACACATCAGCTGCACGGCCTCAAAAACAATTTCCTTCCTTTAATACTCAATGTTTTAGTTTCATAAAACTTTAATATAGGAGAATAGTTGTGAGACAAACGGGCCCGGATTGCTTGTCTTAACTTATAGGAATTTTTGAGGTTTACAACTGAACAATATTTACTGTGCGTTTAACAGACGCTAATTCAATGATAATTTAAAGAATTTTGTTGTTAAAACATGAACAAAAAGCGGAGTAGGCTCTTACGTAGTCACTAATTGTTGTCACAACAACGTACACACAAATAAACAACCAACAATATGATACAGCAGTCTGTATTCATTCATATTTCTGAAAACTTATCAAGAAGTGGCGCGGTAAACTGTTGGTATGTTTTGATCTTTCCCTGTTCTTTAAATCTTTTACTAGCTTTCTTCGTAGATAGTTTAAACTCTTCGAAGTTTCTTAACTAAACTTTTTTAGGTCAGTCACCTTATGTATTGTAAGGACTTGTCTAGCATTTCGTCCGGGGTAATCACAAATTATGCCTTTTGAAGGTATTTATCGCTAAAAGTGTAAATACGGCCTTCACGGAGCGCAGTTTCATAGTTAATATTGTACGTTCTTCTCCATATTGAATGGCTCCGAACTGCTTGTCGTTTAACTACTTTTGTTCTTCTTCATGTTGGTCATATACTAGACATCAGTCAAACACACACAAGCGCGAGATTCCTTTCACCCCCCTCCCTCCTTAAAAATGTATTTTTTTTGTTGATGACATGTTGTTTCCTTTTTGCCGAATATTTATTCCAACAGGAAATTTTTATCAGCGAAATATCGATGATAAGCCTCCAGAAGAAGTTGAACAAATTAACGGATGTCATCTTTCCATATTATCATTATCATCATTATTATTATTATTATTATACAGCATCACAGGCCTAAAAGGTGCTCCTGACCTGGTAAATTACCTCCCTTGAGATCGAGTAGCAACAAGTTCCTAAAGGCCCCAAGGTGGTCTTATTTCTTCCCTAAGAAGTTTGTACTTCTCCAGTTCTTTGTCTAGTACTCGCGCATCTCCTGGAATGGTGATATGGACGATCCAACCTCGTTCCCAGGGTCTCTCTCTCACCGCCCCCTGGAGTTAGCCTCCATTGCTTGCTCGAGCGGTGTCTGGGGTGGACGTTTTCAACATTTCAGTGAAAGGTTGGCTTGCCTAGGGTAACTCGGGGTGAGGGTTGTCTTGGATACCCGGGACCATTTAAGCGGGGCCTAAGAAAACCGCGAACACCAGAAATATCTATGGAGTGTATTATGTTACAAAAAAAGAGCCAATCAGGTGTAAAAGAACCCAAACCGCAAAAAGCACCGGTAATTAGTTTGTGGTTTTGAGGTTTGTTCGCGTGTCCTGAACTTTGCTGCGATTGGTCACTACACAGTCAACATTCCTGAAATATTTCACAGTTATGTTTGTTTGACAGTAAACCACGGCTATCTTTAAAACAGGGAATGGGGAATGGTCTGGGGAATCTTTAAAACGGAGAATCTTTAAAAGCGGGAATCTTTAAAATGGGGAATGGGGGAATCTTTAAAAGCGGGAATCTTTAGAATGGGGAATCTTTAAAAGCGGGAATCTTTAAAACGGGGAATCTTTAAAACAGGGAATCTTTAAAAGCGGGAATCTTTAGAATGGGGAATCTTTAAAAGCGGAAATCTTTAAAAGTGGGAATCTTTAAAACGGGGAATCTTTAAAATGGGGAATCTTTAAAAGCGGGAATCTTTAAAATTTCCTATAATGAAGTATCCGGTGGATAACGCTATCCATCGTTTGGGCAACTGGGGCCTGTTCGGCGGGCTGCCACAATTATTGCTGCCGCAGCGAGTGAGCATGAAGCGAACGAGCGAGGCAGCTCTCTAATCGGCATAAGATTACATTATAGGGGCTTGCAATCACTTTTTTTACGAAACGCAAGGAATTCTGGTCGGCGATAAGATCAAAGGCGCAAGGAATTGTGGTTATGCGCAAATGGAAGATTTAGGATGCGCAGTGGTACATGCGTGAGAAGATGACTTTTAGCGTGTGCAGTCGATTGGGGGCGACTATATCACGGGCGATGAGCCGAGATGTTCATCGGTGGACACCTGACGATGAGTTATACCACATCGTATAATAGCACGCAGCGCTATTGTTTTAGGGCTAGGGTCCATTATTACTGTTGTTTGTTTATCAGTTTTTCACCCGAAGTGCTTATTAGGCTAACCGGAGTGAAATGGAGGCTATCAAGAGGGGGTGGTTCGCAGCTCTTTAAGGGGTCTCACAGTTCTGGCTGAAAAAATGATAAACAAACAACAGTAATGATGGACCCTAGCCCTAAAACAATAGCGCTGCGTGCTATTATACGATGTGGTATAACTCATCGTCAGGTGTCCACCGATGAACATCCCGGCTCATCGCCCGTGATCGCACCCCAGTCGATTACACCAAAGTAGGTTATGCAAATATCGGCTTCGTTATCGGACTATTTTTGTCGGCTCTTTCTAACCAATGGTTATTTGTCGTTCAGCTTGAATTTTGGTTTCTTTTGCAGTTAAGAAATACGTTTATCAGATGAAATGTACCTTTCTTTGGTCAAGTCCAAATTTTACGTTTCGTTCTTGATCGATCGGCTGACTGCCGGAGGGAAAGAACATAGCACGTGCATTCCGGGCTCGGCATCCCAGACATGTGTTATGCTTGAAAACAACTCGGTGATTTGAACTTATTTTGTTTTGGATTTTTGAAAACTGAAAGAAACAAACTATGCAGATATTCCAGTTTGCAGAGTATGGCAACTGCACGCACGAGTTCCTTTTTAAACGTTCGTTCGGTCGCGGCGAAAAATGGTTCGTCGATTTCCGCCATGCTCTGCAAAGTGGCAGATATTCGCTGGGTAAAAATGCCTTTTAAATAACATAGGCACGCAATGCGTCCGACAGTTATTTTTTTCAGTTTTGATATGGACGTATTGGGTAATTTTTTTTGGTCAGCAAAACTAGCCCGTCCAAAACGAACGCTCAATGACCAATTTAGTGTTGGGCCTTTTGCTGACGTCGTGTGCATTTTAAGTAAATGAACACAACGCAAAATACGTTTGTCTGGCAAATTCATTCACGACGAAACTTTCCTGTCGACCATGAATAATAAATCTGTAAAAACTGCAGTAATCAGTTTAACCAATCACTTTACTCCGCATGTCATTCCATTTTTATAAAACAATTTGACAATCTCGTTCCCAGAGCCCGCTTTTCTTTTGGTCGCCATCAAGAAAAGCGGGCTCTGGGGACGAGATTGACAATTTGACTGGTTTCTTGATGCAACCCCAAACCTGATTGGATTGATGTACGTCACTAATGCGTGGTTCAATTTTCCCTGTAACAATCCCCCCCGGGCACACCCCCGGGCATTTGCCATATTTTAACTATTTTGCGGTGCATTCCCCACCCCTGGGTACACAGAAAAAGGCAATTCCCCACCCCGGGAGTCCTCGTCGACCACAAGTACGTCATTTTGTGTACAAATTCGAGATAAAAATACTGATTTCTGTAAAAATAGCAAAATAAGTATATGAAGAAGTTTTTTCAAGAACTACACTTTTCTGAAAGCGACCGCAAAGTGCCTGGTATCTCGCGACTTAGCCACTTGCTATCGCGACGTCGTCCTTAATAAAGGTATAACGGCCGACTTGCAATTGTTGCACGTCTACTCATGAATTTGAACGCTTTTCTAGACTGTACATATATCATAAATAACTGAGACTACATATATAGCATACGAAATCATGAAGACTACATTTATTTTTATAAAGAAAACTGAAGGAGAAATCTAACCCGTACGTCTCGCCACTTCCTCGAAAGAATAGGAAAGGAGCCACAAATCTTTAGAAAATATATTTTAAACTCTCTTCTTTAACACTACTCATTACTACACGGCATTACAATGTTGTGAAGACATACCCACCTACCGCTTGTTGTGACTAAATGCCAATTCTAATTAACAAAGCTATTTCTACCTGAAAATGAAAAACTCTGAGACTCCAGGACAGTGCAGAATGCGACACCAAACGTGATTCCTAGCCTTTTCTTGACAGCGGTAACACGAAGCTGTTTACCTTCAATACTTTTCGTTAAAACGCTTCCTAGATAAATCGATATCCTTGTATATTAAGAAAATTTTAAGTGGTTTTAACCGGATGGCGGCAACGGAAAAATGAATGTACTATTCCGTGACTATTCAATAATTAAATTAGTTCTTGTTTATCACTTCAATGAAAAATTGCTTTTTAAATGAAACGAAATTTTTCTCTTTCAATTTTTACATCAGATATTTAACATTCTACCAGTTATTTCCGGCCTTGAAAAAGAAACACATCTTTTAATATGTTTTCGAGAATCAAAAGTATCATGTTACATACGTTTGCGAGAGAAAAACAAAAGTGTCAAGTTACAAACGTTTGCAAGAAACAAACAAAAGTATCAAGTTGCAAACACGTTCGCTGCCATTCTCGTCCCCAGGGCCACGTTTTTTCTTTTAACCACGTGACCCAAAGAAACGAGGGCTCTGGGGACGAGAATGGTTTGCTGCTTGAATGCCTTATTGCAATTAAAATAAACTAAGATTGACGTGAAAACCAAGGTTAAAAGTAAAAAGCTGTCTTGACTAAAGCTTCTGAGAAACGATTTTTATCTTGCCGTGGAAGACGTTACTGTAGTATTAGGAGTATGATAAATATACTTGAAATTGTGTTGAGCAAGTGGCGTCTTTACGTTTTTGTGTCCGGAATGACATATCATGAAAAGCCCTCTAGTCTCTACCCGAAACAAAACATATTACACTTGGAAATCAAAGTTGTGTATTGGTTGTTAAAAAAAAAATATTTAAGAAAGTCAAGTAGAAAAGTAAGAAAAATATCTAAAGTTTCTGTCTGCTCATGTTTGGCAAAGCAAATAGTATAATTATAACCAGTCACTACAGGCTGGGTGGGTGCGGGGGGGGGGGGGGGATAGGAGGCCTGCAGGAGTACTCTCACCTATGTAGATGACCATCCTAACGGCCGTGACAAATGAAGCAACGTTACAGACAGAAATGTTTCCCTGTCTGCCCGTCTGCACAACAGAAACATTTTGTTTGCAAAAATTGTTTCCCAGTTTGCTCAAAAGGAGCAACAACGTGTCCTCGTTTGCCACGGCATGTTAAGTTGTAGATAACACTCTGCACTATCTCAGATCATCTCACTAGTTTTATAGTTTTATTAAAGAGTTTTTTCTGTCCTTTGCAGAATGTTGATACTTGGGGGGGGGGGGGCGTTCAAATTTTTATGGAAGACGGGTGGTATGAGATGGGGAGCTTGTTCCAAGCAGACAAGATAGTACAGTCCATAAAGTTACTGCTAGCACAGTTATTTCGTCCTCCCCTTTGGCAGCATTTTTACCATTTAGGTATACTAGTTTAGCAAATAATACCACGGAATTCTATTTCTCACATCCTAGATACCTTGGTCAAGAGTGATTCCAGACGACAAATAGTCAGAGGAAACAGACTTGTGCAGTTGGAGACTCCCGCTGGGCAAAGTTGTATGACCTTTTGGCTAGGGTGCTAGTTCCAGGAAGGAATAGACAGCAAGAATAGACAAAAAAGGAAATAAAAAGGGACTTCAAAATGCCAGGATATCATATAGCAGATTCGGATAAGACGGCCATTGAGAATAAATACTTTTGCAACTTCTGTAAGCTGTTGCTAAGAGAAGCCATGCAGACAAACTGTGGACATTTCTATTGCCAGTCCTGTTTGGGAAGTCTTATTCAGTAAGTTTCTGAAACAAAGTCAGTTTGAACAGAAGTCTAAACCCAATCCTAATAAAATGTAGAAACATTCAACATAATTTCATGCCTATACATACCAGTCTCGTAAGGCCAGAGAAAATTAAGAAAAGATCCACAAGACCGTGACGTGAAAGTACCCCTTTCATCTATCTCAATATCTCAATAATCTTTATTTGTACTCACTTGCCTGTGACAAATCAACAAAAAAAAAACATTATTGAAATCTGGAATAATCATAAAGACTAGTGGAGCCAGACAGCAAGAGAATTAAATGAAAATAAAGTAAAGGTCACCAAGATAGCACAAATAAACGCATTAAAAGAAAGGAAAAGAGGAGGAAAAATGCTTAGTATGCGTTTCCTGCTTTTCCACGGGCTGCATATTTTTGATTTGAGTTGTGATTGGTTTATCGAGGTGACTAAAGTATTATTAACGTCGCTTTGTCTCGTGAACTTGTTAATCAAAGTTGGTATTATTCTATGGCACCATCCTTAGCCACCACATATCGCAATCAGGCGCAAACTGTCTTCCTGTTAAATTTATAAGTTGCTGATATTCTAGTGTTCGAGATTGCCCTTTTATGACTTGCACGGTACGGTGACAAAATGCTGCACATGGCTGACTATTACATGCACAAAAAAATCCATTTGTTTCTTACATTGGTAACGTCCCTCCACGCACTTCTCCCCTTTTCCGAGGTTTTTCTTTTTCCAAACTCCATTCTAAAGACCATTATCACTAATCCTATCTTTAGAGATCCAGTGACTGTCGTCATGGTCTGTTTAATGGATGGGAAGAATCTTCATCCAAACGAGGTATCTATATCTATATCAGCATTGAAATTGGCCCAAAAGCCTCTTTGAAACTAGAATTTCCCCCGAGCTGCCATAAGCATAAGATGTGTGGTAGGCGCGGTGGCTTAACGGGTTAGTGCGCTGGATTCCGGATCGGACGGTCTGAGTTCAAGCCTGGCTGGAGCCGGCTGCGATGTGTTCTTGGGCAACACACTTTACTCTCACAGTGCCTCTCTCCACCCAGGTGTATAAATTGGTACCAGTTAATTGTTGGGGCAACCTGGCAATGAATACTGGGGAGTAACCTGTGATGGACTAGCATTCTATCCAGGGGAAGTAGAAATACTCCTAGCCGATTCAGAGCCGATTCAGGGTACAGAAACCGGAGATAAGCGCCGGCAGCTAACCCGGCGTGAGATGTATTAGTTTAGTTTTAGTTTTCTTCATTTCCTAGCTGTGTCTTAAAAATGTTTAGTCGTTGGCGTTGCGGTCTCCTTTCCCTTAACATATGAACTGCATGAGCTCATCAATGGACTGAGAGCTGCATCAAGGGGCGCCTTTACAAGCTGTTTTCCGTCATCTCACTTTTGTCAATACGAAGTCTATAGGGCATGCCCGTTATAAACGTACCAGAGTTCTTTCAAAACGGATTTTAAAAATTATTGATTTATTAGAATAGCTTTTGTTATTTGGTAAACCATGTTTTTGACAACTAGTTCTAACAGAACAAACACAGTTCATGTCCATAATATTCACTTACCATTTAAAAGTAAATGACATATACAAGGCTAAAGGTGAAGTTAAAAAGTAAAAAAAAAAAAAACATCCGAACGTTTTAGACCACCTAGGCCATCTTCAGGGTACGATAACCTGAAGGTGGCTTAGTGTGGAAAACGTTCGTTCTTTTTTTTTACTTTTTAAGTTTACCGTTCTAGCCTTGCATATATCATTTATTTCTTTACAATATTTTCAGGTTTTTGCAGACAGGTTTATGCGTCGTGAAATTCTTGCCATTGTCGTTCACTGCACCTTTATGGAGGATGGGTGTATTTGGAAAGGAGAAGTGAGACATTTAGAGGTATACCTTATATAGAGTATCCTTTGATAAATTATTTGTACGTGTACAGGTCTTCTTATCAACAATTCAGACCCTTGATGAACGTGTGGATCAATGAATTAAGGTAAAAAAACGTTTGGTTGCAAATAGTCTTCACAGTACCTTTACCCAGTTGAACCGGCAGCTGCTGGCACTGTTTTAGTTCCTCTCTACTGGAGTGGATTTATCTTCCATTAAATTATGTGCAAGGCAAGTTTTCGGAAAATTTGAATTAAACTTACTCTTAGGTGAACCAATATGGGCGTGGCTCAAGAAATTTTTTGGCCCATAGAAGATCCCATTTTCATGCTTTTACGGTGACGGCTTTTTCTGTTTCGTCCGCCGTGGAAGCCTAAAAGAAACCTTCACAGGCAAAAAATAGATGTTATGTTCAAAATATTCTAAGTGGGACCACGATTCACAATATTTCCCGTCCATTGATATGGGATCCTCCCCCTGGAGCAAAACTTTCTGTTAACCATATCCAGCCACATAGGCGAACGGGCAATTTTTTACCAGGGGAGGCGTTGAACCATTTATCCAAAAAATTCTCCCAAGTTGCCTTGCCTAAATTTCTCGTACTGCTCTCCTTCCCCCCTCACCCGGCCCGTACAACCTCCAGCCACCTTAAGAGTTAAATATTGTAGTTTAAATGGATTTACCTAATTTTCAGAATCACACTAACAGTTGTGAGTTTCTTAAAATACCTTGTGTACATCCTGAGTGTGGCGTCCGGGTGAAAAAAGCTGATCTTACTCGACACTTGGAAAACGAATGCCTTTACCGACTAGAACAGTGTGGACTTTGCCAAAGACCAATAGTTTTGTCCAAGATGACGGTAAGCTATGTTTGCATTACGACGGTGATCGAGTCGTTTTCTAAGGCAATAATTACATTATTACCTGGCTGCACAGCTTATACTACCGTTAGCTAAATGCCTTTTTGAAAGGGTTTCCATTTGGTTTATAACGTGCCACAACAAGTACTAACGTAGGCTCATGATCATATCGTTCATGAGAACTTTAATTTCCAAATGTTAATGAACATTTGGGAATAATTATAATGCATGTCATATTTACTTGTCAACGAAAATTTTCTTGAAAGTCGATCGCGATCATCAATTTTCAGTTGTTTTAAATAATGTGCATTTTTGTTAAATGCCACTTTTCTTGGCGACCTAGGACCGTTTTCGTTTATTTTGTTATGGCCATTGGTGACAAGTTTCTACTATTCCTTTTTGCTGTAACTGGTTAAGTTGAATTTAGGATTATTTTCTTGCAGCAACACCAGGAGACAGAATGCCCAGCATATCCAGTCGTTTGCGATAAATGCAGCAAAGATGGTATCCCTCGGGGAAAGGTATCAAAACCGCTCTTTTAAAAATTGCACTGTACCAGGTTAGCGCACTTATAAAGAAAATCTTTCAGGAATTCTACAAGATTATTGACGAAGAATGAGTCAGTAAGGGGCACTATCACGACCAGCTTACATTTATGCATCTGGTAAAACGAAAACATGATTAAAATGGCCTGCGAATCTGAGTCACAGTTGAAACACGTGACGAAGCCCAAAGGACGTCTGCGCGTGGGAGGCTATAGTTATACGTTAACGATATATCCAGCATCAAGGTGTGTCGTACAAAAAAGTTGTTAAACATATAGTGTTATTTACTAAAATAAAACTCATATGTTGTAGTTGGCAGATCACCAAAATCCTATTTTGGGAGACTGTGAAGGCGTGCAGGGGCCATGTCCGTTCTCAAAGATTGGCTGTTCCAAAAAGGAGGTGAGCGCTAAACTCTTCTTTGATGCTAAGTTATCGGTAAAAATTTTTCTCAGATTTATCAGTCGGTAAAACTGAATTTTATATATTTCTTAGCTGTCAGCTAATTTTGACTTATCTTTACTTTTTTTATTTATATAAACAATTTGCCAAAGGCAGGTGAAACGCAAACGAACATTTCGTCCCCTACAAGGCGTGACACCCTTACAATAATTGTAAAAACAAATACCGGCCACCCCTCAAATAAACCCCTACGAAAAAAATATAATTGCATTTGAAAATTAGAACAACAACACGTAACTATAAATTCCACGTATTACAGGGGAAAACACACTCACATTCAACACCTAGTTAGATTATTAATTTTGCGGCATTTGCAACAGATTAGCTGAACGTTCGAGTGTCATCTGGGTCCAACACTCATGAAGACTTCAACATGGTCAAAGTGTGTAATTCATCGAACCCAACTCAACTCGGATTCGTGGATATTTATGAGCCTCGTATTTAAGCAACGCTCAATGATTTTCAAGAAACCGGTTTTTTCGAGCCGAACGCTGAATATACTATTTCAGTTTTCTTTACTTAACTTAGTCTGGCGTGTTTTTCGAAGAATCAACTGAAATCATTTGCGTAACATTCTATAACTGAGAAGTGCTGGTTGAAACACAGTTAACAGGCCAAAGTAAACACGAAACAAAGAAAGTCTTTAACTTCATTTTGAAAGAATTTAACTTGGATTAAGACTTTAAATCAATAGGCAAAGCAGTCCTAACATCAGCATATCAATTAAGAATGACTCGGTTGAACCTCAACATTCTTTCGAAAACTTCACGTCCTTCTAAATCAACTCCGGGTGCTATGTGAAAGTCTAAACCACTTCTGAATTCTTCTGACGAAATGTTAGTTCGTTTGAAAGCTCCAGTTCGGAAGATGTTCTGTATGTTCATAAAACCGGCGTAACACGTACTTAGTTGCTGATCGCCGAACTTCGGGGCGGATCTAGAGCCGGGGGAGGGTGCAGGGATGACCTGCTGCTTTCTAATATAGCTAATGTTCTGCTTACGTCACTCTTCAGTTACGTCATTTCTTAGTGGTGCACCCCCTCCTACGAAAAATCCTTGATCCGTCCCTGCGAAGGGTCCTCTAGCACCGCACCTTTTAAAGTAACAAAGTTAAAAGTGACCTGTTTGCAATTGACATTCACGGTATTTTCTATTCAGGCAATAACTGTGCCATTCATTCAATAGTTATCAGTTATAAACCTAAGTGCCCTAATCTGATAGGTCCTCAGCCAAAAGGATAGGAAAGAACATCTAGAACAAGCCAGTGCCCAGCACACCGTTCTACTTCTACAATTTGCCCTAGGATTGGGTAAAGAATTTGAAGTGATGTTGACACGTGATCCGAGGATCATTTCCAGAAGTCCTCAACTCTTGACAAACTACGACGGTTTGATTCAAGATCTCCTTAACCAAATGCATAATAAGGTGGAGGAAACCAGAAGCCTGGAAGGAAAAGTGCACGAAAACAGCGGACGTATAACCACTTTAGAGAGGAAGTTGGCTGCAGTAAATGTCTCCGGGACAGGGTCACTAGACCAACGTGTTGCGGATGAAGGTGGTTTGCCAAGTTCAGAGAATACTAGAAGACTGACCAACCTTGAAAACAGGACCGCTGATCATGAAGTACTTCTGGTGGAAAATAATCGAACAATGGAAGAAGCGAGGCGTGATCTGGGTACCGTGAAACGGCAACTTGATACCAACCAGGAGAGCGCCAGGAGGCAGGAACGAAGGATCGAGTCCATCGAGCACACACTGGCACTAAGAAACGTAACGTTGGCTGATTTAGAGGAGTACGTGAGACAGCAAGAATTCTCATGCTACGACGGTCAACTACTGTGGAAGATTTCTGATTATGCTCGCAGACGAAACGACGCGGTTACCGCGCAACAGGTGTCTTTCTACAGCCCTTGTTTCTACACCGGTCGCTATGGATACAAGATGTGCGCACGCCTATATCTAAACGGCGACGGCATGGGCCGAGGCACACACATCTCGATCTTCTTTGTTGTCATGCGCGGTCAGTATGACGCGTTACTCCGCTGGCCATTCCGACAGAAGGTCACCTTCATGTTACTTGATCAGGACAACGTGGAACACGTGATCGATGCCTTCAGACCTGATCCCAGCAGCTCCTCCTTCCAGAGACCAAGAAGGGAAACGAACATCGCTAGTGGGTGCCCGATGTTCTGCCCGCTAACTGAGCTTAACAATCACGCTTATGTGCGAGATGACGCGATGTTTATAAAAATCATAGTAGATACTTCTGATTTATAGCATTCGGTGGCTTCAAAGAGAGATGGGTACATTTTCTACACTTTGTATTCTTTATCCTTTGAAGCCACTTCGCAGAAAACAAATTATACACGATACAGGTTAAACGTTGTTAGGATAATTTTAAATGCAAAAGTTTCGGACCCTGTTGGACTAAACATTAACAACTGGGACTGCGACTGACTCAGAAATTACTTGTATCCAGCAATGCAGGCAAAAAAAACTAAATGCAGAAAAAAAACCTAAAAGTAGTCGGGGAGCAAGCGCCGTTTTTGGCAAATCATTTTCGTTGAATCAAACAAAAATACCGCGAGCAAACAAGATTCTAAAAAACGAAGCTTCGCCATTTTGCTTACCAACCGTGGGATAAGAGACGGGATTTCGTCCTCAAATGGTTCTTCTCCCCCTTGGTGGTATCGCTTCTTTCTAACAATGATAGAACCTGTTTTCACAATATTTCTGTTTTCAAGTCGAGTGGAACCTTTAAAAGCGATGCAGTAGTTCTTTTCTGACGATTTCAATAAAATACTTAGATTTTCACTTTTTCTTTTAACCGCCATTAACAGAAAGGCGGAAAAATCTACGAAATAATCGACATACATGTTGTAAAAAACAAAAACAAAGCAAAACACCAGAAACAACCACCCACTGGCAGTCTTTTGTGAGGCGAAGACAAAGCTCATTTGTTAGTGGAAAAGGTCAAGAGTCCCAAGACGTTTGAACAGGACTGTAGCATACAACCCCGATTGGAGGGGGGAGGAGGCTCGCATATGAAAGGGGCGGGGATGCTCATCGGAAAGTTTGAATTAAATCCCTAAGGCAGACCGATCTGAGCGTGGCCCAAGCTTTTTTTGACCCCTAAAAGAGACCATTAAAACTTTGATCCTATGAATCGAGCAAATAAAACGAATTAGAAATATACATATTAAATATATATGTTTATATTTCCTCGCGTGCAACCCTAAACGAGATCTTCAAGACTAAATATAATGGCGTTTTGCCCAGAACACTGTAAGTGAGACCAAAATCCGAAATTTACACCCCTAAGCGAGACAACGAGCATCCCCGCCCCTTTCATATGCGAGTCCTCCCCAGGTCAACAAACATAGTCCCAAATGTAGTTAGCTTTTAAAGCCGTCATGAAATCAGTGATGAGCTAGGCTAAATGATGGCCGCATGGGATTTTACTAGCCATAAAGATTAATAAAGCAGTTAGCCTGTAGTAAGGCATTTTTGGTGCATGCAGATGCACAAATCGATATGTAAATGTATTCATATAAATAGTTGATATTTTATTATTATATGGCTATCAGTATATTTTACGTATTTCTAGTGCAGTATAGCCTAGCTATAGTGTAGTAGGCTTACCTGCTTTGGCCTAATTAGTTTTGATATTTTAAATTGTAAGTTTTTATTGTAAAAACGTAGATGAACTATTTTACTTCAAGGCACTGCTGTGTAATCAGAAAAAAAAATGAACCGTAACAAACAAGCAAACACCAAAAGGGTGCCTGATTTGAGACCACAAACAACAGTTAAATCTTGAATCAGTTATTTGGGCTTGGATTTGTAGGTAATGATTTAATCTAGTATAAATATATTTTTTGATAATAATAATAATAATAATAATGATAGTTTTGGTCGGTTAGAATTTAATTTATTTTACCAAACTGTCTTCAAGATGAGAAGACAGGTAGAAAGTTGCAGGTCGAACTGTCGAAGTTAGACACACGGCCGAGATGCAACAACTTTCTAGCGATAGCAACATACGAACCACGAAGTCGCAAAAAACATGATACTGCAAAAGACTCGGTTTATTATGTCTAGTGGTTGAGAAAGACAAGGATAAAACAAACTGCTTTCTGTGTAAGCGCTAAGTTATACAGTGTAGTTATCGATTTTCGCTATGAGTGCCGTATAGCGTCACGAGCGGTGGATCAAGAGGAGATTTGTTTTGCCTTCTCCTCTGTCATTCCCGTTTTGAGCATCCTGGGTCCACCAATGGTTACTCGTATCCCCTGAGGCCCTATAGGGTTTTGCCTGCAATTCTGCAGCATTTATAGTTACTTTTACATTAAAAGATGATTTTAGTTGTATTCTATGAATATAATTAAAGGGGCATTGGCACGCCATTTTAGCAACACTTGAAATGTGAAATATTGTCTTCAATTCGCTCACAGGAAAACCAAAAATAGTGTTTTAGTTTTGTTACCTGACACTATTTACTGCAATGAAACCATTAACTGACGTCTGTTGTTTCAGATGCCGAGGATGGAAGTGGATTGAACATTGAAAAAATGCCATTTTTTAAATTCTCAAGCCATCTTCTGAAATATGGGAAACCGACTATTATGGTTTGCTCTCCCTGCTAAATTTTCATTTGATATCTATCTTACGAGTAAAGTTATTAAGCAATGATTATACTGAAAAATCCAAAATCACCGTCACAATGCCCCTTTAAAGTACTATATCACATATAGCATAAAAGAGATAATTTAAAAGATGAGGGCTCCTGGTTGGAACTTATAGTTTTTTAGGTTCAATTTTCAGGATATTCATGGATTGGAATCGCATTGTCAGGATTCATGATATTTAGGACTGATAAAATTAGGCAGATAGACAAACGTGCCGTCTAGGTAAATTTTCAGAGGCGAAAGGTAAAAGATTTACTGGGAAAACGGTTTAACTTTGGTTGAGAGGATAGCCTGTGTTCTAGGTGTTTGGTTAGTTTGAAAAACGGTGAGTGGATGGGAAGGCTGTCTTTTGTCCTTCAGCTCAGGGTTGTTTGCGTTACTCCCAAATTAACCGAACGTTTAAAACAAGGTTTTGCGAAGGTGTATATATCTATTATTCAAAATGAGTTAGAAAACGGAAAACAACAATACTTGATATTCTCTTGATAGGCAGTTACGCATTTTATTAGTTGGACTGGAAATAAATGAAAATATAAACGAACTGGCAATTATCAAACCGGTTATTGCGTCGTATATCCATAGGTAACTTTATGTGTTTTTGTGTGTTTTAGGCATTAAAAGTGATATTGATAAATTTAATTTTTAATTTGCTGTACTGTGAACTGGTGACAATAAAAATGTGAGAAAAACATGGGAATGTATTACCCGTGAGGCAGAGCAGTATGTTCAGTACGTTGCTAGCGATTGTAACAATGACTTACTACCGAGGCCACGTGTTAAATGTCCAAACATCCACCTGAGGATTTCTAGTCCAGTTCTCGCCCCTATGGTGAACTGAATCCGCGGGCGCCATATAGGGCGCACTAACAGCACAGGACTAGAGGATTTCAGAGTGTAATTGTACATATAAGGTACGTAACGTCTCCACCGGACTATTTATAGCAGAATAAGGAGGATCAAGGAGGGATCGACTCAGGACTTGTCGCCCAGACAATTTCCTCTGTCTGTTGCGCAGAGGGCGTTTCATCGCAGATTATTCAGTCCGACCTGATGTAAATCATATGTCGGAAAAATCCCAGACGATCGGGGATTTCACTGTTTCCCGACCGTCCCAGATTTTTCCGACTAATGATAATTGGAAATCTTTAATATCCCCGATCACCAGGGATGGTCGGCGACAAATCGGGAAAATAGGGAGCGTTTCTATTTTCCCGACGCGTCCCAGATTTCTGTAGACTACGAGCAGTCCATTTGTTTCTTAGTCCGTCGAGTGCGAAGCGAAAAAAATATCCGCGCGAAACCTGGGAGACGCGCCCACGCGACGAGGCACGAAAAAGAGGGACTACCGCCTAAGCCTCTTTTTCGTGCCTCGCCGCATGGGTGCTAGGCTTAGCTACAAGTTGCTCGGCAACTTTTCGGCAACTTTTTAGAATTTTGGCAACTTATAGAATTTTCGCCAACTTTGGGCTTTTTGAGGTTCTTTGAAGCCACTTTCTTCACGTTTTGAGCCACAGTGGTCAGTTTTCGATAGACATTTATTCAATTTATTCTAAAATACAATAATTAGGGCCCAGGGCCCCCCCATGGCCCCATGGGTTGATTTTTGTGATGCCTTATCACGAGGTCAGTGTATCACGTTGCACGATTTTCAAGATGGCGGACAATTACAGTGATTCCAATAATCCAGCTCAGATGAATCTAATAGACTATTTGTTGATCAAGTGAAATGGAAAGAACCTCTGATATTATCATTGGACTTTGACAAATAAAGTTTTGATAAGAAGCAATGTGCGAATTTTTGATCTTTAACACCCAAAAAAGGTACGAAAAGCAGAACAATTTTGGCAACTTTTCGGGAACTTTTTGGAGATTCAGCAACTTTTCAGCAACTCTTTGAAAAAAATAGCAACTTTTTGGCAACTTTTAGACACTTTTATCGGCAACGTTTTTAAGATTCATCGGCAACTTGTGGCTAAGCCTGGTGGGTGCGTCTCCCAGGTTTCGGTCGGACATTGTTTTAGCTTCGCACTCGACGGACTAAGAAAAAAAGGATAGAGGGGGTAAGTTTCTAAAGAAACTGTGGTGCTGCGTCGGTGGGAAGTATAACAATATAATTTGGTTTTATCAACTGGGTTGATAATGTCAATTGGCCACCGTAAAGAGATTCAAGTGCTGACGTTTCGAGCGTTAGCCCTTCGTCGGAGCGAATGGGACGAAGGGCTAACGAAGGGCTAACGCTCGAAACGTCAGCACTTGAATCTCTTTACGGTGGCCAATTGACATTATCAACCCAGTTGATAAAACCAAATTATAAGAAAAAAAGGGACTGCTCGTAGTCTAAGATTTCTGCGATGGTCGGCGCTCATTCCCGACATATGAAAACTGAAACATCCACTGTCGGGGACTTTTCCGGTGGTTTTAACTTGTTGCCAATCCTCTAGCTTCTTGACAGAATCTGCAACAGAACGTCTGGCGTGTCTCCGATATATCAATAAAATCTGGGACAGTCGGGAAACAGTGACATCCCGGACCGTCTGGTGTTTTTCCGACATATTGAAATCAGGCTTGAGGTTAAACGATATTTGGCTACTCAGCCAAGACCGATGCTACCGCTGCAAATAACAAAATAGAAAACACAGAACCTCGTACGTAAAAGTAAGGTACGTAAAAGACATTTCTTGCTATTACAGAGAAGCTATTAGTGATATTATAGAGTTTTTTATAATAAGTTAAAAGAGCAAAAAGGAACTTTCACACCATTAAGAGCACTATAAATAACATTTACATTTTTTTACTGTATTAGAATTAACAAAAATAACGGATAACATTTTTCGGCATATTTCAGTTATGTTACTTTCACATTTGTTTATTCATCGCAGGGAACACTCTTATTTCGATTCCGTTTCTTTAGAAAACGAGAGCCCATATATAATTAAGAGAAGATTTGTGATCTATGGACAAATTCAGATACTACATGTAGCTTTAAGGTGATGTTACTGACATGAAACGATTTATAACGGTGATTTTTAATTCGTTACACAAGACAACCCAAAAATATAATTTTGTTCAAAAACAGCAATTTCATATATTTTCATGCAAAGGAACTTTGACAATTATAGCCGCACCTAAACCTAAACAATTCTATTAAGGTTAAGCCGGATAAATCATAACCCTGTGCGAAAGCTATTCCATTGACCTTGCTAAAAAAATCACAGACACCCTTTTTAGGCTTATTTCCGACAGCGGAAATTAACTTCTTAGACTGACTAACTCTAAATGGCTTTGCCGAGGGTTTGGTTTTTAGTTTAAATAGCCTGCCTCTCACAGAGTGGTATTACATCGATCTCCGGGACACATTTTTAGCGGTAGAACCGTACATTTTCTAAACGAGCAGGGAACTTTAAAATCGAATGAAACGAAAAATTCAACCTGGCACGTGAAAGATCATTCAAAATAATGTACGTTATTAAATTTCAGCGTTATTGGCTAAAACGCACATATGCAGTACACGTTTGAAAAATTGAAATTTAATGGAGCTTTGTATGGTTTAGAGGGACAGGTGCGGGGATGCTCGACGTCTCATGGGGGTGTTCGGAAGCCATCAAGCTAAAGTCTTGTTTAGGATTGCACGCGCGAAGAAATATAGAAATCTGAATTTTACTTTTTAGTTTTGACTTCGTGTCCACGTGATCTAAGTCATATGTCACATGATACGAAGGCCATGTGGCCATTTGTGAATTCATTCGTAAAATTCCTAGAATTCCTGGGGCAAGGATGTACTGTGCATGTGGAATGGTTTTTGGACCTTTCGACGTGTGCTGTTGGGAACGGTTAAAAAATAATTGAAATTTTAAGTCGACAATGCGTACAATAAGATAGCGTTCAAGAGCATATTCAATGCTCAATTCTTTTAAGAGGTAGAACCGTGTGATGTACCGTATGTACTCTCTATATATGATCTACCTCAAAATCAACTAATGTACCTGTCGTGTTACACATAGAGAGGTTTGCCTTTTAAACTTAGGCTTTAATCACCTAATCTCGTACCAAAGTACAACACAACAAAACATGGCGGCAAAGTGCTCTGAGTCAACGACTAAATGCGCAGGCTCATAAATACAAGCGACTAACGACTTCATGTAACAACACGAAAATATATAACAATATATAATGTCACGCAATATTAGTTCCTATAGCGGGGTACAGCAATTATTCTACAGTACCAGATGCTAATATTTTGGTTTTTAGATCCGTTTCTGAGTCTGTAAGACCCTGAAGAAGGAAGGGCGTCCCTTCCGAAATATTGGCCCCCGTCTAGCTTGTTTCCGAGCTCCTCGATTAAAATATACTTCCCGTACCGTTTCATCAGTCTCGCTTTTATATTTATCTGTTATTATTTATCAGCATTTACATTTAAGCAAAAGAGGACTTTTGCCGTGTTTGCATAGCCTCATCTAAACACGAGGGGGTTTGGGAGATGCAAACCCGAGATGCAGTCGAGGATTTGCATAACTTTCGAGAATTCTCCCAAACCCCCGAGTGTTTAGATTAGGTTATGTAAACACGGAAAAAGTCCTCTATTGCTTTTATAAAATATTTTTAAAAAAATACTCATGAAACTAAAACGTCACAACCTATCAACCAATGAGAGCGCGCGTAGTATCTCAGTCATTTTTGCTGGCGAGCGTTAGCGAGGCAACACACTATTCTTTTCAATAGGGCAAAAAATCCAAAATTTTTTCGGATGTAAGACTCGAAGCCTGCGCAGTAGACTATTATCCGGGATAATTGAAACGACAATCATGCGCACATCACATAGCTGTCATATCATCCGGGATCCACGCCTGAGATCACTTTGCACGTGAGAATTTTACGCATGCCGTTGACGTTGCCAAATTTTGCCATATAAAAAAGTAGATGAGCATTTTCTAAATGTCTTCATTTGCTTGTGAATTATTCATCAAGGTCACGAAGGGTTAATGATGAATCTCGAGCAGGAAAAGATATCAATTTGTGTTTGGTTGCTTTCTTGTATGATCAATTTTTGCCGATTAGAAATATGTAAATGTGACAGGGTCACTAGACCTATTATTTCACTGTTTCACTATTTTCATTGCTAAATATTCAAATATTTCATTGCGTATTTGTGTTTAGGAATTTTTCGGTTTTAGTTTTGGCAAACTTACGCATTGCTTCGGTATGTTTACTTGGTGTATTCGACCCACACAGTTGCTAAAACGCATTTTAGCGGAACCAGGGTTTTTGTGGTTACTTTTCGGCATACTATTTTAATCACTAAAATTAAGCTTATCGCTTTAGATAATGAAATTATGCGAAGGAAATCCTTTGCCACGAGTTTAACTACGGAAAAAGTGGTTAAGTTGGGTTGGCAAACCAATCTTAAATATTATTAGTACGTGCAAGCGTGTTTCCCCGCTTCGTTGGTTAGCATAAAACGAAGAGGGTTTTAGCCTGCAGTTCAGTTGAGTCTTGCAAGCCGAAGGAATAGAGCTACGGAAGAGGGTAAAGCCTTAAAGGTCCGTTTAGCCTTTCGACCTTGTTAATTATTAGATAATTGTAATCTTTCTAGCGTGTCATCTGTGTACGATAATTGCTCACAATTTAAGTAGATTTAGGCTGTGTTTTCACTAGGCCGATTAACTAGCTGAACAGACCGACATTAGCTAGTTAAACATGACATCTGTTTTTACTGGGAAATTTTAAGCCACTAATAACTCGGAAGATTCAAATTAGAAATCCGAGCAACTTTCAAAAATGGCGGGAGAGGAAGCGCTTTTAATGAGTTCACTAGTACTGATTCTCGCTATATTTTTGCGAAAGAGAAGGAGTTCTGTTCGCGAAATAGTGTTTTTCATTTTATCTTACTATCTCGAAACTGTTCTAACCTTGCGTCCTTGGGTATCCTGCGTATCATGTTATAGCCGTTCAACACCGTTTTGTTGTAGAATAGACCCTATGCATAAATGGCTGTCAGTTTAAAATTCTTTTGTATTCATTTAAATTAGCCCTACTAACCTCGTTTTTGAGTTGGTAATTCAAAAGAATTTTTACTTTTAAACGAGGTTAGTGAGGCTAATTTGAATACATACAAAAGAATTTTAAGTTGGCAGCCATTTATGCATAAGGTCTATTATACATAGTTTTCAGGACACTTTTTATCATATTACGCGAGTTGCTTGTGCAACACACGTCAAGTAATCTCCTCAAGTTAATTTGCATAAGTTAGTGTAGCTACGTCATTTCCGTTCTATTTTCGTCTTCAAGACAGATGTCTTCTGTTTTTAGTGCAGAGTGCATTGGGATGATGTGTTGTGGGCTGTCGTCTTCTAACCCACTAAGTCGCTAACGGTACAAGGCGCTAATGTGTAAACTTTAATGTTTGTTTAATTAATTAATACCAATTAATTAATTAGTCTTGCGGAGGGGGTGGGGGTTAGTCGGAACCTGTGTGCACTGTACCACGTAAAACGCTGGTATCTGCACTACTGCTACATGAACATCAAAGGTATATATATATATTTCGGAAAACACCATACCCTCCTTGTGGTACTATCTTTACAGTTCCAAGAACAAAGCGATTTGCTCCCAACGCATGCGCAGAAGATTAGTTTGTGTTACTTTTCTGGACACTAAAAGATGGAAGTTAAAGTATACAAATACGGGTTCACACAAGAACGTCTAGTACTCTTCCTTGCTGTAGAAGACAACGTGTAAGGCGCATTCGGGGAGCGGGAATATTTTGACTTATTTCGGGTATCGACACTTTCCCCATATTTGGTATTGTGGTTGCGTATCTTTCCTGCGGAATAACCCAAGCTCGTGCAAAGAGAGTTTTTCTGCAATTTTGAAAGTAATGTGTTTTCAGGGTTCAAATAAAGAGAAGCGTATTATTTCTCTCCAGTGTCTTGTCTATTTCTCCCTTTAATGGACACACTTGCAAACGTGAATAGTTCACTGAAAAATAAGAGTCAAAACATTGATGTTTGGCTAAGACGTTTTTTCAAGTTTCAAGCAAGAAAAGTTCCCAAATATTGCTGTAGACTCCGTGGCTCCTTCCGAAAACCGCAAATAAATTTAATTATTGTTTGAGGTATTTAGTTTTCACCAGTGCTGGAAACTCTCGGTCAAGAAAAGCTGTTTACCTTGAATACTTTTCGTTAAAACGCTTCCTAGATAAATCGATATCCTTGTATATAAAGAAAATTTTAAATGGTTTTAACAGAATGGCGGCAACGAAGAAAGAATGTTCTATTCCGTGACTATTCGATAATTAAATTAGTTCTTGTTTATCACTTCAATAAAAAATTGCTTTTTGAGACTACGCCACACTAAGGCGTTTTCGCCTCGAAAGCGGTGAAAATGTTTTCTGTCCACATTATAACGTTTTCAAATTGTTTCCCCATCGATTTCGAACTGCTGCCTCGCAAGAAACGCTTAATACATGCAAGAACATACCCACATTGTCCGAGCAACGTTATTCGATTGTTTTGCTGTCAGCGTTTTCAAAAAGTTCCGTTTTCGCCGTCCACACTAACACACCTAGCCAGCGTTTTCAAATTTATCCACCTTGGAGAGCGTTTTCAAAAAGTTCCGTTTTCGGTGACCGAAAACGCCGTTTCAGTGTGGACGGAAGGCCAATCTGGAGAAAAAAAGTTGCGTTTTCAAATTTATCCGGATCAGTGTGGACGTAGACTGATGAAACGAAATTTTTTCCCTTTCAATTTTTACAACATATATTTAACGTTCTACCGGTTATTTCCGGCCTTGAAAAAGAGAAACACATCTTTTAATATGTTTTCGAGAATCAAAAGTATCATGTTACATACGTTTGCGAGAGAAAAACAAAAGTATCAAGTTACAAACGTTTGCAGGAAACAAACAAAAGTATCAAGTTGCAAAGGTTTGCAGGAGACAAACAAAAGTATCAAGTTACAAACGTTTGCAGGAAACAAACAAAAGTATCAAGTTGCAAACGTTGACAACCAGTGTAACGCAATCCCCTAATAACGCATGCGTAGGAGGCTACCACGTTTGCTGCTTGAATGCCTTATTGCAATTAAAATAAACTAAGATTGACGTCAAAACCACAGTTAAAATTAAAAAGCTGTTTTGACTAAAACTTCTGAGAAAACGTTTTTTATGTTGCCGTGGAAGACGTCACTGTAGTTTCAGGAGTAAGATAAATTTACTTGAAATTGTGTTGTTGAGAAAGTGGCGTCTTTACGTTTTTGTGTCCGGAATGAAAGACAAGGGCACATGTACACTGCTTAGATCATGTAGCGGGAAAAGCGGCACCAACTGTAAACTGCAGTACGCACTCATGAAATGAAATGATTACATTCGAAATGCGGGTCGAAGTGTTCACAGCTAGCCGTTTAAAAATTTCCCTTAGCCGTTTAGCCTTTTTCCTCCAGCTCTAACGCCAGCACTTACTTTCACATTGAAACCCCTGGTATAATTAGTTATAGCTGATTAGATCCTCTACAGTTAGAAGATCCGGTACTTTTATTTTCGTCACGGTGGTTCTTGTAAATTTATCCGGTATACTTGACAAAGCACATCACTCACTCCAGAATATAATTCCCCGTTTAACAACCACAAATTAAATGCACTATGCCTGTGCTCTAAGCCATGATAAGGCGATTATCTCAACATGACGTCATTGCCTAAATAATCGCGAACAGAATTAAAAGTGACACGAAGGCTTCCCAAAGGGCCTTTGATTTGGTACCGTTTAGTGGTCAACAAAAGCTTGGGCCACGCCAATATTGGGGCCACGCCCATATTTGACCACGCCCATCAGGGGTTTGATTCAAATTTCTGACGAGCGTTCCCGTCTGTTGGATATCGGATTCCCCCGCCCCCGCGGGATTTGGAGAAAGAGGGAAGGAAACGTCTGGCACTTGTGTATCGTTACTCCCAGCTGCAGGAAAACTAAGCATGAGAGGTAGTTGGGATCCCCATAATCAATGACGAGCTCAGCTGTGTTAACGTCAATATAACGTTGGGAGACAAAACAGGGAGACTTGTATGTCGAATAACTTTTGTGATCGAGTGTCATCCTAAAATAAAGTTCAAAACACTACAGTTCTGGTACCTGTCAACCGCTCATGAGATTTACCTTCCATGGCCACGGCAGGTTTTAGATAAAGTTAGATAAATCAAGACAACATTCCTCTTTCAGAGCTTTTTAGGTAGGTATCGACACTCCCTTTATTTTTTTTAGATATTCTTCGTAAGTGATTAACTAATAATACACATTTCTCCATTGCTTTAGAACTGATCAAACTGTTGTGCGTTTCGCAATTATTTTTATTTAAGGCGAGTACAAGAATATTACATTTATAATCCCTTTTTGGAAATGCCAAATTTCCATCCAAATTAGTTTCATTTTTTGGTCTTTTTGAATATTCATGTACCGTGAAAGTAAAGCCAAATTTTCATTTGTCGTAAAAATCCCAGACGATCGGGGATTTCACGTTTCCCGACCGTCCCAGATTTTTCAAGTTCGAGTAATGAAAATTGGAAATATCTTTAACATCCCCGATCGCCTGTGATTGTCGGCGACAAATCGGGAAAATCGGGAGCATTTCCATTTTGCTGACGCGTCCCAGATTTCTGCGATGGTCGGCGATCATTCCCGACATGTGTGAAGAGGTAAAAAGGACAATCCGGCCATGAACAACTCCAGCTGCAGGGAAATCCCGGGCGTCCGGAACAAACGGATACACCACTTCAGTTTTTTCGAGGTTTCCGGATAAAGATGTTTCTACCGTACACAAGTAAATTGATACACACTCTTTTTTATAAGAATATATTTTTATTAGAATATTGTTTTTCCGGCCCAGGCTGAATATTCCTATTTTTCTGCCGATTTTAGGCTAAAAATATTCTTATGAATATTCTTAGATTAAGAATTTAGAGTTTAGTTCATGTCTTTTGTGCTGCATACCTTACATATGTATTACAGTACAATCGACCGGTCCCTTGCATTCACCAATGGCTAAGGGGAGGTTTTATCGTTTTATTGGCTAGTTTTTCCGTTTAGAGAAAGAAAATTGAATTGTATTTGACCATTTTCAACACAAAATTATATTCTTTCCAAAATCCCAGCCTTGGGTTTATTATTAAAATTTCACAAATTTCAGCCTCGATATTCTTATAAAATGTATTCTTAGAAAAAAGAAAGAGTGTAGTGATAAGCGGGGAAACAATAATTCGAAACAGTTGTAGGCAGACATGCCACATGCTAAGACAAAACACAGATATTGTGTTTTTAGTTTTCAGCCGAGACTCAGTCCGTAACGTCTGTGACGATGCCCCTTTTAACAGCACCCCCTTTGGGAGACTTTTTTCAGTAAACAAGTAAATGGATGTCGACATGACAATCTGTTGAATATCTTAGGAGTGACATAGTGTGCCCTTCCCCACCCCTCTTTGAAAAATCCTGGCTACGCCCCTGAAAGAAAACTATTAAGTATTTACCTGTAGGCAGCCAGTCAGTCAGTCAGTCAGTCAGTCAGTCAGTCTGTCTGTCTGTCTGTCTGTCTGTCTGTCTGTCACACAGTCAGTCAGTCAGTCGCACGTGTGACCTTAACCGCCAGAAACCATCCTTTCAAAAAGTTACGTGGCATCCCTCACCCGTTCCAATTCCGTCCTGGCTGACCCCCCGGTTATGAAAAATCTTTCTTGGAATCAGTGTGAAACATGCAAAGAGTTTCTCGGAACTGAGACTGCAAAGCGTTTTTAGTTTGGCTGACTTTAAAACCGACTTGTGGTAAGTTTCAGCTATATATCTTCGTAATAATGATGGTAACAAAATTCCGGTAAAAGGAGTGATCGGATTTGTGAAGCACCAGGATTCCTGTTTTCTCGGGGGATGTAATGTCCGCAGGTTTCTTTTGTTGGGTAAACTTAGATAAACTCAGATCTCGCCGGATCACGATCGGAGAAAAATCGTCGGCATCTTCTTTTAGTATATGTTAATAATCTACGGTACATTTATAAAATTTAATATTAAATTAAAGTTTAATTTACCGACGGGATATATGTCTTTTTAGGAAATAAAATATTTCAAATAAATTAAAGGAGCTATTTCACGACACAATAAATCTTTTTGCGCTCACACAAATTAACTTTTGATAAATAGAAATAGGTTACAATGAGTTCCAATAAACGTAAATGAAATAGGAATGGTCATTTAAAGCAGCAGTGTAGCGATATTTATAGTCATTTTCTCATTTACTTTCAAATTGAAGGAAATCCAAAAGTAAGAGTTTTCTAATGCCGAAAAGCACCAACGGAGTAATAAAATCCCGAAATTATACAAGGATTGCTTCGAATGACAAAAATATAGACCGATTACAAACGACAAACTTGAAAAAACTTGTCAGTTTTTTCAAGATGAGTTGACGTCCGTGACGTAGCGCCTTTAAAATTCGGTAAAAAGTGCAAAAAAAAAAAAAAGCTAAAACACTGAACGTCAGTCGATCACTAGACAAATCAATCTTCAGCCTGAGCGTTTATTCCGCAAAAAAGCAGTTGTTGTTACAATTCCTCGAGTATTAGTTTACGTAATTCCCGCTCCCAACAAATTAAGTAATATAGAAAGATTGCACTTTTTTTTCAAGGCTTTTCAAGGCTTAGCATATGCATGCAGCTCGTCTTGGGTTGTTAGCATTCGGGTGGTCTGACTAATTCGGGAACCCAAACCATTCCCGGGTTCTATTATTTTTGAAAGACTAGAAAAAGAATTCTTTGTATACTTTATTTCTGTAAATATTGTTTGGCTCAGGGTGCAACCAATAAAATCTCATGTGGTTATTTCGTTTTGGTTTTAAGCTGGTTACAGGCGTATTTGACCTTCGAGACCCTTCGAGGTGTTCTTGCGGATGTCGTTGTCCTCATTTGATTTAACAAAAGAACTCTCAAAACAAAATAACCGTAAGTAACTTATTACACTCTTTATTGCACGAAGACCTATTGAGATTTGATAACGCATAAATTATTCAACAAGTAAAAAAGAAGATTACAAATAATGTTGCTGTAAACGGCATTACGCTAGAATTCAGTCTACGTACTTAACCGACCCTTAACTACATTCAACATGTCATCCGCGGTGTTGCATATGGTACACCTCATTTGATAGTTTGCTTTCATGTGTTTCGTAATATTTTTTAAGAAATGAGCAAATGCCCGCCAGTATTATCTACAAAATCATCGAATAAGGGATTTATTATTTCACTGCATTTTAACACCAAAATGGGCACTACAATGTGATACAGAATATATATACTGCAGGATAATCATGAGATAATAACGTTGTTCCGATCTTATGTGGTCAAATGACCCCACATAATCAATAGTGGAATAATTAAGCATCTCAAATTGATTTATTTATTGTTTTATATATAAAGTTCTGGCTGTATTCCTATGTGATCTGCACATTCTCGACCTTGGCCACGCAAGACACTGAGGTTGTTTGAAACTCGTGAAACCAAAATCTGGCCGTGCTGGCTTCACAGCGCATGCTTCACACGCTAAAAAAATGGCGTCGTTAATTAATCAAACCCATGTACATTCCAAAACCTGGCTTGAATCACTCACCGTTTGCATAACCATCTGAGGAAAAATTGAATGATGGCGCTTCATTTAATTTGTTTTATGAAAGATGTGTTAGCCAAGTGTCTATGCACATGTAGTTCTTGGATACAAAAGGAACGTCTATAAAAGGGAAAATAACAATGGAAACACCCCAAAATCGACAATCACACAGTTTCGCAGCCGCCAATATATCGATTTAACTTTGCCTACCGTTAACATCCGGCTGCCAAAATTGGCCTGCAGTGCAGGCAGTGTTGGTGGTTTTCATACTTTTTACCTCGCCCCAACTCTCCACTGTTTTTCTAATTCAAGATGGCGGCCTGAACAACCGATGGGAATATCCACTCGCACCGCCAAAATCCGCCTGCACTGCAGGCTAGCCGAAATTCAATTGAACGCCTATCAACTAGTTAGATCTCCACAGCAGTCAGACATTGTGCGTCATCTTTTTCTACCAAATCGCTTATATAAACGTCTTAAATTTCTGAAATAAAGTTGATGTCACTCGCCCCATATTACTATTCCACGGTATCAATCACATGTTATCAGTTTAACCGTCAAATGGTCTAAAGTGTTTACCGTCAACTACCCAAAACAATATGTTAAGATCGTCCGGAAACGATGACCGAAAAGTGGCGTTGGATTTAATTTTTGCATCTATGACTTCTTTCCTAAGCCATGCTCGGAAAGAGAAGTGGTGTGGGGTTAGTGCCGATTCCAGTACAGTGTGAACACTCGGCCTGGTTTTTCAAAGCATCATTCATACTTTCATTTGTACTTTCTTGGTAGAAAAAGAGCTCCTATCCGTTAAACAAATTAAAGACTTCTCGTGTGTTTACTTTACTGATCGTATTCTCAGTTCAGTATAAACCAGAAGAAAACAAGAGCACCAGCTGTACATGTAGTTCTCCTCGATATGAGCAAAGCTCTAGATAGCGTCTACCATGTTGAGATATTTTGGTGTTGTCAGCAAATTACTAGATTGGCTTGTCACCCTCTGTCATTCAGTGGTTCAGGAGTTACTTGTCTGACAGGTACTGGGCCGTGCGTATAAATTCCGCGCTCTGTCCAACCCGTTGCTGATGACTCCAGTAAAACCGATCCGTTGCTGCTGCTGCTACCCAAGAAAGCATCTTATGGCCTTTCCTATTTACAGTTTATATCAAAGATTTACCCAGGCCCGTAGCCAGGTGCGATCCCGCGAGGACACGGACAGAACGGGTAGTCACTGGAAGGGATAGACCAGGAGGCTCTTGACATTTCGTGACCTTTTATATAAAGTCAAAGGCCTCCTGGTCTATCCCTTCCAGTGACTACCCACTACATATGTTTACACAAAAAACGTCCCCGGTTTGCTTGCAGTTAGTTCCGCTCATGTTTGCTTGCATTAGCTCCACTTGGATTTGCTTGCGGTTACGTTTAATTTTTGGGATAGTTCGTAGCCTTCCAGAACCTCTAATTTCATTGGATCTTAATAGCACGCAGCTCTATTGTTTTAAGGCTAGGATCCATTGTTGCTGTTGTTTATAATTTTTTCAGTCAATATTGTGGGACCTTGTAAGGAGCTGCGTACCGCTCCTATTGTGGTTTGGCTGACACTGAAAAAGTATTTCATAAACTTAGACCTGTAGTATTTAAAGTTGCAAAGTTGAGGTCCTTGCAGCTGGCGCTGTGATACTGTAGTGTCGGGTTCGACTCCCGGTGTCCCCATATTAAAATATCTTCTTCTTTGTTTGAATTTTAACAAAAACTAAGTGTCTTCTTTAGTCTTCTTTATTACATTTTCAAAAAACTAAGTGTATGAGTACATGAAATGTCTCAGGGAAGAAGGGCCTCCTCTCTATCCCTTCAAGTGACTACCGACAGAACGAGCGCCGGAGGCGCCAGCCCCCCACCCCCCTCCCCATCCCCATTTTCGAAAATAAGGTTAGCTAAGGTTGTCTGATTCTTACTGTATTTCATGCGGTTTGAAGGCAAAATGACACGACAACAGGCACCCAAAAGCGAACTTGAAAACGTGGATATTAATCAAGCTTTTCAACTTCATAATGGATTTTTCGGCGGAGAGTCTAGTTTTACATTGTTGGTCAACAAAAATGTGGACCTTCGCAGCCTGTTGGTGGGTGCACCCCCCTCCCAACGGGCCTGTTACCATGATTCTGCAATATTGCTCTAGGGACTATTACCTTGAGACACTAAATTGCTCATGGCATTCTGAGTCCAGGACAGTGAATCGATCATGGCTGTCATTAATATGACGACCTTATTATGCTACGTATATACGGGACTGGTGTTTTGATAACAGGTTACTCTTGAACGTGGAAAAAACTAAGTTTATTTCTTTTGGAATCGAAGCTGGTAGATGTTTTCGAAACTTCAGGATTGTTGTCTTACGCTTTTGGGTATGGACCTTTTGCCGATTACCTCTGTAAAAGACCTTGGCGTAGTCTTTGGCGTGGTGTTTGACAGCAAACTCACATTAAATGAACATGCGATTAAAACTGTGCCTTCTTACGTGTCCGCATTGGAACAAACTGAAACCGAGTGAAATATGCGTTTACATAGGAAAGACATACTTGTTACTACTACTTAAGAGATAGAAAACATGTTCGGTGTTTCTATCGAGTTATAGAAACACGAGTGGAAGTTTGGGAGAACGAGAAATGTTGTGGGAACACGAGCCGTAGGCAAGTGTTTCCACAGCTTTTTCGAGTTCTCCCAAACTTTCACGAGTGTTTCTATAATTCGATTGAAACACGAAGTACATGTTTTCTATTTCTTTTAGAAAGCACCGCGACGAGAAAAAGGAAAACAACTTGTTAACTTTGATTATCAAAATGTAAATTCTCTTTGCTCGCGCCATCATTACGTCAACAGCTCGTACCAGTTCTGAGTCTCCATCGAGTTATAGAAACACGATTTTTAACCAATCAGCGCGCATATTTTCTTAGGATTGTTTTCTAATTGTTAATTAATGCCTTGTTATTAGATGGCAATATAGATAAGTTACAGGACGCCGCTGCTTCCAAAGTTAGTGAGAAAAGAAAATTTGACCATATAACTCCAGTCTTAAAATTATCGAAGCAGATATTATAGTCAAGCCACAAGTACGATGAGAAAACATATAGCTTCGCTGCAAGTTTAGATATCTCAACCAAACAGCCGCTTTTATATAGCTAGCATTGTTACTGGTATTCCCTTCAATTTTCTGCCTTCCGTTACAAGAATCTCTTTTGAAACTCTTTTATGGCCTAGCTTGCTTCAGGTTTGAATGTACTGTTAGCAAGTGTAATTATTTTTGGTCACGAGTTTAGAAGCATGTCTACAATTAAACCTAGAGACAGAAATAGTAGGGCTATTCTCTGGCGTCAGTAACATAAAGCGCTATTAGCAATATTTAGTACAGCCTCCCCCGGGTCTCCGATTCTGGGAATTGGCTGGGTCACCGAGGACGTCAAGCTGGCGAGACCTGTTTTCCTGCCCAACTAATACATCAGCTATGCTATGCTAATCAGAGTCAGCCATCCGTTTAGATGACACGAGCCCATTGGTGATTTTTAATAGCAAGCCAATCAGCGGTGAGATTGCGGAGTCGTTTGGACACTAATCACTGTTTTGCGACAGTCGCACGTCATTGAACATGATATGTTAATTTTTCTAATTTCACATGAAAAATCATTCTGCCAAAATCAGGATATGGCTGAATAAGTCATCATCCTGTGACTCGAAATATGATTAAGGAGAAACAACGAAGAAAATAAGAATTTCATACGTCAAATATCTTCAGTACATGCGAGGGAAGGTGACAATCAGGATCAGTTGATTAATCAGAAGGGAGATGACATCTACGGGGCTTTCAAGCTTTTGGCAAGAGGCTTCGCGTATACCCATAAACACAAGAAGACTGCTGAATTCAGTCGCCTCTGTTGAATATTTACCATTTCGATGGCTCGTTAACTGTACGGAGATAAAGAGATGCTCTCTTTACGAATTGGGTTAAATTTCAGGATGATGCTTCAGCTTGAGTACAGTTTGAATCTGAACGTGAAAAATCGAACAAGTTCTCGTCTCGGTCATGTAATGACTCGCCGGCGAACGTTGTACGAGAAAAAGGGAATTGTTCTATTCTGAACATGAAGGAACAGATCAGTGAAGCACAAGGTAAGAAAATCAGTAGCACTTAAATAACTGTTTCTGAAAACTGCTACTACTGAGTCCATTGAAAGCAAAACCTACCTTTAATTGCGCAATTGTTTGTTAGACTAAATCGATGGAATTTTTATCCTTTCCTTAATTTGAAAGTGATGTTGCTTCATTGAATTCAAACAACAAAGAAACTGACTGGCTGATTGATTTTTCTTGCGGTTGTTTACTGAAAATAAAACATTGAATTAAGTTTTCCCTCGAATGAAATTGTAACTTAATTAACGAAACAGTATATGCGTGACTGTGCTGAGATCTATTAAGCTTCAATCTTTCATGCGAGGTCAATACATGAACCTTGTCGTAAGTTCAGTTTTTGAAATTATCAGTTACTCGGTAATTAGGGTTTGTATTGACTAAAAAGTTTGCCCGAAACTTTGGCTTCATTTGTTCACTTTGTTGAAAACCATCATTGCTATTAGGCACTTTTGGCCAAAGGCGGATAAGAAGACATTACTTGGAGTCAATTGGGGTTGTACATTGCATAACAGTAAAAGTGATACTATTCAAAAGATAAATCGGAGAAAGGACTGTAATTTCGTGATAACCACTCCGCTTCAAAACGAATGCACTTAAAGCTGCGTTTATTGCAAGAATGGAATGGAAAAGCAATTTTTTTTGAAAATACTTACAAAGTAACTGCTCCGTAAAAATACTAATATGATAAGAAACAGCGTAAAAGGACAATCGCGACGGCCTACATTATGCATTGTGTATAGAAACAAACATACACAGGAGAAAATTTACTTACTTTTCCATTCGTTTTTAAGCATCCCTCAGTTGATTTCCTCGTACAAGATATTTTTTCTGGAAGATGGACTTTAAAAAGTTGTTATTGATTTGTAATAAAATCGTACGCTGGGCATGAGCTCGGATTAACAATTTATGCCATTTCTATGGGGAATCCTGAGGTGGTAGTGTTTTGGTTTTCAGCAGGGACACATTTCTTTTTGCAGTCTTAATAAATCTTTGATCAGTGCTAATGTTTAGTTATATCACAAGCTTCCGCATTCAGACTCCATGCGATTTAAAAACTTACGGTCTTTCAGTCGACATTCACGTGAAGTAAAAATTCCTAGTTTAAAATTTAACTGTAATCTCCAAAGAATAACGTAAAATAATCAAATAACTTTATACTTTGAGCTAATTGGTTCGTAATGAAGTACTTGATCAAAAGAGAGTATTTCTGGCATCGGCAACAATGATAAATCTTTTGTTTGTCAGGATTTTGCTTCAGACTTCCCAATTAAAACCATCCTCACACCGTAGACCACTGGCTATTACGCTTTCTTATAATGCACGTTGTGCCTTTTTATTATTTAAATTGTATCGCTAACGGCTAGCTTTTGAATACTTGCAGCCATTAATATTACTCACTTTGTTGATAGGCAGTAGAACGTTACTTGCGACGTTTTCTTAAATCAGTGAATTGCTTTTTTCTCTGTCTGTCTGAATACTACTTATATCATGGTGTCAGGATGCCATTCCCCGAAACCTAAGTATAATCGATATTAATCAGATAGCATCTTTGCAGTTGATAACAATTACAACCAACCAATGCAACCAGACAACCGACTAACGAACCAACTCAGCATGAATAGTTTATCGTTAATTATGTTCTTGTTGTATTAAGTTAGAAAATATTAAAACAATATTCAATTACGAATATTCGAGTGATAGGCCAGTCTGTCATTCGTGGTCACTCTTGAGTACTTTTAGACCGTTAGACTTGCTTACAAATGTTGGCGGCTTACTGAACATAAAATTATCGTAACATTGGTTTTTTTGGTGTTTTATTCTGACGGTTTAGCAAAGCAAAGCCATGTTAGACAACTTCATTGCACAAAGGTTTAATCTGCATCAGTTAAAAATACTGTAAAGAGTTGTGGCAGCGAAAAAAATTTTTTATCAGCAGTTCACTTACGTGATCGCTCGTGCAGAACGTCGCCTGACGTTGCTTCAAATTTTGAAATTTGACAAGCAATCATTCAACACAGCAGCCAATTGGGAGACGTTTTTTCTTCAAGTATTCACGCTTGTTTCCATTGTATACATTCTCGTTGCCATCGGAAACGCGTCAAAACTTTGTGAAGAGACTTGCGTGGTGTCGCGCTCAAATCGTAGTATTTGATTATTTCAAACATACGTTGCTACCCGGCATCAGTAACACAATAACACAGATCTGAAACTAACAAATTATAACGATTAATCATTTTAAAACTTACGTCAAGATTTGGAAAGTACCAAGCTATAAACAGAACAGGATGGACTCTTGTAAGTTTGGTCTGACTTTTTTTTTACGTTCGCTTGAGTAACATAACCTTATAACAGTTAAACTGTGATGCGGGCATTACTGTTTCACTGCATTCTCGTCCCCAGAGCCGCTTGTCCCTCTTAGCTGGCTGGGCCTGTGCACGAGAAACAAGTGGCTCTGGGGACACACGATTTGATTCGCTGAAATCAAACAACACAAGTGTAACGCAATCGCCAAATAACGCCTGCGTAGGAGGCTAGCTAATACCAAGACCCTTTGGAAAATTAACTGTGTAACTGCCGTGCATGGACGCAAACGAACTTCAGGGCGTATGGCATAGGTAGCCTATACGGCGGAAGCGCCATGGAAAACCGCATTCCGAAATCCCTGCTTTCAAGGGTACTAGGTGGTGCACTAATCTTTGACTGCCGGTGATGATGCACGTCAATTGCCTGAATTAAGATAAATTTTGTAAGGATGTCGTAGTGTACTGGCAAGAGTTAGTCCACGCCGTTCCTTAGACGAGAAGAGACGGATGTAGTCAATATAAGAAATGCTTACTTATTCTCGGCGCTAAATTCGCATTGAAAATGATAGTTGTTAGTCGGTTCATTGTGATCTTTTAATTTTTCTTGAGCAGTTAATTCTTTAAGAACCTTGTGATCTGCTTTGCCGGCTTCTGTTCTCAAACAACCCCCAAACATTCTTTCCCCCATCCTTCCTTCAAATTGTCATTTGCCCGTAACATTACAGTGTTCAAAATTGTTCCACCAAAATAAACTGATAAATTTCTTTCAGCAGTAAGAAGGCATCCAGCAGAGAAGTCAGCAACCTTGATTTTATTATAATTAACATGTGGTCATTTAGGAAAAAAATCGTCCTCTGAATGGCTCTACTGAAAACGTGAGGTGGAAATCAGTAGGCTGAAAAAAGGAACTTCGGGAACAAGAGCGGAAAATAACCATCAACCTTGACCGTACGTGTACGTGGGCGCTTATAATTACGCCATTGAAGGGCGTTAAAATTATCAATAATCATACAACATTAAATTTTATAATCATACAAAATTAAGTTTATTCCCTTCCAGTGACACTTTTCAAGCGTAGTTGACTGCTTTGACGATGACGTCTGTTGACCAGCCCTTGCCTGTAAGGGAAAAAATGGCGGAAACCGTATTCAAAGGTTGGAATGGCCTCGCCAAATTTCCCCTTTGGTTTATGTCGATTCGATCGCGCGCCAGCTTATTCAAGCTAACATAACATACATCATAATTGGTTGGAGAAATTTAGCTGTGCTACTTTTTCTTTATAATGCCTCCCACCTTCCCCTTTCTCTAACTTTATACTTAATTTGCATCCATCCTTTAGAAGTAGGACGCGGCAGCACGCAGGCTAGCTAGGGTCAAGGCAATATAAATCAATATAATTTGGTTTTATCAACTGGGTTGATAATGTCAATTGGCCACCGTAAAGAGATTCAAGAGCTGACGTTTCGAACGTTAGGCCTTCGTCGGAGCGAATCGACGAAGGGCTAACGCTCGAAAACGCCAGCTCTTGAATCTCTTTACGGTGGCCAATTGACATTATCAACCCAGTTGATAAAACCAAATTATATTGTTATACTTCCCACCGACGCAGCACCACAGTTTCTTTAGAAACTTACCCCCTCAATATAAATCAAGGCTACTTGTAATTGTTGCGTCTTCTGACATCAAGTTGTCTGCGTTATCGATCTTTGATCGAGGTTTTACATATTACACCTGACATGTAATACCGCTTGCAGTATGTATAATTTTGTTACACCGTTGTAACATCCACATTGGTCTGGTGATATTAAACACTCGGCAAATTCGTCAATCAATCTGACTAATAGAAATGCTTTTCGCCAGGATTACAACGCACGATCAGTGAACCCCGAACAATCGATGGACTCAACTCCGATCGATATCTCCCCCAGCTGAATTCTCTCACGTACGCCGGACTCGAAGGAAGTTCTTTTCCCTCCCACATACGCACGTCACACACCCATGCACGAAAGGCATGAACGGCTATTTGATATTTTGTTAATTTTCACATCGTAAGTCATGATAAATCGATTTTGGCTGGAGACTGAATTTTTAACGTTAGAAATATTTCTGCGTTGTTTTTTCCGTGATCAGACTTAAACTACCACGGATAATGCTGACGAAACTTGCCAGTTGAAAGTACTTGTGGCATGGCTTTAACAGACTACAGTACGGATCTCATATTATCTTTTTCCAGCTTTGATAGAAAATGGTGCTCGACTCTTCACTCTGAAAGTCTCGTTCACTGTCATTTGTTCTAAACTACAGTCTTCTCTGCGAGAAATTTTCCGAACTTTAGCTTATCTCCTGAAGTCACCTGATGAAGTTTCCTCGCTCTTTTTCTCCATTTTTGTTAAAATTATGTTATTCAGTTTTCGATTTGCCAATGTTTATTAATGAATACGAAAAAACTTGTGTTTGGCGACAAGGAAACAGAGTTCTGAGAATTATCATAGTAATACGGTTTGTAAAATCGGTGCATCATAGACGTACAAGTTCTACCAGATACCAGAGATTCTACATTATACAAGACTTAGGAAATGGGTAGACTGCTCACAGCCTCTCTCTCGGTTGGAATGTGCATGTGGTGTTGAAAAGTGAAAGAGTGGTCGGTAGTGTGGTGGCTGGGAAAGAGTTTAATGTGCGCTCACACTCGCTTGCCGTTCTCTAGCGCTTTTTTCACCCCCTAACCCTAACCCTAACCTGGTAACGGGCTCTTGCTGTAACCCTAAAATAGTACTAGTTACAGAAAATAACTCGTTAAAAAGAATGTCAGTCAAAAAATAACAATTGACGTAATCGAACATCTTGTTTTCATACTAAAATAATAATAATAATAATAATAATAATAATAATAATAATAATAATAATAATAATAATAATAATAATAATAATAATAATAATAATAATAATATAATAATAGTAATAATAATATTGATGACAATGATAATGATAATGATAATAATAAAATGTCAGCATTGTATTGAGAGAAAATGGCTATCAACTGGAGGTTCTCCAGATGTGTGAAACCAGGGTGGGGAGGAGGGGCAGAAGACTCCTCGAAGACTCGAGACTTGTTTGTATCTGACCTCACCGACCCCGTTCTGACCCCGCCGTCTTGATAGGCTGTCACGTGATCTACCTCGAACCCAGGATGTTTCAGATCCATTTCCGCCATGTTGGATTTGTTGGATGGCGGAAAATCGTTAAACATGCAAACTAAGCATTTTTAAACTACCAGTACTGCAGTTTTAAAGTCTGATTTAAGGTAGACGCTGACCCAAAGGTACGAATGAAATAAGTGCTTTAAAAACGATTTTTGTTCCTCTTTATTTCTTCAAAGGTCAACGAGGTGATCAGAATTAATTCCTGAATGATGCCAGGATATCTTTTATCGAGTTCAGAGCAAGAGAGAATTGGAGCGAAGTACATGTGTAACTCTTGTGGTCTGCTGTTAAGAGATGCTATGCAAACAGGTTGTGGGCATTTCTATTGCAGTTCATGTCTTGGAAGTTTATTTCAGTAAGTGTTTTGAAACAGCTTTTAACCTTCTAGAGTCGATTCTACAGTCAAAGAAGAGATTGCATAAGCTTAAGTTAAAATAACTGCATGTCCTAGCCCGCCTGGATTAGCTATTGCTAGTTGCGGGCATGCCCTTTTTGTAACATTTAATTTAAAGTGTGAAGAGAAGTGAAGTAAATGTTGTTTGCAAAAACATATTGCATGCTTAACCTAATGGAAATTTAACATGTAAATGACAGATATTTTTTGTTTGCTAATGCCCGAGGCCCATTTATGGTTAAATTATCTTTTTTGGTATTTACATTTTCCTCCCCAGACCCCACGATCCTTCTGGTCTGCATCAGGGATCGAGACCCCTGGCCACCCAGATTGGTCAAGATTTTACAATGAATCTGTGAATTGTGGAATTCTGGTGTTGGGGGTGGCCAGAGGTCTCTATCGCTGTCGCAGACCAGAGGGATTGTGGGCTCTGGGGACAGGAACATTGGATTGTATTTAAAAATAGAGGCCAAATTTCACTTCAGGGGTGATCAAGGCCACACATTTTGAGGTCCTGGGGTTAGTCGAGCCATGACATCAAACAAGGACAGGTTTCCTTGTGTTCCACTGTTGTGTTGTTCTCCTTACATTGTTGTCTTTATGCAGATGTAGTTTGAACAAAGAGATATGTGGAATTACCAGAGATTCTAACCCTTTGAAATAGGATGTTTGTGGGTGTACCTCTTCCCCCCCTTCCTTAAAAAAGCCGGAGATTACCACAGAAAAATGCATTTCATTACTTTGCCTTGTGATTGGATTAAAAAAGCTGCGTCCCTTTTTCAACCAATAAGGAATAAAAGTAAAACCAATCATGACTTGCGTGCATGCATTTCCTGCACTTTGTGTCGGCTACATGTAATTACTTCGAGTTTTGATTGGATCACTGGATTGTCTCCGTCCTTTGTAATTGGCCAGAGTAGTTACTTTGGTTTTGGTTTTGGTTTTATCAAACTCACTTGAAACTCACTCACTTAAGATATACATGCATTATGATAGGTAAAACTTCATTTTAACTTACCAGGTTTTGCTAATCAAAATTAATTTGTTTATCAGAAATGGATCTTCCAAAATGACCTGTTTACAGGACCAAACAGAGTTTCTTGCAAGAGAGGTGAGATTTTAGTCTATTGTTTTATGAAATAGTATATTTTATCTTGTTCATAGTACACTACCCAAAATTACTGTTGTGATTTTGATAATCAACTTATAAACCAAGAAAAATCTTACAAAGCATTCCCAAAAGAACATGATGGGATTGGCCAGAGATATAAGAAGAATCTATTTTGTCAAAAATCAAAGAAAGAACTTGTAGTAAGAATCTTGTAAAACCAACTTTTAACTTGAAATTGTATGGTGGCTCCATCAAATAACCATATAGCAGTGAACATTTTTAGCCACAATGATGGCATTGGATGCTTGATATGGTTAGCTTCTTTATATAACAGTAAATTCCAGTTGTCAATGAATTCCTTACAGCACTATGTGTAATGTCCAAATTGATAGTCTGATGTTCGTATTGATGTTCATAAAAAAAGTTTGATGCTTGTATTGACATTGGTATTGATAGTATTGCAAGATTTCACCAATTATGTTTCGAATTCCTTGCATTTGTTGTTTGCATTACAGCCACAATGCACTTACTCGGTCTTGCATTTGTCCTTTGGTACTTGTGTTGCATGCATTTTGCCCTTTCTTGAATTTATTGACTTCATCATATTTGGGATGACACTCTTCAATAATAACGCAACAACAAGAGTGACGACAGACGTTTGACTCTTGTGGACAAACAAGTAATTTTCAGGTGATGGCTTAATGTGGCACACATTGTGAAAGCCACAAAAACACTCTTAATCACCTGATTTTAATCACCCGCACATGCTTTCCCATTTTTGTTTATATGAAGAGAAGTTATCCTCTGTTTTTCAATAATTATTGTACCGATACTCTTTATATTATTATTTATGCATTATTCATATATGTTTTTGTCTGTTCAGGTATTTCCTGATAACTTTATGCGACGTGAAGTTCAAGCCTTTGTTGTTCACTGTACATTCATGGATGATGGATGCAAATGGAAAGGACAAGTGAGACACTTAGAGGTAAAAAAGTTTGATGAGGCAATTTGCTTACAAAAGGATTTCTGCAAACGTCCATGTATAAGCCGAACCCCAATTTTGAAAAAATGTAAATCACTGAAGACAATAAATTTTAAACTACAAGAGAGGTTCTACAGACAAACAGGGATAAGCAAGTACACTTCCAAGACACAAACACAGTGGTTGTTGAAGCTTCGAGATGAATTAGGTCCTTACAAAGTGAAATTGCTCTCTTCAATTGATACAATTTTTTCAAAGCTACGTGTATCACTTAAAAACACTCTTGAACTTGAAATTCGTTCATGATTGAAACATTTAACGAATGCTTAGTGTCAAGTGTAAAATTTTGATTGTGTGCATACATTATCATTTCGCTGACAAATGAATTCATCATGTGCCGCAAAAACACACGGAGCTTTCAATTTGAAGCCTAAGAATTTGAAGGTTTTTCCCTGAAAAAGGAAATGATGATGGAAGATGATGGAAGTCAAAGAGCAAATTAAAGCTTTGCCGCGTTTGTCATTGAGAAAGCTTGTGCAAGCTGACAATATATTAATTCCCACAGGACTGTTATCTTTGGACTTCAAAACAGTCATTTTTGGGAAACTTCTAGAAATGAAACTCAACTCTTGAATAAAACTTATATCAATAGAATCAAGTGATTTCCAACAGACGTCAATCGTGCCATGTGCAATTTTCGAGAAGATTTTCAGTAAATGTCAGATCTCTTTTCATGTGCAATTGTAGTGATGTCATTGCAGGTGTGCATACCCCAGATAATAAAAAAAACAATTGACTGTACAAGTCATGCTTGTGATCTTAATCCATCATTTTTATTTTCTTGCTATAATTTGTAAAGTATACACTGCTGCCTTGCTAAGACTCACCAGCAATAAAATGAGAGATTTATACTCCTTTCGTATTTGTAACCAGTAATTGTTATTAATTTATGAGCTGCCTACAACAGGGCTTGCAACTTTATTTACAGTACATGTTTATTCACTGTCTCAACCCAGAACCACATGAACAGCTGCGAGTTCCTTAAAATACCATGTGTACATCCTGAGTGTGGCATGCAAGTGAAAAAGGGTGATCTTACTGAGCACTTAGAAAAAGAATGCAAATGCAGACTGGGAAACTGTGGATTCTGTAAAAAGCAAATCAATCGTAACAGGATGAAGGTAAGATAGAAAGAAAAAAAGACCACATGTTTTGTTAAATCTTGTTGACTAACTTGGTTTCATATCATCAGGCATGTGCTGGATATTGCTGGGTTACAGCAGCTTGCCTGTAGTTCAAGAGGTCTGCAGGATCCAGAATTACATGTACACCTTCCTGGCTGCCAATGTGACTGAAAAATTGCACTGATAACCAGAATTTTACAACTGGTTGCCAGTGGATGACCAACTTCATGTATTTCTGGGACTACGTAACATATAGTTCTCATAGCCACGTTTACGTTAACTTTGATCTTTGGCCAAGGTCATTACACTGAAATAAGATTTAGATCACCTTGTCAAGAACTGACTTTTTAGGGACCAGTCATTATTTAGCGGGTGGGGAGGGCCACTGTATTTGGGGGGAGGGTTACCATTTTTTTAGCTCGACTTTGGGGAGGGCCATTAATGAGGGCAAGGCTACGATTTTTTGAGATTATAAGTATTTTAATACAGCGCGACTTTAAACGTTAACTGATTTTGATTTGGGTCACCTCTAGTGGCCCTTGTATGTTTTAAATTTGTCATTGGTTGCAGCATGAAAAGTGAAATATGGAGCTTTTCAAATAAAAGTACATGTATTATAAGGCATTCAGCAAAGTGAAATTAACAATAACTGACAAACAAGTTAATAATAAGCTCTACTTTTGAACAGAAACATTATTTCCTTTAATTGAGAAAAAATATCATCATGATGAAGACTTTATCAAAGTGTCAGAATATTTAGCTTGATACAAACTAATTGTGGACACAGACTCCATGTCTAATCTGGGGCTACCGTATTTAGAACTTCTAGCGTTCTCTGAGAGGTGTGCGCAGTCTTGCGCTTTGCTGCTGTTCTGTTTTTTGGATCGCGATTTTTTTCTTGAAGGCTCCAAAATCAGCCTAAAAGAGATTCGAGGTTTTCCTTCGAAGTTCTGGTAGCTTTGTTGTTGTGGTTGAGCCAGTCAACAGTCAAAATTAGCTCATTTTCAGGACTTGATATTAGCGCTATAGTATGAAAAAGTTTTCCTTTGTCCTAAACAGGGAATCACAGCATGAAAAGATAAACTTTACTGTAGTGTAAAGCCAACTTAAGGCTGGCATAACTGTCGTCTGTTTTAAGCCGCTTTACTGTTTAACAAGCTTTAATTCATAGCGTAAAGTTGGGAACTGTAATTTTACGCAAATCTCTATTTGAATCGTGTTGTTTATGTGTTAATGATTTTTGCCCAAAATAGGGTCAGGGTTTCAGATCAGGTCCCCCCCCCCCCCCCCGGGGTTGGCATTACACTGGCGCAGCACGGAAATAATGTCCTCGTCAAACTTATGTGACGTTTTTAGGCCTGCCATAATTACGCTGGGTCTTTTTTGTAAACTCCTGTTATCCTATTTTGCCGTTGAGGAGGGTCACAATTTTTTTTATTTGAGTTGGGGAGGGTGAGAGGGCCACAACTTTTTGGCCAAACTTTTTCTCAGTTTTAGTGGCCCTTCCCACCCACTAAATGATGACTGATCCCTTATCTAGCCACTAATTCTGAAATAGAATTGAAAGGGGTATTCCTGTTAATCTATGAAGAAGAAAAATTTTTGATGACCACAAATTGCTAGCTGGTGACCAAAACTTTTTATTTAATTGGCAGCTGGCAGCAAGGTCTTAATGTAAACTTAATCTTGGACCCTGGTGTGATCTGTTCAAGACAACTTGCTAGTTTTAAATATATTTTAACAATGCTCGTGAGAGGTTTAATGTATCTACGTGACTGTACATGTGTTCATGACAAGTGTTTCTTTATTTTAATTACAGTGCGAGTCATTTTATGTTCAATCAAACTGTGAGTCTTTTTATCTGCGGTTGATTTTCAGCTGCATCATGAGAAAGAATGTCCAGCATATCCAGTTGTGTGCGAAAAATGCAGCAAAGATGGCATTGCTAGAGCAAAGGTTGTTTGCAGTCGTTCATGTATTCAACTCTAATAATGATTATTATTATCAATATACACGGCCAAATTGAAATTCGGCCTCATCAAAACACACGCGTCGCGGGCCGGAACGGCCCTGAAGCTGATTGGTTCACGCGATGAATTTAAACCAATCAGATTACGTTCAGGCCGTTTGAAGCGGGAAAACCATCGAGGTGCGTACAAGCGAACAGCAAGCTTCAAAACGCATATAATTTGGTTTTATCAACTGGGTTGATAATGTCAATTGAATCTCTTTACGGTGGCCAATTGACATTATCAACCCAGTTGATAAAACCAAATTATATTGTTATACTTCCCACCGACGCAGCACCACAGTTTCTTTAGAAACTTACCCCCTCTATTCAAAACGCATAGTTTTCAGAGAGAAAAATCGGTCTACTTGTTATAAATGGGAAGAATGCAAACAAAAAATTCGGATTTAGACTTGAAGATAGGCTAGACGCAAAAGCACAATCCAGAAGAAACAAAGAAAACAAGTTCTTTTCGTCTTTACAAGAAGCGAAACATCGTTTGCTTGATTCCTACGGTCGAGCAAAATTACCTCGGCTGAAGTACTACGGGAATTTTACCCCGACGATCAACTGGAAATTGTAAGTTTGTTAAATATTATGATTATCTATGAGTTCTTAACTCATTGGCGATTATTTCAGAGACATTGTAGCTATATCGGCAAAGTTCTGCACCTGTTCAGAACATATGGGTCTGGCTTTTAAAGTTACAACATTTTCAGCGCGAAGTAAGTTCTTGTATTCTTGAAAACGTTATTAAATTTGTGAGTCATCAGGGTGTTATTTGACCTTGTATATTGATAATAATGACAATAACATGACTTTTATCGGGAATATTGTTTACTGGCACCCTTGCAGTGTCATTTGCGACCCTCGTGCTTCACGCTCGGGCCGCAAATGACACTACGCGGGCACCAATAAACAATAATCCCTCAAAAAGTCTTTTTAATACCCTATTATATGTACAGTAGTCTGCACTCCTTTTCCATATAAAGCAAACGAAATACGATTCTCATTTCAGTGATGGATCCAGACCTTGACCTAAGGCAGGGGGGCGGGAGGGGTGGAGGGGGGTTTCAATAATTTAGTTGGGGAATCTTGTGCGATTCCGAATACTTGGCCGTTTACTAAAAATAAGGGGGGGGGGGTCCTCCGAGATCCCCACCCTGCGTGAAAGCAAAACAAACCACAGGAACAATGTCCCTAGCCCTTAAAACAATAGCAAATGCTATCAGTAGAAATTCAAGGTAATTACGAGAGCTTCTACATGTACACTACTGATTTATGATTGTGATGAGCTAGTGTGTTATTCATTCTTATAATCACGCGACGCCTTGTTATTTATGCTTCAGTTGTTGCAGCATCAAGATCCAGTCATGGGAGACTGTGATGGTGTACAGGGACCATGTCCATTCTCACAAATTGGCTGTTCTAAAACCGAGGTATAACTATTTTTTTAATAAATAAAACTAGCAGAGTAATACTCCCGACCTCTCGCAGCAAATGTAAACAACCCAATTTACCCACCACAACTCTTAACAAAGGAACAAAAATTAAGACCTTGGGGGTTCGCAAGGTCACTTGCGTAACGAATGCGTTCGCTGCATTGAAGTGCATGGAACTATGGACTAGCGGATGTGTTCGAAAACGAGGACCCAAAAGTAAAGACTAAAGTCTTCGAAGACTAAAGTCCACTGGTCTAAAACGAAGACCCTGCGGTGTAAAACGAAGACCCGTGGTCTAAAACGAAGACGCTATGATCTAAAACGGAGACCCACTGGTCTAAAACGAAGACCCACTGGTCTAAAACGGAGACCCACTGGTCTAAAACGGAGACCCACTGGTCTAAAACGAAGACCCACTGGGCTAAAAACTTTTTTTCAGGGAAAGAATATACAGTAAGCTAGTTGCTCTCATTTCTGAAGCGCCAAAATTATAATGTCATCTGAGCGCCCTACAAACTAGTCTTCGTGCAGCCGTCTATTATCCCGAATAGACGGCTGCACGCAGGCTACTGACAAACTTGGCAGTTACGTTATCTCAGTCGGTACAAAACGTGTGAAATTGTGTAATGCATCGCCAAAGGCACCTTGTCCAAGCCACTTTTTAACTTGCAGACCGTTACAATCAATAGGTCTATTTTCGACACTTCCCAGGACCAGCAGTTGATATGTGAATTATCTCGTGTAGTATACGTACGTCGTGTATCGTTTATCATTCACCTTGGGAGAATAAACACCGGAATGCGTTGAAGTAGTTTAGTAGACAACAACAGATACTGTAACTCAAGAATTTCAAGAATTGGCTCGCATGTGAGGGCACTAATTAAAAATGGGGAAAAAATACCATGTAGACATCCAGAAATCCGCACATCACAATGAGCATGTTGAGAATAGAGGGGGTAGGGTTCTAAAGAAACTGTGGTGCTGCGTCGGTGGGAAGTAGAACAATATAATTTGGATTTATCAACTGGGTTGATAATGTGAATTGGCCACCGTAAAGAGATTCGAGAGCTGACGTTTCGAGCGTTAGCCCTTCGTTGGAGCGAATTGATACATTTAATTGGTAGTTTTACAGCATTCTTCATGTTTTTTTTGGACATTCTACGTAATCAGGCGATGTGAATTTCGGACTGCAAGGCGCGTCTGACGTCTCGGCTCGTCTTCTCCTTTTCCTGTGGATTCACAGGCCTGTGTAAATTCATAGTAGTCCAAACTTCTTCATTTGAAACATTTTGATCATTATTCCAAGTTTACGATTGGTGAACTGTTGAATGACTGCACTCAGGGACTGCATGATTATCGCCAGCCTGGTTTCATTCTGTTTCATTACACGCTGAAAGATGAGGTTGTAAGGTCACTATGCACGTAATTGCTTGTACTCGTATGCGTGCCATGACAGAATACGCTGAGCCTATTCTCATTTCCCGCTTTTTTATACAGGTACTCAGCCACAGCCAAAAGAAAGAGCACCTGGAACAAGAAAACACGTACCACACCACACTTGTTCTACACCATGCTATACGACTGAGCAGAGAAGTGGAGGCACTGTTGATGCGCGATCCCAGAATCATGTCCAGAAACCCGCATATCTTTACAAACTATGACGGTGTGATTGCAGATCTGCTTGCTCAAGTTCAGACCCATGCGGGTGAAACCAGGGACCTGCGAGAAAAATGCCGAGAGCACAGCGAAAGAATCACTTCTCTGGAGAGAAAAGTGGCTGCAGGGAATTTGCCAGGGGCAGCTCCTTCTTCTCAAGTGCCTGGGGATTTTGGTGTTGCAGCGCAAAACCCAGAGCTTACACGACGGGTTACTAACCTTGAAAACAGGACCGCTGACCACGAGGTTCTTTTGGTTGAGAATAATCGTACGATGGAGGAAGCGAGGCGTGATATTGGTAATGTAAAAAGACAGCTTGATACCAACCAGGAGAGTGTCAGGAGGCAGGAACGAAGGATCGAGTCCATCGAGCACACACTGGCACTAAGAAACGTAACGTTGGCTGATTTAGAGGAGTACGTGAGACAGCAAGAATTCTCGAGCTACGACGGTCAACTACTGTGGAAGATTTCTGATTATGCTCGCAGACGAAACGACGCCGTTACTGGGCAACAGGTGTCCTTCTACAGCCCTTGTTTCTACACCAGTCGCTATGGATACAAGATGAGTGCACGCCTCTATTTAAATGGAGATGGCATGGGCCGCGGCACGCACATCTCGATCTTCTTCGTTGTCATGCGCGGCCAGTATGACGCGTTACTCCGCTGGCCATTCAGACAGAAGGTCACCTTCATGTTACTGGATCAGGACAACGTGGAACACGTGATCGATGCCTTCAGGCCTGATCCGAGCAGCTCCTCGTTCCAGCGACCAAGAAGGGAAACAAACATCGCCAGTGGATGCCCCATGTTCTGCTCGCTAGCTGAACTTAACAATCACGCTTATGTTCGGGATGACACGATGTTTCTGAAAATGATTGTGGATACCTCTGATCTATAAAGTGAGACTTTGTTTAACCGTTTGACAAGCTAAAAGAAAGCAGCACTGCAGTTTCAACATATTTTCATGCCATTTAACCTTGAGTTAATCGAATGATGTCTGTTGTCATTTTCCTTTTATCCTTCCTTTATACTATGCATTGTAGGAGATGGAAGCAAGATAGAAACGCTCTTTGTTGAATAATTAATTATACAAGAGCTTTGGTAAGATTAATGTGCCCTAAGCTAATCTGAGTGAAAGGAGCATGTGTTTGTGTGTGTTCGTGTGTGCATTGTATTAGTATATTGTTATTGCTGTGCGATAGACATGGAACATAGCGATTTTCCTTAAATTAATGCACGAAGCAGCAATGCTTCAAAGAAATAAAAAAAAAATAATTGGAAATGAAAAAAGAAGCAAAAAAAAAAGAAAGAAACCATTGGAACTGAATAAAAAAAACGTTGAAAAAGTCGATAATCTTCTCGGAGACGGAGCAGTTTTATGTGTTTACAAAGTAAAAGTGATAATATGGCTTTGGAAAGCTTAATTGATTTGATTTTGACTAAACAATGGGAGTTGGTCAGGGTCTCGTTGGTTTTATGTTGTGGAATACAAGCCCTCAGCGCGGAGAGTATTCTCAACAGATTATTCAGAATTCGGCGCTTTCGAGAACATTTCTTCGTTCAATATCGGACAGACAATTTGTTACCATTCGTTTAAGTAAGGATTTGGGATATCGGAAAATTGCAGTAGAGCAAGATCACGTGTTACGTGCCTTTCTTGAAGGAGTGCTTATCATCTTTCGTTTTTGGTGTCTCTTGTGCTGACCTCCTCGCGGTAGACACCGGTAACGCTTTTTGTTCGTTGTCATCGTTTCATTGCTGTATTCGTTTGGGCTACGTTTGCCTGTACTATAGGAGAGATTGAAAGAGAATTCATGCAATCAATCGTTAGTGGGTGCACAACATGGAAGCTGTTTTGCCATCAATGAAGATCTTTTATTGCTCGTGGGAAAATATGAACGCAATAAATTGGCCTCGCTCCCAATGTGTGGCTTGATAGCTCAGTTGGTTGGGCGTCGCACCGGTATTCGTGGAAGTCACCGAATTCCGTTGAAGTCCTGAATTTTTTCAGGCTTCTTTATTCTCACTTTAATGAAGATCTCTTTGGAGTTGAAACAGTTTATACTCTGTTTTGTCACTTTCATATCCTCTTCTCTCCATATAAAAAAGTCGTGCTATACTTCTAATGTGAACTTGGAAGTAGTTGTTTCCAGATGTCTTTTGTGCAAAGCAAATTGAAGCTCGAGCGGACTGACGGAAAGTTATCATTTGTAATAAAGCGGCTAACAGCACAGCCATCATTTTGAGAGAGACAGCAATACGTGGATATGCGTGGTCTGTTGGAAGTTGAATATGAGGTAATGTTTTCCACAGCATAAAATCAAATGAGACTTCAAACGTTGCTCGATGATTATGTTTTCTGAGCTAAAAGGCTGATAGTATCCACGTTACTAATCGGCAATCGCAAACTGAACATGTTTTTTTGTGGAGTTAGAACTTCTTTGTTGTAGGCTATTAATATTGCGGGCACGTACAACTTTTGCTGAGCCAACATGCAAGGAAATCTTGCGTCAGTCGCTGAAAGGTTTTGTGGCCTATTTGTCTTCCAGCAGAGATCTAGAGCTAATATTATTTTAATACGACCTGAAGTTCTGTCCAGCGATGTATGTGCCAACATAAATGCAGGGAGACCGGTGTTTCTGACCGATTGGCAAAAAGTTGTGTGGCTTGCACGAGTTGCTAGATTTGGCAGTGTTATTTGTGTGTGTGAGGGGGGGGGGGGGGGGGGGGTGAAGAACGGCAAAGGTTCTTTGCAAGACGTTCACATAATTAAATCAAGTAGATTCAACGATGCTTACTTCCGGAGTCTTCTATTTATTCAGAAACATTGATACTTTGAACTGGGCTCCTTGAACTGTTTAAAGGTTTTGTGCCATATATTCAGTTTCATTACACCGTTTTGTTTGGTCGATTGTTGAACATTGTTAACTATATTAAAAGACATTGTATTAAAGCTACTTAGGTATTATACAAACTGCTTTAACTTTGCCTTAAGTTAAGCTCAAGAGATATAAATTCTTAGTCAAGCTGTTGCATGATTTCAGTGTTAAAAATTCGTGTTATGCTTCTGGACTAATCAAATTCGCTAAACACCGCCAATAAAATTTGCCCTTTAACAGGTAACCTTGTTTCTGCGTTTTTGTTTAACCTTTACGGATATTACGCAAATTGTCCAGGGACTCTGTTTTCATTGGGTCCAGTAAGAGTTCTGGTTGCATTTTCGTGAAATTCGAAAGCGCAGTCAGTAAAGTTAAGTCATTTGGCACCCATACCTAACGATAATCGAGCACCCCATCTCCTGGGTGTGTCTGGACTTAAGAACACGAACGAGAAAACGAAGCGTGTCAGACAGTTCTTAAAGCTCGACCACGAGCAAACCTGAAGTTGAAAATGCCTTAAACACAATCAAAGGCTCTGCAGTCTTCACGTCTTGAAAAATATCTTGTCCTTCAGTATAAAAGGCCTCAATAAGAGAAAATCGTAACAGACCCATCACTCTGTCTCTGTTAACATCTCTCGCGTCCCCAGAGGCCGCGCTCCTTTTGGTCAGCACCAAGAATCGCGACCTCCAGCCGCCTCCAAAACCGGAAGTCCGTGATTCACGGACTCATTCTCAAATCTGACAAATCTGATTGGCTGAAATCTACAGAACGAGTACTCTGCGCATGCTCATAATTTGGGGGCGGCCAGAGGTTTCGATTTCTGGGTGCTGACATAAAGGATCGTGGCCTCTGGAGACGAGAATGTGTCAACGTACAGACAAAAGCACCCCACGTCGTTCGTAAACTCGCTCGCGTGACAAAATAAAAAGCGAGAGAGCGGCGCGCGAAAACCCAATTACTAGAGCCTGCTCGCAGGCTAATTGGTTGACGATTGGTTTAACCGGCAAATTAGCGTAAGTGAACCGTGTATTTTCTCATTGTGATCGACGTAATCAGAACCTCGAGGATAATAAATTGGTGGTTTTCACGTCACGCAAATATCACGCAAGTTTTACGTATGCAAGAAATAAAATCGCTTACCATTAATTCAATAAATTGAGTCAAGAAATTGAAATACCGTAGAAGAGCAATGAATAAACAACGTGCCAAAGTTTCGGGGAGGTACAATATTCCGAACTCGAGTTATTTGGCGAAGTGTATCACTCCAACATGGCGGCCGGAAACCAGTGGAAACATCTGGAGTTTACTTTGGCTCTCTCAAAACGTTTCTTCTCGTTGTTAAACTTGAAAACATTCGCATAGACACTTCCCTCAACATATCGGTTACTCAAAACTCGAAAACATAAGGCGAATCGATATTTTCGCGCACGTAACATGTTACCTAGAAATAATGCCGATGTCACGCATTCTGAAAAATCTGAAATTCAAACTGTTCTGTATTGAAAACAAAGCCGTCTACCGAGCTGAAACCGGCCAGCAGATACATGTTTAAAAACGACTTTTACCTGAGGAAGTTGAAAACTCCAAATTTTTAATGTATCAACATGACACGAGCGTGGGACAAAGAAAAATTCAGAGTCCCCGACAGGAATAGAACCCATGACCTCCCGAACACCGGGCGGGCGCTCTATCCACTGAGCTACGAGAACTCCTGGAGAGCTAGGTCATTTTAACTGAGTTCTTATGTGACACGCGTCCCGCATACTGCATAGGATCAGCTGACATTAAATTTACCGAGCTGAAAATTTGCCATCACTCTTATTTCCAAATTTTTAATTTTAGTTTTTCTGACGTCACGTGAAAACCAAGAATACAGTAAAAACCCTCATAAAAGAACAAGTGGATTAAGAACCTCCAATTTGTTGAAAAGAAAACCATATACACAAGAACCAATTCTTGGTTTTCACGTGACGTCAGAAAAAACTAAAATTAAAAATTTTGAGTTTTCAACTTCAGGTAAAAGAATACAAGTAGGTCATTTTGGGTACAAAATCGAGATAAAGGCTGATTGCTGTAAAACTATCAAAAGAAGACGTTTTTTGAAGATCTAAACTTTTCTGAAAGCGACCGCGAGGTCCCTCGCTTCTCGCGACTTAGCCACTGTACTTGTTATCGCGACCTCGTCGTTAAAAAATTTATAAGGGCCGACTAGTTGCATGTCTACTCACAAATTTGAACGCTTTTCTAGACTACATATATCATAAATAACAGAGACACATGAAGACTACATTTATAAAGAAAATTGAAGAAAAAATCTAACCTGTACGTACGTCTGGCCACTCCCTCGAAAGAATAGGAAAGGAAGGAACTTGTAACCAGCTAAGGGGCGGACCATTAGAAATCGCGGGAGGGAAGGTCTGCACGATATTTTTTCCAAACTACTTTTTAAAAATTATGTTTTGTAAACTTTGGACCGTGACGTTTTAAGTACAGATGTAGGTCTTTTGGAGTCATAATCCTCGCAAGAATAGAGCTTCACTAATGAATTGAGCCATTAAAGGGAAAACAACTCATTCCGTTATATTAAATGCGTCTTTTTCTTTATTTAGAATTAAGAATCAGGAAACACGTACCATGAACTAGCCAAGGGTCGGGAAATGGTTTAATTTTTTTTTTGAAATGCCATACATGCAGATAAAGTAACAATCCCACCTCGAGAGATTCATTCAAACCAAGAAGTAAACACAGTGGGGCAGAATAAATCCTTGAGGGGTTGAGGTCTGTCCCCCATTGTACCTCACCAGGCCTGTTCCGACTTGTAGACAAGGTACTAATGTTATATGGGTGGCTGTAGTTCATAACTTGTTGTGTTGTTATTGTTTCAAAAGTTCATAAAAAAAACATTGCGATGTTTATTAACCGCTTTGAAGGAAAACTTCTAGTTTTCTTTATTATTTCAAATTAAATTTTATTGACCGGTCGGTTTCAAAATGCCAGTACCCGGTATGGCGCGCCATGTGTAGCAAAATCCTTTTTCGACACATCACGACACATTACGAGTCATCATGTGTCGAAAGGCATCGAAATAGCAAGGCATAGCTCGACATAAGTAACGTGTGATCCGTTCATCATGAAATGCGATCTCGAAATTATATTGGTTTCCATGGCTATAACAGGTAATACTATCTCAAAATAGATCGTTTCCATGTCTATACCCTTTGTATTATAAAATGTATCCAACTATGTATTCAAGTATTACAATAAAATAAATATAATCAATCATTATGTAATAATCCTGTGATTCCACTCTTAGTTTTATATATTTGTAAAAATGAAGGGTATTGTATTGTATTGTATCAATTTTATTATTCTTTCGCTGTGTCTTCATTCAGTTGTACATATAAAGCTAATCAGTGTTATAATTCACTAGATTTGGAACAAAACGTAACACGACACAATGCCTGAAGATGAAACAAGAACGTGTTGCCCGGGTATTCAATATTGCTATATTTATTCAATTCAATCCTTTTCCATTCAATTTAATCTTCATATTTATTCAATTCAATCCTTTTCCATTCAATTTAATCTTCATATTTATTCAATTCAATCCTTTTCCATTCAATTTAATCTTCATATTTATTCAATTCAATCCTTTGTAATTATTCAATTTAATCCTGATTCATTTAATTCAATCTTCATATTCATTTAATTTGTTTTCTATATTCATTCAATTGAATTTCTGGATTTATTCAATTCAATTTCTAATTTATTCAATCCAATTCTATATTCATTCAATTCAATCCGTCGTTATTCATTCAATCCGACGCTCTGGGGGTCTGGGTCAAACGGCAAAATTTGAGCAGGGTACTGGGACCTATGTTCAAGATGGCGGATACGGAAAGCCTTTTTGATGAAGATTCTGAGGTAAAGAGTTTCTTTGAGCATGTGATAAGCAGGACCCAGGAAATTATAAGTCAGGTTTCATTCATTAGCAGCGAGGACCATGTGTCTGAGGTGTTAATCCATATAGATCTGTTAGAGAGAACGGTAAAATTACCAGGTCAGTTGGCGAATATAGTAACAGACGAAACTGACGTAAAACAGTTGGATGATATAAGACTGGTGTTTTCTGAATTGCTTGAAAAGTTTCTCCAGCACTTTGGAAACAGTTCATCGAGGCCATCGCGACTTACATCTGCCCCTTTGCCATCAGTAAAGAATGGACGCCCGGGTAGACCATCGATAGATATTGCCCCTGAGGTGCTAGAGGATCTAAGAGGGCTAGGCTTCACGTGGGAAAAGATTGCCAGGATATTTGGAGTATCTCGTTGGACAATAATGCACCGTGTTCGTTTATTTGACCTAGAATATTTATCTTCCTTTAGCACCATCACTGATGAAGAAATAGACAATATCATTCGTAATTTCATTGCACGACATGGGTCAACTACAGGCGAAACATATCTCCGAGGACATTTCAGGGCAATGGGGTATACTGTACAAAGACGGCGAATCAGAGAGAGCCTAAACAAAGTAGATCCGAGGAACAGAGCATTGCGATGGGGTGCTCTGGTGTCACGAAGAGTGTACTTTGTTCCGTGGCCAAACTCGTTGTGGCACTTAGATGGACATCACTCATTGATTCGCTGGGGATTTGTGATTCATGGCTGCATTGATGGCTATTCGAGAAGAATTATTTTCCTTCATTGCAGCACAAATAATCTTTCCTCAACAGTTCTTAGTCTTTTCGAAAGTGCTATAGAACGAGATGGTGGACTGTGGCCATCCCGTATCAGAGTAGACTATGGTGTGGAGAACACTGCAGTATGCGATGCGATGGTTGCAACTCGTGGGGAGGGAAGGGGTAGTTTTATTGCTGGCTCATCAACAAGAAACCAAAGAATCGAAAGGCTTTGGAGGGATGTTTTCAGATGTATTTGCCACATCTTTTACTACACATTTTATGCAATGGAACAAACTGGTCTTTTAGATGTAGAAAACCCTGTTCACATGTTTACACTGCAATATATCTATTTAACAAGGATAAACTGTGCTCTATCTGAATGGATGGCCTCCTTTAATGATCATCCAGTTCAAACTGAGCACAACTGGTCTCCAAATCAGATGTGGTTAAATGGAATGATGAATCCATGTAATCCACTTGCAGTTGGTAATCTTGATGATAACCCTGAAGACATAACATTTTATGGTGAGGATCCCGAAGGGCAAACACCCCTTGAAGAGTCTGACAACAATGTTGAAGTTTTTCCTGCTCAGGTATTAAACATCAACAATCATGAACTGACAACCCATTTATCTAACTTAATTGATCCTTTGCAAGAGTCATCAAACTTTGGCATGGACATTTATGCAGATGCTCTCCAAATTGTTGTACAGAAACTCGGGCAACTTAACTTATGATGTTGGCCCTTTCCCTTTTTTGTTGTAATAACTAACTAAAGTAGAAATGGGAGGGGCTGTTTTTGTTAATGTGTTTGTTAATGTTTTATCTGAATGCAAATCCCCTTCAGCAGCGCTCGAGATTTTAGATATCAATGGTACTATTGTTGATAGAAAGTTCAAACAACTTGTTGCTAGCGAACTGTCGGAAAAGTTTTGCCCTTTGAAAATTGTAAACTTTTCGGTTGTCGATGAAATAAGTAACGAACTTGAACATTTTGTGGAGAAATCTCCGAATGAAAATTTACAAGAGGGTGATGCAGTTGCACCAACATTTTAATAGAGAAATCAATTATTTACGTAGTGATAAAGTAGAACGCTTTGAAATCCACGATGTTTAAAATTTAATGCTTGACCGTTTTCAATTTTAAACTAATCACTTTCCTGTCAAAGGTATGTGAAGGAAAATAAAAAAATAAAGTGTATTTCTTTCTGAACGACTGAATCAATTGAATGTTAAACTGAAGTTTGTCATGCAGTTGCTGTTTAAAAAACTGAAGTTTTCAGTGTATAAGAATAAAATAAATTTAAAGTAAGATGTCGTCAGTGGAATTAAATTTAAGTGCATAGATGTTTGCTTGATACCCATGTAGCTCTATTAAATACAATATTTGAAGTGTTGGTCGGTGAGCAGCTCTTTGCAAGACCTCATATGAGAATGACTCGCAACCCTTTGAGATAGAACAGTAGAATTACATGCTTACGAAAGCTGCTACACTGCTGAAAGTGTTAGTTGCCGCCTTGAACATTAAAATGTAGTGGACAGACACTGCAAGGTTGACCTTGAATTTCCTCCTACTTCATAAATATGTAATAATCTATCACTGCATAAACATTCATTGTTGAGGCTAGGTTATAATAAACTCATATTGTTTTTAAACCATCTGAAACATGAAAAGGAATCTTTCGAGTGTTTAGGAAAGAAAACAGCCCCTCCCATTTCTACTTTAGTTAGTTATTACAACAAAAAAGGGAAAGGGCCAACATCATAAGTTAAGTTGCCCGAGTTTCTGTACAACAATTTGGAGAGCATCT
>OX393563.1:8657941-8737941 GCA_947652115.1 Blastomussa wellsi
GAAAGTTCGGGAAATACTCGAAAAGGTAGACGAAGAGTTTTCGATTGTTAGTAGTATGCCAAGCCAAATGTAGCAATATTCAATATTGCTATATTTATTCAATTCAATCCTTTTCCATTCAATTTAATCTTCATATTTATTCAATTCAATCCTTTTCCATTCAATTTAATCTTCATATTTATTCAATTCAATCCTTTTCCATTCAATTTAATCTTCATATTTATTCAATTCAATCCTTTTCCATTCAATTTAATCTTCATATTTATTCAATTCAATCCTTTGTAATTATTCAATTTAATCCTGATTCATTTAATTCAATCTTCATATTCATTTAATTTGTTTTCTATATTCATTCAATTGAATTTCTGGATTTATTCAATTCAATTTCTAATTTATTCAATCCAATTCTATATTCATTCAATTCAATCCGTCGTTATTCATTCAATCCGACGCTTTCGTTTATTCAATCTGGGGGTCTGGGTCAAACGGCAAAATTTGAGCAGGGTACTGGGACCTATGTTCAAGATGGCGGATACGGAAAGCCTTTTTGATGAAGATTCTGAGGTGAAGAGTTTCTTTGAGCATGTGATAAGCAGGACCCAGGAAATTATAAGTCAGGTTTCATTCATTAGCAGCGAGGACCATGTGTCTGAGGTGTTAATCCATATAGATCTGTTAGAGAGAACGGTAAAATTACCAGGTCAGTTGGCGAATATAGTAACAGACGAAACTGACGTAAAACAGTTGGATGATATAAGACTGGTGTTTTCTGAATTGCTTGAAAAGTTTCTCCAGCACTTTGGAAACAGTTCATCGAGGCCATCGCGACTTACATCTGCCCCTTTGCCATCAGTAAAGAATGGACGCCCGGGTAGACCATCGATAGATATTGCCCCTGAGGTGCTAGAGGATCTAAGAGGGCTAGGCTTCACGTGGGAAAAGATTGCCAGGATATTTGGAGTATCTCGTTGGACAATAATGCGCCGTGTTCGTTTATTTGACCTAGAATATTTATCTTCCTTTAGCACCATCACTGATGAAGAAATAGACAATATCATTCGTAATTTCATTGCACGACATGGGTCAACTACAGGCGAAACATATCTCCGAGGACATTTCAGGGCAAAAAACAATATGAGTTTATTTTACGTAGAATTACATGCTTACGAAAGCTGCTACACTGCTGAAAGTGTTAGTTGCCGCCTTGAACATTAAAATGTAGTGGACAGACACTGCAAGGTTGACCTTGAATTTCCTCCTACTTCATAAATATGTAATAATCTATCACTGCATAAACATTCATTGTTGAGGCTAGGTTATAATAAACTCATATTGTTTTTAAACCATCTGAAACATGAAAAGGAATCTTTCGAGTGTTTAGGAAAGAAAACAGCCCCTCCCATTTCTACTTTAGTTAGTTATTACAACAAAAAAGGGAAAGGGCCAACATCATAAGTAAAGTTGCCCGAGTTTCTGTACAACAATTTTGAGAGCATCTGCATAAATGTCCATGCCAAAGTTTGATGACTCTTGCAAAGGATCAATTAAGTTAGCTAAATGGGTTGTCAGTTCATGATTGTTGATGTTTAATACCTGAGCAGGAAAAACTTCAACATTGTTGTCAGACTCTTCAAGGGGTGTTTGCCCTTCAGGATCCTCACCATAAAATGTTATGTCTTCAGGGTTATCATCAAGATTACCAACTGCAAGTGGATTACATGGATTCATCATTCCATTTAACCACATCTGATTTGGAGACCAGTTGTGCTCAGTTTGAACTGGATGATCATTAAAGGAGGCCATCCATTCAGATAGAGCACAGTTTATCCTTGTTAAATAGATATATTGCAGTGTAAACATGTGAACAGGGTTTTCTACATCTAAAAGACCAGTTTGTTCCATTGCATAAAATGTGTAGTAAAAGATGTGGCAAATACATCTGAAAACATCCCCCTAAAGCCTTTCGATTCTTTGGTTTCTTGTTGATGAGCCAGCAATAAAACCACCCCTTCCCTCCCCACGAGTTGCAACCATCGCATCGCATACTGCAGTGTTCTCCACACCATAGTCTACTCTGATACGGGATGGCCACAGTCCACCATCTCGTTCTATAGCACTTTCGAAAAGACTAAGAACTGTTGAGGAAAGATTATTTGTGCTGCAATGAAGGAAAATAATTCTTCTCGAATAGCCATCAATGCAGCCATGAATCACAAATCCCCAGCGAATCAATGAGTGATGTCCATCTAAGTGCCACAACGAGTTTGGCCACGGAACAAAGTACACTCTTCGTGACACCAGAGCACCCCATCGCAATGCTCTGTTCCTCGGATCTACTTTGTTTAGGCTCTCTCTGATTCGCCGTCTTTGTACAGTATACCCCATTGCCCTGAAATGTCCTCGGAGATATGTTTCGCCTGTAGTTGACCCATGTCGTGCAATGAAATTACGAATGATATTGTCTATTTCTTCATCAGTGATGGTGCTAAAGGAAGATAAATATTCTAGGTCAAATAAACGAACACGGTGCATTATTGTCCAACGAGATACTCCAAATATCCTGGCAATCTTTTCCCACGTGAAGCCTAGCCCTCTTAGATCCTCTAGCACCTCAGGGACAATATCTATCGATGGTCTACCCGGGCGTCCATTCTTTACTGATGGCAAAGGGGCAGATGTAAGTCGCGATGGCCTCGATGAACTGTTTCCAAAGTGCTGGAGAAACTTTTCAAGCAATTCAGAAAACACCAGTCTTATATCATCCAACTGTTTTACGTCAGTTTCGTCTGTTACTATATTCGCCAACTGACCTGGTAATTTTACCGTTCTCTCTAACAGATCTATATGGATTAACACCTCAGACACATGGTCCTCGCTGCTAATGAATGAAACCTGACTTATAATTTCCTGGGTCCTGCTTATCACATGCTCAAAGAAACTCTTCACCTCAGAATCTTCATCAAAAAGGCTTTCCGTATCCGCCATCTTGAACATAGGTCCCAGTACCCTGCTCAAATTTTGCCGTTTGACCCAGACCCCCAGATTGAATAAACGAAAGCGTCGGATTGAATGAATACGGTAACGACGGATTGAATTGAATGAATATAGAATTGGATTGAATAAATTAGAAATTGAATTGAATAAATCCAGAAATTCAATTGAATGAATATAGAAAACAAATTAAATGAATATGAAGATTGAATTAAATGAATCAGGATTAAATTGAATAATTACAAAGGATTGAATTGAATAAATATGAAGATTAAATTGAATAATTACAAAGGATTGAATTGAATAAATATGAAGATTAAATTGAATAATTACAAAGGATTGAATTGAATAAATATGAAGATTAAATTGAATGGAAAAGGATTGAATTGAATAAATATGAAGATTAAATTGAATGGAAAAGGATTGAATTGAATAAATATGAAGATTAAATTGAATGGAAAAGGATTGAATTGAATAAATATAGCAATATTGAATATTGCTACATTTGGCTTGGCATAGGTATGCCTAAAAACAAACAAAACAAAAGCTTGCGGGGGCGGGGGAATCCCCTTTCATGTCTCAAGGGATTATGGGAATGCACCATCGCTTCGTTGCCGCCATCTTGAAAAGTAATTGTTCAAAGCGTTCGCTGTGTTAAGGTACGTAGAGGCATTTGCTTTCTTTTTGAAAATGAGGTGTTTGCCTAAGATTATCTGTAGGTTTCATAAGTGCTATTTCGAGACCCTCTTAGAAAGTGAACGTATGTATAAATATCACAAATGAATAGAGGGGGTAAGTTTCTAAAGAAACTGTGGTGCTGCGTCGGTGGGAAGTATAACAATATAATTTGGTTTTATCAACTGGGTTGATAATGTCAATTGGCCACCGTAAAGAGATTCAAGTGCTAACGCTCGAAACGTCAGCACTTGAATCTCTTTACGGTGGCCAATTGACATTATCAACCCAGTTGATAAAACCAAATTATATTATAAATATCACATTTTCGCGTGCGCAAACCGCTGGCATGTGTTCCAAAACTGCGTTACATTGAGATTTAATATATTGTTAACTGCAAAGAAAGTTTACAAGTAGCAAATGTTCATTCTGTAAAGTATTTTTTTAATACCGATTACTCGAAACACAAACCTTTATGGAAGAAGAAAGCAAAAGATATGATCAACGTTTATTGTGTCGTCCGCCATTGTTGTGTTCATTTCCCAGACCGCAGCTGCGAAGTACATCGTCAGATTTTCTTTCACAGTGATTTGAAACAAATCCACGGCTTCCACAGTATTGATGGCTAGTGAGCTACTGCCTTCATGAAGAAACAATGTGTTCAGACTGATATAAACGATGTGATAATTGCAACAAGTGTCTAAAAATTAAAGTGCTTATCGAAGCATTTTTCTTTGTAAAGTGAAGAAACATGCATGTTGCGACAAGAAACAGCAATTAATGTTTCTCTTATTTTAAAGTCTGTAGTGGGCAAGAAATATCAATATAAAAGTTTGCACATTTGTGCAATTTTATCACAGAACTATCAAGCAAATAATTATGTGGTGAAGTTTTAGTCAAAAGTAGGGGATAACATAGCCTGTTCCAGCTATTGGATATGAGACATGTATTAGAAGTGTATGTCATGAAATTAGGAAACCAAGCTAGAATAAATTTGGGAATAATATCATTTAAAAGTGTGAAAAAAGTTTGGTTTGGAAATCCAATCTGAATACAGTTTGGAACACTTTACATGAGATGCATACGTACATGACATTTGGTAAGGGCTCGCTGTATATTGTAGGCTGATTTGTAGTGAGGCGACACGACTGAGAAGCTTCTAAAGTAGCAGAGTTTTGGATTAAATTACATTTCGCAAATAATACCGTTAAGAATTTCATAAGCTTTCTGTAAACATATTGGAAAGAAAACGTTTTACCATTGACCGGTAAGTAGGTGATTTATAACAGGATTATTATTGTTTTTGTGTCATGTTTACTGCATGTTTATTATTTTTATACTTGTCACGTTTAAGCAAATGTGTCATTTCTTGAATTCCCTGCCCTTGGAAAACTGACAGCCCAAATGCGGTGCAGGATAAGCAGACACACTAGTTTTTATCTCATTTTAAACGCCTAAATTGAAAAAAAAATTAAATTGAGGTTGAGAGAACAACTTAAAACTACATGTATCAGTATACCAGTACTATAATGAAAAGAGGAAAAAGAAAACAATTGAACATGCAGAACTTTAGCAGTGGTCACAGAGTTAAATTTTAATTATAGTAATGTAAGAAATATATTTTGGCCCAAGTCAAATCATTGCCTCAGTGAACACTGGCTTAAATGGCTTGAAGCAAAATTAACGTAAGCTGTGCAGGGTGTTCCTAGGCCTTGGTGGAGCATATTGAGGAGAGATACAAATTATATGGGCGTGTTAGCCCAAGGCGCAAAATGCTAGGGGGTCCGGGGACATGCCCTTCTGGAAAATTCTGAAAATTCAAGTACTCTGAGATGTAATCTGGGTGCTTATATAATATATATACTTGTAAGCCCGTGTTATTTACTTAAAGGCAGGTACGCTCCTGAGGATGCCAGTGTAATACAGTGTGACCTCTATTAAGTGGCTACCCTTGATCAGGACTTTGAAAAGTGACCGCTTTTGGAAAGAAAGTTACGCTTACTTGAATAAAATATTTTGAACATGAAAATCATACTCACAAACCGGGTGAGTGTATAGCTATGATTTGTATTTGCCGAATGGTTTTGACACTCGCCTGGGCAAGCGAGTGTGTAAGTTCTAATTCACAACTGCTGTTTAAGCATTGATTTTGGTCAACCGGTCTTACACGAGTCTCTGGCTTGGGAGATTGGAGATTGGATGTATTACTTGCTAGCATTTGTTTTAACTGAGCTGATAATTAACTGGTATTTTTCTTCTATGTTGACAGGTCAAGATCATATAGCTTAATATACATGCATGTAGGATGCCTGGATACAAAATTCTCAATCAAGATTTTGCACAAATTCATTCTACATATCTGTGTAAATCGTGTGGACTTGTCTTACGGGATGCTGTTCAAACGCATTGCGGCCATCACTATTGCGAAACATGTATTACTGGCTTCTTTGGACCGTAAGTACACATCATTGAAACAGCTTTGGAGAAGTCTTCTCATTCAAGACAATTAATGCCCACTATAAAATTAATTATTGTAAACACTGCGACCACACCACAGTCCTGGAACATGTGCATATCAAAACACTGCTAACTTTAAAGGAACACTATCGTGTTTCTGCGCATGCGCCAATGCTTGATTTTTGGACAGGATATCGATGTACTGAATTCAAAGATGTGAGAAGTGATGTAGCGAATTCAAAAATCTGTTTGCATCATCCTCAGTCGACTTTGATATCACAAAAACTACTGCTGATTGTAGATTAGTTCTCATTTAGTGCCAATTGGTCTGAAATCGAGAATTTTCGGTGTTGTTTTCAAAGCCGTGTGACCGAGCTTCGAGAGGAGAGAAGCGTTATGGTGCTGGACGAAGGCTTCTTTCTCCTGGCAGGTTTCGGAAAAGTTGGAGGACCCTCCTGTAAAACACCTTTTAGTGAAGTTGGTATCCTAAAAAAGATTAGTTATTAATTATGGGGTATATTTACTTGAAAGCAATGCTGGAGGGAGTTGGGCAGGCAGCCAGTGGCCGAAGAGCCAGAGTGCATCCAGATAGGCACCGAATCCAATAGCCCGGGTGGTGTCGATGGGCACGTGCAGGTCTGACGGGTGCGACCAGCAGGGAGAGGTGAGAAAACTTTTGCCGTACCATCCCCGAAGAGAACATGACTACCAAGGTAGATCGACCCTTATGTCGCGATTGAGGCGGATGTAACGAGACTGCGAGTGCATACCACGGAGAAGATCAGTTAAACGGCACGGAAAAGTGGTGGGGGCGGATATGACCACTTAGGCGGCGTGATGGAAGTGGCCGAGGAGAGACTACAGTTCACGACGGCGAGGCACGTTGTTAGCCCAGGGGGAGAGCAAGTCCCGAAGGCCAGAAACGTTCTCAGCCGGAAGGCGAGCGATGAGCAGAAGGAGTTGAAATCAATGCCGAGGAAGGAGAGGGACATGCTTGGACCTTGGACCTTCTCCATAGCCATAGGAATCCCCAACCTGGAGGCTGACAATGTGATAGCGCTAAAGTTAATGTAACACTCGTTGAAACTGAGCGCGACGCTGGTGAACAGGATGCCCAAGGCGACACAACGGAAGAAACGTAAGTAGGAAACGAGACCGACTCAAGCGACGCGGTGGCGGCAGCGGTGGAACACGGAGTGGAATCTTGAAAACTCTCCACGGACCAGGTGTCCATGAAGTAGTTGTTGGCAACGCGGGCGAAGAACGCGCCGGCTGGCGGTCCTGGGCGACGTGTTGAACTTCAGCTGCAATCATCAGCTGCAAGTGTGCCTGGAGGTTGATGTGGGCTGGCCTTTGGAATGCTGGCGATAAAGGCGTTGACGGCTGAGAAGGGAAACTATTATGGGTGCGTACGAATAAATCCAAGTGCTTAGGAGGTTGACCGAACGAAAGGTAGAATAGAACAGAACCACCTGGGATAGAAGCAATAGATCCAAACAATGATGTCCCAAATTTCTCACTGGGTTGAAGCAAGCAAGCAGGCGAATCAGCGAACGAACGAAGGAACGAACGAGCAAGTGAGGAAAACGAAGGAAACAAAGAATGAACAAACGAACGAATAGGCAGGATGTTCGGACAGATTAAATCCAAGTACTTCAGGAGCTCGATCGAACGTGAGGGAGAAAAGGACAGAACCACCTGGCTATAAGCAAACCAACAGTCGATCCAGGCAAAGTAGTCCCGAATTTCTCGCTGGGTGGAAAGTACTTCAAGGAGGCGGGCGAAGCAATGAACGAGCAAGTGAGCGAACGAACGAACGAACATCATCATTCGGAACGAACGAAAGAATGAACAAACGAACGAACGAACAGGCAGGACGTCCAGCTGGACAGATTAAATCCAAGTTCTTTGAAGCTCAATCGAACGGGAGGGAGAAAAAGACAGAACCACCTGGCTATAAGCAAACCAACAGTCGATCCAAGTGACGATGTCCCGAACATCTCGCTGGGTTGAAAGTACTTCCAGCAGGCGGGCGAAACAACGAATGAATGAGCGAGCGAGCGAACGAACCAAAGAACAAACAAATGAATGAAAGAAGGAAGAAACAATGAACGAACAAATGAGCAGGACGTCCGGACAGACGGACGAGCGAGCATGAGAAAGAACGAACGCATGTAACGACAAAGGAAGTGGCATACCAATCTCATTTTATCCTTTGTGAAAGCGAGGCCACACTGTCTTTTTTATGCACTTCTGCTTTTTTAAAGTTTTATTGTCACAATTTCCAAATTTTGAAAAATTTGTGAAATGCCGAACGCATTAAATTAGGAAACAAAAAAGTTCTCTAGTGTGACCTACGTACAGGTGTGGCCATAAGTGGTTTAGTTTAGTTTTAGGAAGGAAGCATTTTGTACTGTACAGAATGGCCCTTATGACTGTTTCTTGTATTTTTATTTACTATAGGTCTGCAAATGCTGCTTGTCTACATAATCACTGTTCTGCAGCCTTGTCACAGCAGTCTGTAAGTCACTGAAAGACATGTACACCTGCCCAGAAATTTATTTGGGTCTTGTTAGTCCAGTGCATCTTTATTAGTATAAGTGCATACAGTTATATTATCGGCTTTGTAAATAAGTCTTTATTTAAAAAACATTTAAAAACTCTCTGTGGCTCTTGTTGTTTTGTATAGTTAGCAGGGAAACTTAACTGCAACCATTATTCATATCAACTGTTTGTACAGCTAATAAATTAATTTATATTGAGTGAGTAATGAATGAAACCATTTAATTAAATGATAGCACAATTTCGATATTTTAAAATTCCTCCTGCCAAAACAATAGGCATCACTAGCTAAGGCTCTGGGGAATAAACTTCACCAACTCTAATCTATATGCAATTCTGATCTAGATATAGTTGACTGGTCTAATTTGTTTTAGGCTGAATTTTTGAATTGGTCTATTGTAATTCATTTCTTAACAAGAAAATATAGTCATTATATATGAATTATGATGGTTATAAGAACCTGATCAGGCTTAGTATTACATGTATTGAATTATTTATTTTTCTTCTAACTACAGTATTTTGCTGACTTGCATATAAGAAGAGAAGTGTTAGCCATGATCACATCATGCCTCTATAGAGAAGCTGGCTGTGACTGGAGAGATGAGCTCAGACTTGCTGAAGTATGTTTAACCCCTATATACAGTTTGTACTAGTAGACTATACAGCGACTATAATTACTATTTCATAAAGTTAAGGTGGCTCTGAAACCTATTGACTTTTTAAATGCTCAATGTTTCTTCTGTCAATGAAACAAAAAGATGTGAAAAAACTTTCACTTAGAACTGTTTCAAGGGTTTTTTTGACATTAGAAGTGGTCTCCATTTTACTGATAAATACTCCTGACCATAAGGTTGCGCTAAATGTTTTTCATCTGCATCATTGTCCTAGCTGTAATAGAATGCCATAGACTGAAAGCTTTAAGCTATTGTGAGCCACCTTAAATTAGGTTTGACCACATGAAAAATGCATGCAGTTAATTAAATGGTGTGCAAACAACCCTCCTATTTGGGACCATTTTAGTCGCCTTGGTGACCAAAATTTTGGAGCTGGAGGTTAAATTGTAACAGAAGTCGCGCGGCCTAGGTGGCGACTAAAAATTGAGAAGGAGGATTGATCTCTTGAGCTAACTTTAGCAACTAAAATGTTTCACTGGCGACCAAACTTGAACAGTCAGTGACAAAGTGGCCTCATTTGTGTCCATCCTTGATGCATGACAAATTAGTCAAGTGCGTAGTTTTACTTTTGAAATGTCAACAGATTTATCTGGTTTTGTGTCACTTTGGATCAGTGAATCGAGGTACATGTATCTTGCTCCAAAGCATCTCCTGGACGAAAGTTTATTCCAAACTTGTTAAATTTTCTCGTGTCCATTGCAATAATATTTTCCTAGAAGACTTTCATCGAAGTGGGGCGGCAAATTTCGAAAACACTGATAGCTTGTGAATGAAACATAATCATATCACACCAAACACATTTTCAGTTTTGCGACGTAACCACAAACAAGTCATTCCATTGGTCAAAAGTGAGACGTCATAGCCAGAGAAACCAATTCACGTTTTAAAAGTAAAACATCACATTAAATTCGTCACGCTTCAAGGATGGATGCAAATGGTAGTATTTCTTCTTTATTTTCTAGGACCATTACAGAGAATGTCCTCTTCAGCCAGTACAGTGTTGCTACAGGAATGTTGGTTGTAATGTTATTATTTCACAAATTGCATTAGCATACCATCAAGAAGAACAGTGCTCATATCGGACAGTGGCTTGTACCTCGTGCAATTTGCTAGTAAAAGCGGCTGACCTTGAAGTAAGATAATAATGCAGAATAAAATATAATTGTTCTGGCACTCTTACTCTAACTCATACCTTTTCTTCCAGGTTTTTTCCAGCTTCAGATTTTGGCTAAGAAGTGAAAACACATATAGCTGTACACCTTAAAATGAGTAAAATGGCTAATTTCTGAGTTATATCTTGCAAAATATAGTATAGTAATAGACTAAGTATAGTTCAAAAATAAAAGTTGGGATTCGAACTTTTTTAATGCTGAGTCGCATTAGCGTCAATGCCCAACTCCCCCTGTAGGAAATTGAAGCCTTGTCTGGGTTGTCCAATTTTGTCTCAAAACCGGTTGTTTTACTAATTTTCAGGTGTGCGTTTCAGTAGTATTTGTATCAACAGACTTGCCTTTTGTGGCCACTGTCAAATAGTAAAATAAACAACAACAACTGCAGCAAAAGATGTCGATCAAAGAATCTTTTTGTCACGTTAGGGAACCTCCCCACAAAACCAAGCCTATATCTTCTGCCATTCCAACCACCTTAAGGTCGCGCAGGCCCCTTTTTTCCCATTAATAAATTCATCATAGCCCAAGCGTTTTGAACATTGATTCCTCTAAAACGTACCAGGTATTAAGAAAATAATATAAAATATAAGGTGCAGGCTATGGATCTTGCGGACAGTGGGTATAAAATATAATTGCATGGACCTAGGGTATAAAATGTGGATTGGACAACTAGGATTAAACTCTGTCATGAACAAAGAAAAAATAAGGGAACTGAGGCTGCAAGCATAAAAGTGTAATTATTAAATATCTTCCAAATTTGGCAAAGAACCTTAACACCAAAAGAGCTTGTCAAAGGGTGACTAGGGCAATTGTATGTGCATTATTTTGGCTGCAGCTGGTCAAAATTTCACACATTTTCTTCTTAAATTATTCTTTTTGCAAAGCAACCCTCCCTTAATACAAAAAAACAAAACAAAACATTTTGGTGCACTGAAAATACTCAAAATTTATACTCTAGCAACAAAAGAAACTGGGAAAATGTTTCTGACCCGGTATTCATTTTTATTGCAAATTTATAGGGAGGGTGTTGAATTGAGTTCCTGTAGAACACTGTAATATTCACTTAAAGAATAGAATTTGAAGAGGAAAAAATATATATCAAATTTCCAATTTCTCGCTTTGGGAAGAATACAACCTTGTGAAGGAGAGGACCCTGGGAACGAGGTTGGGAAGAATACTGCTTGAGTTGAGAATATTAATTGAGACATGCTGTGCCTGGCATTTGACAGCTGACCAGTTGCAAGCTGAAATTATCCAAACAGCATTTGAGTTTTGAGTTGAGTCGTTTTCTAGTCAGTTAGTACATGCTCTTTAAACGGGCCCGTAGGGAGGGGCGTATGATTGGGTACGCTTTTTGCAATTAATATAATCTACTCCTTTTCCAAAAGAGCCACATTGCATCTTGTGACTACATGTACGTTACTTGCCCTAATTGTGGGAAAGACAACATTCGACGACATGAGGTATGACTTTGTGACTATATCTCTAAATCTAAATAATTGTATATTAAAATTCTTGTGGGAGGCGCAGTGGCCTAATGGTTAGTGCGCTGGACTCCGGATCGGACGGTCTGGGTTCGAGTCTCTACCCGGGGCACCGCGCTGCATGTGTTCTTGGGCAAGACACATTACTCTCACAGTGCCTCTCACCCAGGTGTATAAATGGGTACCGGCGAATTTACTGCTGGGGGGTAACTAGCATCCCATCCAGGCCTAGGGGGAGTAGAAATACTCATTGTCACTTCATGCTACAGAAACCGGGATAAGCTCCAGCCTGATGGGCCACTAGGCCCGACAACAGACTTAAAATTCTAACATGGCACTGAGGCTTAAAGGAATCAAACAAAAGAAATTATTTATTCATCCCTAAGCCTTGATGCAATAACATGTATGACATGTATGACATGTATGACGATGTATGACATGTTTAATAGAATATTAATCTATCGCAATTGGTCTATTAACAATGGGCCATCGCAAAAGACCAGGGTGGTTTTCCGGATAGGCCCTGAGTTAAAAAAAAACCGCACCAAAGAAAACAAATCAAAACAAAACTTACAAATAAAGCTTTGGTTTACATATGTAAAATAGAAGACATCTCCCAACTGAAAGTGTTTTTCAAATAGAACATGGACGCATCTCCCAGGTTTTGGGATGCCATTTTTTTTTCCTTGTGCTTGATGGATTAAGAAAAAAGGGACTGCTCGTTTATTAAATTTTAAAAGGCCGCACATGCGTGCACATGAAACTTACACTGCCAGGAAAGAATTAACTTTACTATAATTATAATAAAAGGGAAAAGTATGTAAGAACATATATACAGCACAATGAATCAATAGCCTTGAAAATCTGCAAAAAAGTATCTGAATTTCAGTTAATTTTTGAAAATTCAGTTATAATAGCCTTAATGGATCCTTAATGCTGGATGAAAATGATAATGAAATCTGTAAATTTACATTATTGCTAATGTTATTATCATGCAATTTAAGCACCCATTATTCCTTATCTATTCTAGTTAGTAAAGCATCAGGATCCCAGTGGAGACTGTCCAAAAAAGCAGTGCCCATTCAGAGAGTATGGATGTTTCTCATCTGTAAGTTTTCCCTCACTGATTATTTAGAAGTAAACAACCAACCAAAGGTAGATCAGAGCGACTTTCGTTTTGAAAAATAGGCACAAGAAGGACGAAGAACATTTTTTTCATGTACACGTGTTTATTCTTATGCTTATGGTAATTTTTTGTGAAGGTAGAAGACCGAACGCAAGAGAGCGGCGAAAATTCTTCCGTTCTCTAACACTTTATGTTTTGTACTCGTGGTGTACCGTGTTTATGCTTGTTCCCATGCCTGTAAAAACCAACCTTTACTAGTCAAGAATTCAAGTTATTTATAACTTTGCCTATTGTGTTTAAACCCCTACTGATGGCTTAAGGACATTCGCGCTAATTGCTTATGCGCATCGTTGCTGCGCACGCAGTTCGTGTTGCAATGTCATGCCACGTCTTGCATCGAGCGCATGCGCTGAGGAAAGCCAAAGGGTCAGAAGCCGTTGCGTTAACTTTGTTTGCAGTTTACTCTGTCGGTGATCCCTGCTTCTTTTTCCATGAACTGATTTTATTTACAAATTTCGACAGATTTTATATCTTGTGGGTTTTAGGTGAGTGGAAATGTGGTCGCTAAATGCAAATTTTTTCTTTAAGGAACCACACCAATTGAATAAATTCAATTGATGGGTCCACTTAAACAACATAGAGACACGTTCACTTCAGAGATTTCTTTGCAATATTTTTGGGCTTTCAGACACTGCAGTCATATTACCTAATGAAGCACGATCAAATTTAGGGTGTTCTTCCGGGCATGTTATCTCCAAAACGAATGCGGTGACCCCATTTTTTACATTTCTAACATTAGTAACTCATTATCTTACAGTGCTGAAAGTCTCAGAAAAAAAAATCAATGTTAGAACTTTATTGTAATCAAGGCTGCAAATAACAGTGGTACATTGGACAATGTCTGACAAAACCGTTGAAATCACAGCTGTTTTCAGACAGAATCTCCTGACAATCGTTTTTTGCCTTCCAAAGCATACACCATTGTATTGCCTTAACAACGTTTTGTCGAGCAATCATGCAATGCACATGTCCTTTCACGAGAAAAAAATATTTGCATCTTAATAATTTCGTCGCTATGCTGTCAGTGGCAATATGGAAAATTTCTTCCATCATAAGTGGCTGGGCATTTGTTTCAGCTGTCCTTTTACACAACATCATAATAAGAAGTTGTCAAACCGTTTGTTCAGGGTATCATGTAGCGAAGCTAAATGTATTTCTTTTTAGATGTGCTTCAAACTTAAATTTAAAGCAATAAAATTTACTTTTTAATTAAAGCTATTGGAAATAATTATTGAATTTTTTAAACTTCTTTACAGATTTTTGTAATTGAAATGACTTAAAGTAGCTACGTGACGTAAACTCATCTTGAAAAAATTGGCAAGTTTTTTCAAGTTTGTAGTTTCTAATCGGTCTATATCGTTGTCATTTGAGACAATCCTTGTATAATTTCACCATTTTATTATCCCGTTGGTGTTTTTCGGCATTGGAAAACTCTTACTTTTAGATTTCCTTCAATTTGAAAGTAAATGGGAAAATGACTTCAAATGCCGTGACACTGCTCCTTTAATGAACTGTAGAAATTGTTGTAGGTCAGTGTATACATGTTGACGCATAGGTGTACAGGCCGGTGGGGCTGCAGCCCCCCCCCCCCCACCCCCCCAAAAAAATTGGGCTACTTAGATTTTTTGGGCAGCAAGAGAAATTTGGGCAAGGCGACTTCGGAGAATTTTTTGGGCAAATGGCTCACAGCCCCCCCCCCCGTACGCTTATGTGTCGACGTTCTAAATAACTATGTCATCAACCGCTGCTTACTGACTCAGTAATGGTTAAAGAGGTTGAAACCTCATTTCAATATACATGGTTAACATAGTGTAACAGGGTCAACTGACCTTTCCTGTTTTGTATTGCAGAACGTATTGCAAAAGTGAAACGCTAACTTTTGGCATCATTCATAGTTGTTATGTGCTCAACTTCGAACCCTGCACGTACTGAACAGTGAATCTCATATTATTTTTGATTATTTACATAACATTTGTGCAATCCTAATTTGAAATATTTTTATTACAACAACAGGAGAAGATGAGTGACGATCAACTCCGAATTCATTTGAATGACAACTTAGTCTCACACCAGCTTATTTTACTAAAAATGCTCAGAGATGGTAATGGCCAATGTAACATTGAAAATGTGACCACTCCGCAAGAGGCCTTGCAGCAGAGCATGGCTTCAGCTGAGGCGACCATCACAGGACACGATTGGGCGTTACATAGCCAAAATCAGAGGATAACATGCTTAGAGATGGATATGAAGACATTATGCAAAAAAGGTGGTAATTAATCGGTGAGTAACGAGGATAGTCGTTGTGGATGACAATGTTTCCCAGGACTTGAAAGGATAACGATTCTGCATATTCCTGCTGTTTCAGTTTTTATTGCTTTTTATATGTGTATGGTCTAGCTTCTCGGAAATTGTAAATTGCAGAGAATAGCGCAATATGATGATGATCGTGGCCCTGGAATACTATGCAGACCATGATTACAGGATAAGATCAGGCTTGCAAAGGCACACGCGCCGAGGGGGGTTGGGGCAAAACATTGCCCGTACACTTATGCGGGCTTGCATCCTTGCCATTAAAGTGTCATGCAGGCAATGGCAAGGGATGGAAAGTCAATTCTTTTAGCAGCAATCTAATAATCTCCTGTTCAGAAAAAAAACATTTCGACTAAAGTAACAAAATTTTCTTGAGTTTATTATAGGAAGTAATCAATCAAACAAGCCATTGAGAGTGTTTAATGACATTTCCAAAGGAGATGATGCGCACTGCAGAGTTGCTTGGAAATGTGATGCCGAGAAACATTCTCTCTCGTGTTTGATGTATTACCTGTCGATCCTTAACTATACCAAGGAGAAAAGGAAGAAATAAAATCGTAAAAATCTGTGCTAATTGAGATTAGATTTACTAACCAGAGAAAAACAGCCGAACTTCACCGCTAACCTTGGGACTAAAATGCTAAAACAGGTGTTCGACTAGACAGTATTCCAGAGCCGACGATATCCTATTGCTCAGAGAGGAATTATACGTTGGTTCCTAATAATTAGAAGGATCTTAACCTTTCTGTGGGGAACATTGTTCAAATTAAATTAATCATTAGATTTTTCTAGTACTATGCTATTAATATTATTGTAGTTTGTAGCTTCAAATTAGGGTGAAGGGTATTTGTGAGGTATACCATTTAAGAAATAATAAATTTAGATTAGCTTACATAGAAAAGTTTGTACGCAGTCCTAGAATGCAGGCCATTTATATACATTACTTATGCAACAATTCTGTGTTCCCCAATATCTCTTTAGAAAATGTTATTCAAAATAGTTTTAACTATAGTTTTATGCCGGGTTTTGTAAGGGATTCATAAAAGGTGCTAATGTTCAAGAACGTACACTTTATAGTGATAGATAGTGATAAGTACGATAACTAGAGCAACAAATTCATTGTCTTCCCTAGTAGTACTGTGTAAATAGGCTGGGAAATGTTTTAGTCCTGGGCAAATTCCTTTAGTCTTACAAAGGCAAATGTTCACTCGTAAGGCTACATGCACCTTTTAGCGTACAGTAAACATTTTATTTTTTATTGTGCAGTATCCATTTTAAATGGCTAATTTTTAGAGGGTATATTCTGCTGCATTCTACTTATAGAAAAAGGTTTCTAAATTTTTCTTATTCTGTACGTAATCCTGTTCAAATGTACATTTTTGTCCATATCAATTATAGCAAGGTGATGGTGTTGTTTGACAGACCTAGTGTGTTTTAAAATTAGCCCGAGTAAGAACGATCAATCTAGATGATCTAACTGTGAAAGTGTGAAACTCTTCAAAAAGGCTCATACCATTTTAGGCAGACTGTTGGGAAGTTGTTTTTTTTTTGTTCACGTCAACAGCTTTGTACTGAATTTTGGAATCAACCAGGGGAAGCACTAATATATATTGATATTTTGCTCGATAGTGATTTGAACACAATGCTTACCTTGTTCTGCGGTAAAAAATAGTTTTGTTAGACTAAATTTCTTACCTTGTCTACGTTGGACTTTAATTTCAGTCTATGTTAGACTTTTGTTATATTTTGGTGTACAGTACACATACAGGAGTCGCGGCCCACTGTACTCTGGTTCGAGCTGCCTGAGTTCGAGTCCTGGTCACTCCTTTGTCATTGTTCTTGGGCAACGGACACTTTACTGCCACAGTGCCATTCTCCGCCCAGGTTTTTAGTGGGTACCGTTTCTGATGGGCCACTTGGCTCGATTGCAGACTTTACCTTACACTATCCTTTCTGCTTGTAAACCGGATTTTGACGTTCCGTTGTTGTTTGTTCCCATTTTGATTGCCGTAGTATTAGCTACTGTTCATTTGTGTAGTATGGCCCTTTTTTATTTCTTTTTAATAATTGTTTTTTAAACAACAACGTAGTGTTTTAGCTTCACGGTTTCTACGTTTTCAATTCAATTCAATTCAATTCTTTATTTTCGCTATAATAGACAAATTAAATATAATTTTTGTTGCAAGTAACTAATCCGTGAATTGTTTGCTAGATATTGTTAGATTGTGTGTGGATGTAATTGTTGTTTTTGTATTTAATCGTTTTAATTTAGAAGTGCTTTTGTTTGGCAGTTAGAAACATTGGACTGTCATGCTAGAATAACTTAAAATTTCAAAACATCACTTTCATAACGAATTTCGACGTTTCTGTCAACTTTTCCGATCTTTCGTTTAGTCAAAATTTCTTGAGTGCGTTGATGTAATGTTTTTGTTATAATCTTCATATTTATGTGGAAACACTGTCTCATTGAACAAAAAGTGGTAGAAAATGTGCCCCTTAGTTGACTAATAAACTAGCGTCAAGGCTGTGTATAAAAAATATAATTTGGTTTTATCAACTGGGTTGATAATGTCAATTGGCCACCGTAAAGAGATTCAATTGCTGACGTTTCGAGCGTTAGCCCTTAGTCGGAGCGAATGGCGAAGGGCTAACGCTCGAAACGTCAGCAATTGAATCTCTTTACGGTGGCCAATTGACATTATCAACCCAGTTGATAAAACCAAATTATATTGTTATACTTCCCACCGACGCAGCACCACAGTTTCGTTAGAAACTTACCCCCTCTATTCATTTGTGTATAAAAAATCCTCACTGGATTGTATGGCCAATAAATGTTATAGAAACTGCAGTGTTCGTAGCTAGTCTATGTTAGACTATTAATTTTAATGACGGTCTATATGAGACCACGGTAATTCCTGTCCCTTGTTTGTATCATCCGGTCTATGTTAGATTGTGGGAATTAATTCCTCAGTGTGGGACTACGTTAGTCCACGTCGCTCTTGGTCTATATGAGACTGTTTTATTATTAGATGTAGATTTTAATTTGTAGAAAACAACCCCGAATTGTGCGATTTAGTTAATTTATGCATGTTTCAATCACACTTTAGTCTATTAGGAAAAAGATACAGAGGTGAGTTTTATTCATTCCAAGTTTATGAAGAGTAAGCAGGTAACACATAGAAAGATGAGCTCAATTAAAGTGAGGACACTCAAACCCGGCCGTGAGCACTTGACCTTTTTTGTTTACCACTAGTCAATGTCAGTCATTCATATAAACAGAAGCATTAGCTTTTTAGGTTTTGAAAACACTAATCCTTTTTTATATGAAGTAGCTCTCATTGGATAATCATAAAAAATGTAAAAATAAATGTCAAGTGTTCACGGTTTGAGTGTCCACACTGTAATGATAGTTAATTATTGCTTACCATATTAAAATATGATAAGATATGAACAAAAAAAACATTTGAGCAATTGCCAGTGTAAATCCTTGTGCATACACGTTCCTACATGTACTTTATGTAGAATGCAGCAAAATTTACTGAAAAGCTCAAACGTCTCGTTATTACATAGTAAGTCAAGTGAGTTGTGCAAATTATGAAAAGGTAAACTGAGGTGCTGGTCACGGTATGACTCCTCACCAGGCAGTACTGTGTGAAATACATAAACAGTAGTAGGAATCTGTGTGTGGACGTCAGAAGTAACTGTGTTGTACAACACGTCTGCAATCGTTGTTGATTGCAGTACAGTAATATCGTAGCTACAGTTGCATTTACACTCCACTAACAATAATCAACTGAATCTTCAGCATTTGCATTAGTGTCCACGAAAAGGAAAATGTTCGCCTTTTTACGTTACTCATTTTTTACCCATTTTTGTTGCTGTTCTTATGTTTGTGATGTTTTTATATTTTTTTAATTGGTCGATCTGAGTAGATTATGCTTTTTTTACTCGTTTGTAACTTTTTTATACCAGTAGTAGTATCTGATTTAAAATACCTGAGGGTCTGTACGTGAAGTTCTATAGCCGTAAGCATTAGTCAGTTTGAGTCGTTTGTTAGGTGTCAGGACGGCTGTGATGTTAAGCCGGATCAGTTGCCATTTACAACTTGGACAAGTTTTAAGATTCTGGTCAAAGTCTTGGTCGTTTCGTCACTTAAGCAATGTTAGCTGTCATTTAACCCCGTCAGACCCTTAGGATTAGAGTTATGTTTGCGTGGCTGTGAAGAAAAAAGTAGTCTGTTTGGTAAATAATCATTTTAACAACCTTTTCACCGAACCGACCCTGTTTTTGTTATACTTATCTTTTTGTTATATATAGTTTGCATTGCATCTTTAAATCCTGTACGATGTGCTGTTTTTTAATAAGTACTTAATTCGTAGATGGCACAAGATTACATGTAACCTCGTACCCAGATCTTCTCACTAAGTGGGTAAACATCTGGATACGAGACTAGGATTACATGCTATTTAATTTAGCCAAATATTGCCGCCCAACAGCCAAGTTGGATGTAACAATTAAATTGCGAACTCGCGGTTTGCATCAGCTGATAGTTGACGAAGTCAAAAGCCTCAAGTTAACTATCAAGATTGAGAAAAACCATGGTAGCGGGTGGTCTATTAAACATGGACAGAAGTGTTTCACCTGACACAGAATATCGATAAAATTGGTTATTGTTTAAGACTTCAGACACACTCACAGAAAACCGCACACGCACGCGCTCTGAGTTGTAGTTGGTGTCTGATGGACAATCAGAGGTGCTTTACTTGTTTGCTATGTTGCACATGAAAATATCCCTGATCAGTTTGGGAGACAATTATCTATTTGCGTAAACAATAATTTTAGGCCAACAATGTAATTTGCCTCAACATGTTTGGGATTTGATCTTCAAATGTGCTAGCGTATTTTTAATTGTTTTGTAACGAAGTCAGTAATCAATAGTAAGCGCGGGAAAATTTTTCTAGGCCAAGCCACGGTTGTGTTTCGGTAGCGCAGCAGCTCTCGGAAGCTTGTAATTCTACTGGTCCTCTAAGTGTAGCAGTTGCTGTTGTTTTAGGGTCTAGGGGCATTGTTCCTTTTGTTTGTTTTATTGTTTTCACGAAGGGTATCGAGATGTGAGACCTTACGAGAGCTGCTACATCGCCCTTGTGTTTAGTTGAATTATGTACTTTAGTAATCGCGATTTCGAAAGCCATTTTGTTAGAAAAAAGAAAAAAAGGAAAGAAAAACGAAAACAAAAACAAAAATGTTGTAATGTACCCAGAACCATAGTGCGGTGGAGCCCCGCGGTGTGATCAACTGAGTACAAAGACATTTTTTTGGTCATCAGTAGTGGACATATAAAATTTCTGATTTATATGCACTCCAAGTGTATATAAAATGTTTCACCAACCGTTGAAGGTCGCATTTAGAGGCTTCTTGTGCTATGTTCATATAAACTAATGGAAAGCCTTGTCTGGGATTCGTGACAGCTGGTAGAGCTCATTAATCTCATTGTTAACAAGGTCACTTAATTATTACAGCTAATGTCTTTTGTCCCGAACTTTAATTCACAAATTTCGTGTAAGACTAAGACAGCCTTCCAATCAGTACGGCCAGATTGTGGTCAGATTAACGGGTTCCACTATGTTTAGGGACTCATAATTAGATTGTAATCAACAGCCACATCCGACAGTGATTTTAGGGACTAAGTGGTTATTATTGAAAAGGGGATAGATACCTCGTTGGTGAGTAGGCCATTTTGGATTTACTCTCGTGGTCGGGGATCAGATAAAGATCAGCTCATAACCTGCCAGCCAGGTATCCCACCAGCGGTGAGAACTGAAAGTGTGTTCATTAATCGAAAAGGTACAGAGACGTGATCTTGCATCTATTTTGGTAAGTGCACGCTGTCGGACGCTGCGGTTGTAGGCCAACCTGTTTTGCACGGAGAAAGATATCGGACGCAGGTTGCTCCGAAAACTGCCGCGTGCGACAGGATGCCTCTTTTTCATTAGTGTTTCTTATATATCATACATTACAGGCGTTTCATTGGCTCTGACCAGTTTGAGTAAGAAAAACTGGTCGGTAGAATACAGTAATTATATCAGTATTCTGTTGTTCATCAAGCCAAAGTCACTGAAGAAACGCGTATATTAATTTTAAGAGCACACTATATACACGTTGCTTATAAAACTATAGCAAATAGTCAATTATTTTATGCATGTGTTATGTCCATTCAGGTTTTTCTAGACCTTAGGGTGGCGTTCCTTTTATCTAAATCCAGATTTTGAGTTTGAAAATTAGATTGTCCGTTTCATTTATGGAGAAACCTATTTCGATCTTTTTAAATCTGGATTTAGCTAAATCCAAAAATGAACGCTAACGTGACTATAATGCTGGTTAGAATAAGTTGTTCTTTATAATTAAAAAATGGTCGCGGATAAAATCTGACTCTAAAGGAATATAAAAATAAACTGTTTAAATTGTTGTGCTATATTTTTGAGAGTGTCTAATTGACGCGGGTCGCGGGTCCAAAAATGTAACATTTATCGTAAAAATTTAACTTTTACTAGTTTAACCTGATAACAAATGATTAGCTCAAAACAAATTTCAAATTGTAATTGCTTAAGTGCAATTGCTAAAATTGCTTAATGTGATTGCTAAAATTAGTTTAACGTGATAGCAAATAATCCCATGTCAAATCACTGTAATATGATTGTACCCCAACCCTAACCCGTGACATAATTTTCTGGACCCGCGACAATTGACCCGCGACCCGCGCCGTTTAGATTGTCACTGTATTTTTCTCAGAGAGCACGACGACATTATACGTTACTCCGCGTAATGTAAAATAATGCGAAAGGTTTTGTAAAAGTAGTTTTAATAGTAAGAATATTTTTGGTATTAAAATCGCAGTATTTCACCAAGTTTCTCGCTTATTTTTTTATAGTGCTTGATAGAATTGGGTACTACTTTTGAGATACACCTATTACACTGTTGTCGATTGGCTAATGCACTCTTTTTTATAAGAATCTGTTTGAGAACTGAGGCTGATGAAAGCTGATCCCCAACCGGACAAACAACTCAAGCCTACCATTTTGAACAATTGGAATCAAACAACAGAAATTAAAATTGGTGTGGCATAAATTAACTCGCTTTTCAAGGCGTTAATATAATTTTCTGGTATGGTAATCTGAAAACGCCGTGATACCAGCTTTACAGATGTATTTTGTTCTCACGTACGCTACTCAATCACTTATTTACCATCCTGTTTTCCTTCCATGGCACCCATTGGTTAACGGTTGACGACCATGTTAAAAGGAACAAAATGAATAACTATGAGGTAAATAAGCCAACTAAATTACGTAACCACAAAGAGCTACTTTGTATGCATACACGTATGAGAAAAGAAAACAAGTTAAACAGGTTTTTGGTAATCACTTTGCTTCGTGGATTGATGTGTTGACATGGCATGGTATAAGACATTAGAAGGGAAAGTTTATCGTATCCAAAATCCAAGGAAACAGAAAATCATCGAATGCCGATCTGCTTAGAAGGTGAGTACTGAGATAATCGATCAGGTACTACACATGAAGCCCAGGAATGATATAAATGCCAGGATAATAGTTAAATAAGTTGAGCAGATAGAATAAAGTTAACGTAATTCAATTGGTAATCTTTTTATCGATACCATTTTGGGACTGCTTTCTTTCAAGGTATTGAAAAAATAAAACTACTATGAATTTGGACAGAAGTTTATCACCCTATCTAGGTGATAAGCTTTTGATTTGAATTAAGTTAAGACGGCTAAGCGACGTCTTATCGATGGGTCTCCATGCTGTTATGTTGTGTGTTTCCTCTTCGGACGTGTGCCATGGTTCAGCTGTTTGTTTGCACAAACACTTCCCTTCAATTTCCGATTGTCTAAAAAAACGATGTTTTTAAATAAGCATAAACTCAGCGTTGTAATAAGAATTTTGATTGTAGAAAAGTGGTAGTAAGCCCTTTTTAATCGAATATAAACACGCTGGGGAAGAACAGGGAAAGACGGAAATTTATCTTCCGAAGCTCGATGTTTATAAAAGTTCACTAAACATCGAAACCATCAAATTAAAGAACGGGTGTTGGACATATGGCACATCGCATTAATGAAGGTATTGTTCACGTCTTGCAAGCAGGGAACGCAATTTGTCATTGGAAGACGGGTTCGTTTTCATAAAATAACATTCTTCTACCTTCTTTCAAAGTATAGTTTAATTTTTAAAGTAACTGTGCCGTTCAGTTTGGCTGGGTATAAACGAGAAAGTTTAAATTTAATATCCTTTGCAACCTTTGTTGATTTGACTAAAACGGAAAAAAAGCCTAAAATATTAGCCCTAATGCAATGCACTTAACGCCAGGTGAAACGACGTTGAATGCAAATTCGAAAACAAAAGAGATGGAAGCTGCCATTGGACAATGTACATGTTTTGTTAGTTTATTTTAATTCCCGTTTGTTGACTCAGTAAAAACACTGCGGGAGCGTCCGCTTGCCAACTTTCTATGTTCGCCAGACATAATGCCAGCCAATGCCTTGTTGAGAAGAAATTTAACAACTGGTTCCATCAGACTGGTACGTTGTATCCAGAGATCATTCAGCATCATGTTTGCAGTGGTGAATCTAGGGGAGGCCCCCCTCCCGAAACTTTTAAGGCCCGAAGGGCCGGAAAATCCCCCCGCCGCGCGCTTAGAAAGAAGTCGGGATCCGCCACTGGTTTGTACGGATATCGAATGGAATAATTGTTTTAGTAAATTCTCAACCTCGGTTATTGTCGTAGGAATTTTGAAACGGTACACTTGTTCAGTTTATTTTTTAAACTATATAATAATGCGGACATTTCAGTTTGACCTAAACGAAGCGATTGTGTGAAAAGGCTGCAAAATCAGTGGTGCGTTGTTCGCTCTGTAAGTTGAATGAAATATTTAATCCTGACACAATCTCCTTTAAAGTTGTCTTTACAATGGAACATTTTGACAAACGATGCTGGTTAACGGGAAGATCAGAAATATTGACTAAGCTGAACATCACATCACATTACTTGGCAGGGCGGAAAAACGCTGAAGCACCTTTTTTCATAATTTTTTTACGCTGAACTTGCCATTTTACATCAAAATTAAAAGGGTTATATTTGTGTTAACATAGGTCAAAACGTAGTACAAAAATTTGTTCATCTTTACTAAACTAACTCAGGGATATTTGTACTCTTTCCAGCTTATCAGTATTTCTCTTTGTATATGGGGACCACACCACTGAACAATATTCCAAATTTGAACGGACCAATGAGCAGTAAAGAGTACACAAGGTCTTAGGGGCATCCAGACCCTTACAAGTTCTCTTAATCAGACCAAGCATTCTGTTAGCCTTGGATACTACGTAATCTATATGTGGGTTCCATGATAAGTGATGATTTGTAATAATCCCCAAGTCTTTAAACTCTTTAACCTCTTCCAGTTCAGAGTTTTCCAGGAAAAAACTAGAAGTGAGTGGTTGAATCTTCTTAGTGATTTTCATAATTTTGCATTTCTTGACATTGAAGTTCATGAAATTCCGAACACTCCACTGATGCAGACTATCCAGGTCCTGTTGAAACAGTTCAAGATCACCAGCCGTGTCAATGATTCTAGAACATTTGCAGTCATCAGCATAAAGAGCAATAGTACTGCCAGGAAGTATTACTTCGGGAAGGTCCCTAATAAATATAACAAAAAATAAAGGCCCTAGTAAAGACCCCTGAGGAACTCCAGATGAGACATCGGACCATGAAGAGGATATACCATCCAGCACTACTCTCTGTCGGCGATTGCTTAAATAACTTTCACACCATTGTAATAATGAGCCAGTGATCCCGAAGTTACACAACTTTTGTAATAAGACTGGATGATTCACTTTATCAAAGGCTTTGGAAAAGTCGAGAAAGACTACATCAACTTGTCTGCCTTTATCAAGGGCAGTAGCCCATTGATGATGAGTTAAAATCAGTTGAGTCTCACAGGATCTACCTTTAATGAAACCATGTTGCCACTCAGTTAAAAATGGTGAGACATGATCGTAGATAGCAGAATGAACAATACGTTCTAAGCACTTGGCCGGGATTGGCAATAGAGAGATAGATCTATAGTTGGTAACGAGCTCCCTACTATCTCCCTTATGAATTGGGGTAATATTGGCTGATTTCCATAAAGTGGGCATTTTCCCGGTTCTCAGGGATAAATTAAACAAATGGGCTAGAGGAATAGAAAGCTCTTTTGCACAAGTACGTAAAATACGGGCTGGTAAGTTGTCCACACCAGGTGCCTTGTTTACGTTGATCTTACTTAGAATTCCTTCAAGCTCTGGAGCTGTTGTTGTAACTTCAAATAACAAGTTCGGATTAACAACATCTGTGGTCAACAGTTTAACACCAGTAGTGGATTCAGAGTAGACTGAGTGAAAAAACATATTGAATAACTCCACCTTCGAATTCAAGTCTCTAGACCTGGTGTCTCCATAGATAACAGTTTCAGGAATTCGTTTTGTCTTAGATTTGATAGAATAGAATGCCCAGAAATGCTTCGGATTTTCCTGGAGTTTTCCAGACAGAGACTGAAGATACTGTTGATAGCTTGAATTAATAAGCTTCTTGGTCTTCCTTCTAAGATCCTTAAATTTCAGAAATAAATCAGCAGATCCATTAATCTTCAAACGTTTCCAAAGTTTCTTCTTCTTTCTAATTGGATTTTTATATTTCTGTATTTTCTGAATCTATTATTTTGTTGTTTATATATATATATATATATAGTTTAGGTGATCTGTTTTGATATGGGGTCTAGGACTCCTTTACGGGTTATCCTTTGGTTTTTAATCCATAAATTGTAATAAATAAATAAATAAATAAATAAATAAAACGATGTGTTATTTGCTGATCAAAATCTCACCTCTCCAAAAGTACAGGGCCTCATATCTCAAAGTTCGCATTCACCAAATTTTGGTCCCATTTGAAATTTTGTTCTTTATCCCTTAAAGGGCTTGTATACAAAATATTGAGCTTATATATCCATTGGCGGCCTTATAACGGGAGGTCGTATTTCGTTTTTCCGCCTTGTCGTACAAGCCAAATCAAGCTGTCTAGAGATCTCACGGTTGATCAAGACTGATTCCAAATTAGCTGTGTGGAAACAAAGATTAGCTCAGAGCCGATGAATCTTTCTGAAGTAAAGGCCAAAGCAAACTGTCAACTGCTGCACAGATGGAGAGGGAGAGAGAAGGTGATCTTTGAAGATAATTTCACTGTCGGAAGCCGATGTTGTTTGTAAACGCAAACAATTGCCGCTTCGTCTGCCACATTTATTGTGCTCGTTTGAAAGCTTGGCCCCGGTGGAACTGAGAGTCCTTGACCAGATATAAGGCAACGAACTTTTCTGAATTGCTAGCCTTATTTATGGTGATACTCTGTTTTCACTTTCTGGGCATTGAAAATTGTGTTGGTCGTATTCGGATCTTCCGTAAACGCTGTGTTGATATTCGCTCGTTTTTGTTGTATATTTTCAAGCATTTTCGATTAAATGTTTCACATCGGGCTTCATGCTTCTTAGTAGAGTTTACCTATTTGCTTTACCCAAAAATGCTTTTTTTTCATCCATTTTTTTTGTCGACGAAACTTGGCTTCCCGCGAAAAATTTTATATGCTGAGCAACATTTGCCGCATTCATTTCCATATGAGGTCAAACGCAGGTATAATGGCTGGTAAATTTGATCCAGTGAGCCAATAAGAAAGCTAGAATTACATTATCCGAGGTTGAGAATTCAATAAAACGGGTTATACAGGTTAGGATCTCAGGGGTGGCCACATTAATGGTTTTCGTATAAGAAAATGTATGGGCGTTTCGTCGGGACCAAACAAATTGACCGTAATAACAAGGTGATTGTAAGGTGGGGTTTCACTGCATTAGAGAACGTTTAAAAACAAACACATTTGCATAATTCCATGCTGAGCTTCAAAAATATATTAAAATCGTCGTGCTGACAAACCCTCAAACAGAATTAGAACAAAGAAGCAACATTTATTTTGCATAATCAAACACCTGTCGAAGGAAATTAAAAACTAGCAAACAGTATGTACCATCCTAAATCGCGCTACTGAGTGTTACCAATATTGCAATACTTAGCAAATAAAGAAGCCTCGACTGTGCTCTGTTCTGTTCTAAAGCACACAGGAAGCGGCTAGAGCACGAACGAAGCTAGTGCAGGGCGACAGAGCGCGCGCCTTTAATACATCGAGATTATTATAAATTAAAACACGTGGGTCGTTATAAACACAAATTATTACAGTTAGAAACATAACGCTTTTTCCGTCTTCTACTGCCTCTGCTTATTAATTTATTTCATTAATTATTAATTATTGACTGCTACTATCTTACGCTTCTGTGGTTTTGAGCTAATGGATTTCTTTCTAAATCCGATTCTACAAAGTAGTCAAACTAAGAAATCAGAAAGTAAACGAAAACCGAAGAGAATGAGCGTTTGCGTGCCTAATATCTGTTTTCCGGGCGTTGATTAGAAATAGTTTTGTTTACCCAGATCGTGTCCACCTATTTACAGTCAGTGTTTGCTGTTGTTTCATCAGCTACTGAAAGACAAAAATCGGACTAAGTTGGGTAGCTACCTTTATTAGCTTTTATTAGTGTTTTCCTGAAAGGTTCCGCTGGTAAAATCTGCTCATTGGTCGCCATTTGTTTCATTTCAAAAGCTATTCTTTTTACGTACGAAGATGATAATTATTCCTATTGAAATATGACCAAAAGGGATTTAAAATTCTCTGAATCCATGGGAGAAGTCCAACAGATTACAGTAAACGAGGTGTTCATTCTATTTGTTCTATTTTGCACGGTTGGGTGTGTAGGATAAAAGTCTTGGTAAACAAGGAACTACTACCTCGGGGAAGTCCTTCACAGTTGGAGCATCAACACTGTTGACAGACATGGAAAACGACACAGAATACTGCTCGTTCATCATAGACAGTCCAGTAAGACGCTCCTCTATGTATTCCACAAATGTGACATTACTTGTATTGAATATTATCTTTTGCCTAACAGCAACCGTGCAGAACTTGCCTGTTATTGCAGCCATAATGAAAACCCGGTCTCTCCACACTCCTTCAAACGTTCTTCTATGCTCGTTGGCTGTGACTGATCTTACAGCAGGCTGTGTGGTCCATCCGATATTCGTTGCTTTCAAAACTCAACTTCTTCATGAACGCTTCTCATGCACTCTGGTGATCATCAAAGAAGGCATGGTCATATATACTGGCGTTCTGTCGATGTTGACTTTGCTTGCTATAAGTTTGGAACGCCTGATCGCTTTACGCTTGCATTTGCGATATCAAGAACTTGTCACGATCCCTCGTGTACTGACAGTTGTCCTCACAATATGGTTATTCTGGGGCCTTGTCGTATGCGCTTGGCCATTAGGGCTTGGCATCTACGTTGTATCCCTTGTTAGCGTTGTAATAATAATGCTGGTAGCCATGGCGCTGGCCGCGGTCTGTGCGATAATTTTTCGTATTTTACGCCGACATCAGAGAGTTATTCGAGATCAAACACACATTGAAGAAGCCAAGTCGTTGTCGCGAAGCAGGAAATCGGCAGCTGTCATATTGTACGTTGTTGTTTTATTTTTTATCTTTTATTCACCGTGCACTTATGCGACAATCGTTTTTAATATTACAAAAGATTTTAATATCGCCCAAAATATTTTATGGGATATTACAGTAACCGTAGCTATAATGAACTCAAGTGTAAATCCGATGCTGTATTACTGGAAAATGGGAAACATTCGCCGCGCGGTTAGAAACTTGTTGTGTACGAATCAGGCTCAGTTGATTCACAGAGGAACTGACTTTTCAGTTTGTTGAGCTGATGCATATGCTGAAGTCACATGACACACCACTTGCCGGCTCAGAATCGGAATCGAATGAACAATAAGATGGCAGCTGGTTTGTCAATGAATTTTTCGGTTGTTCTAAAGACATCACACCAACCCTTGTATCTCCAAGCATTGTATTGGGCATTGAGAAAAATGCACAGGATGGTCTTTGGTGCGAAACCGTTAACGCCGAAAAATTCCACATCAATTGCGGAAAAACTACTTGCTCATACGTCGCCATACGCCAGCAACTAGCTGAAATTCCATTTTTTTGAAATTGCTCGATCGATGGCTCTGCCATCAATATCTTGCGGCTTAAAAAATTTCTGCCTAGAACGTTACAAATTGAAGTCAGAGGGTTCTGAGAACCAACACACATGCATCTATTGAGGGGCACCCAACGAGTCTGTTCCTCACTTTATCTGCTCCTCAGCGCAAATATTGCTGGCTGGCAAAATATTCCAGTATTTAAAAATATTTAATAGAAAAAATACTATTTTTGCACTGGCTGGTTGAAACTCGGAAGGAGGACTAACAACATTTCGACGAGGGCTTGAATCTCGTTGAGAAGAGCGGATTTTAACGTTTTTCAGTGTCATTTCCGCGCGTTTGTTGTTTGTTCTAATTGCTGGCTGGAAAAAAATTATGGATCTAGTACTGGGAAACAGGAACAGATAAATTATTCCCAGCAACACTGAAGTACGCCTGTAAATGTTTCAGTATTATATTTTTTCATTCATCTGGGTAACAGAATGCATTCTGTCATAGTTTGTTCGTTGGGTGCCCCTGTCTATTAGCAAGCTCCGTCTTGTTTTTCTAGAATAATGTCTCCAACGATCTGTAGCTCTCATTAGTAATTCCATTTCCTACAGTATCGCCTGTTGAAGTAAGTTCTACACTCTTCTTAGTTGTAAGATTCCAGGCATAGGAAAACTGCTCTCTAGATCTTCTCAAACAAGTGCATTGACACTTATTTGAAAAAACCTTCAACTCTCTTCGAAATTTCGGATGTCTGAATGCGCACAAGAAAGGATTTAGGCACGAATTGAGGCTCAGAAATGCAACTGGAAGCCATGATAACATGATGAAATAAACCCTTAGGCTTCGTAAGGAATCAACTCTTAATGCCTCCATGAGTTCGCTGTACTTGTACACGAACAATAATGTGCAAACCATTGGTATGATGAAGAACACAAAGTTTGTGCACACCATCAATGAAATGTTCTTGGCCAATGCGGCTTTTCGCTTCACCCCAGCGCTAATCCCAGTTTTCCTCACATTGAAAAAAATGTGAATGTACAAAGCAATGCTGATGAGATAGAGCAACACAAGGAAGGCGGCAATAGCGAGACCTGTGGTGGACGTGTCTTCTATTCCAGGTCCGCTGACAAATGGCATCATACACGTGAATTCCCCGTGATATCTCAAACCACCGACTCGGAAAACCGATAGAAGCGAATAGCCAATCGAAACGCTCCATATTGCCGCCAAGCACCATAATGCGACGGCCTTTCTCAACCTAGCTTCTGGATTCATGCAGTACACTATTGATAAATATCGCTCTAATGTTGCCAGGAATGAGCTCAATACCGAGGTTATTTGAGCTGCTGTGAAAATGACCCCTATTATCGTGCAGTAATCATTAACAAATACGTCCATACCGGGATACTCGTTTTCATTCACAATAAATTCGTATACAGTGTATCTGGCGATCAGAACTGAGTAAACTCCCATAATGACGTCACAGACTCCGATGTTTCCAATCAAAATGAAAGATGTGCTCTTGCGTAGGGACTTGCAGCCAAACGAAATAAAAACAACCAAGAGATTTAAAAGTATTGCAACTGCTCCAAAAACGTACTCAAGGTAAAATAGCTTCCTTGGTAGCAAGTTAAGTGCCATGTCGTATGGTGTGCCGATTTCTGTACTGAAGCAGTTTTTCTCGCATAAGCATTGCGGAGAGAAACCGCTCTTTACGATGGAAATAGACCTTCCGTATTCGATCTCGTCCGCAAAAACGTACTCTTCGGGTTTCACTATGCAGTCCTGCTCGCTGTCATTTAAGTTGATAAGCAGTTCGGTTTTTACCAGTAGACATCCCCTGCAAGCAGCATTCCACGTGACGCCATTTATGTCCATAAGGTTGGTGAGGCTTAAGAGATTGTCTCCGGGGAAGTACAAACGGTTTCCTGTCATGTCGATGGATTGCAGGGTGGGGAGGGTGGTGGAGATGTCTCCTTTCCATTCATGAAGCTCATTGAAGGACAGGTCCCTGGAAACAACAAAAAGTGATGACAAAGCTTGGTATTGATGGTTTGCGTTCTTTAATTTAAGGTTGTCTGCTGGTTTTTGAAACAGAATGTACGTTGCAGCAAAGACGACAACAACAAAAACGACAACAAAAACAGCAACAACAGCGACAACAACAAAAACATTAACAACAACAACGACAACAGTAACAACAACAACAACAACAGCAGCAGCAGCAGTAACAACAACAACAACGACAACGACAGCAATAGCAGTAACAAGAACAACAACAGCAGCAACAACAACACCAACAGCAACAGCAGTAACAACAACAACAACGACAACAGCAACAACAACAACAACACTGAGCAACGACAACAACAGCAACAGCAGTAACAACAACAACAGCAACAACGACAACAACAACAACAACAGCAGTAACAACAACAGCAACGACAACAACAGGAACAGCAGTAACAACAACAACAGCAGTAACAACAACAGCAACGACAACAACAGCAACAGCAGTAACAACAACAACAACGACAACAACAACAACAACAGCAGCAGTAACAACAACAGCAACGACAACAACAGGAACAGCAGTAAGAACAACAACAGCAACAACGACAACAACAACAACAACAGCAGTAACAACAACAGCAACGACAACAACAGCAACAGCAGTAACAACAACAGCAACGACAACAACAGCAACAGCAGTAACAACAACAACAACGACAACAACAACAACAACAGCAGCAGTAACAACAACAGCAACGACAACAACAGCAACAGCAGTAACAACAACAACAGCAACAACGACAACAGGAACAGCAGTAACAACAACAGCAACGACAACAACAGCAACAGCAGTAACAACAACAACAACGACAGCAATAACAACAACAACGACAGCAACAGCCACAACAATTCAAAATACTCACAAGTGCAGAAGACTGGGCATGACTGGAAAGGATGTTTCTCCTATGATGCTTATGCTGTTGCCTGAGAGTAACCTAAGAATTAGAAGGCATTGTCTGATCTTTGTTCTTGAATATTAATGAATCACTGTTCAGTAACTAACTATTATTAATGTAATCACAATGTATTTTCTCGTTAGATACGACCCTGAATTTTGCGCCCACGGATAAAAATGAAAATCTGCTAATAGAGTACTCTTCCCTTCATTTCAAAGTAACAAAGCTCTCAGGTATCGACTTTTAAAAAATACTATACTTACAGAGTGGCGATACTTGTACTTTTGTTCAGCACACACGACGGAATTTCAACCAAGCCGTTTCTGGAGAGATCTCTACATTTGCAGGAAAAAGATAGTTTAGAGTACGCAAATGCAGCAGTAGTTATTTTAGAATATAGATTCAGTCGACCTCCCCCAACTATACACACATCCTTTTGTGTATAGAGCTGGTTTAACTTAATAAATTCCATAGCAATTGGATTAAAATGCACCAGGATAAAGGAAGATACACACATGCATGTTTATGCAACCCAGTTTGTGCAACCCAGAAAACGGATGATTAAATCATAAATCATTAATAGATATTATTTAGACCAAAATAGGCACTAGAATACCGTGAAAGTAGAGTAAGAATTTTACATTTTTCAAACCAGTATGATTTTTGTCTCACTTTCTTGAGGCGGGATATGACAATACGAGGCAGTGAAAGGTAAACATCAAACTGGATTTATTTCAAAACAAAGTTAAATTTGAGCCAAGACCTTTACATCTCCATTACGATTGCATTGCTGGCAAGGTTCCCGCCTACCTGCAGAACATTTTTTATCAACGCCATTAGAACATCCATAATTATGAGACAAAAAAATCGCGCGCTTTCATACTTAGATAGGGTTAGGTTACAATATACAAAATTAGCTTTCTTTTATAAAGGAGCAAAAATTTTTATAAATGTTTTTAGCTACATACTTAGTTTTAACTTCGATTTAACTGCATACCTAGTTAGCTTTACTACATAATTAGTTTTTAACCTTTTAACCTCAGAGTTCTTTTTTATTATCCTTTTTTGTCTCTTTTATCTCACTCTTTTTACGTACTTATTTGCATAGAGCCTACATTGGTATCATCACTGAGTTATTATCACCGAGTTGTCGCAACTGAAATAAGTTACACTGTATAAATATAAATTTTATTATTATTATTGTCCATAATACTCGCTCAGCGTTTAAATTTTTTTCCAATTTTTAGCCTTGTAAATATACTTCATTATTATTATTATTATTATTATTATTATTATTATTATTATTATTATTATCACTAGGTCTGCAACGGATGGGAGAGGTATAAAATTGCAATCCCAGTATCACTCCTTTGGAGTTCCAGCTGCGTTTTAAGGGTAATTTGGTTCGTCACCAAAAACATCGTGATGCATTTTTGCTTAATAAATTATGGTTGGTTTCTTTCAGGGAACTTTAAAACAATAACACTATACAACTAGTTGAGAAATGATACCAGACTATCGAACCGTCACTGCAGTGTTTTCTACTTACAAAATCAGCGTATCGCTCGGAAGAACAAAGCTTTCACATTGTTTGATCATTTTCAAGTCGCATTTTGCCATAACGGCGCTGTCTAACAAAGTACAATTACAGTGGAGAGAGCAAGGACGCCAAGCTGTTTCATTTACTGACAACTCTCCATTCACCAAACACGAAGGCAAGAAAACGAAGACGGACAGAAGCAACCGATAAAGCATCCTGAACCTGTAAGAGAACAGAAAATTGAGATTTGGAATACACAGCTGTCATTTCACCGCAAAATGAAGCAATATTACAGTATCTTGTGTCAACATCAAATGATATGAATTGTGGGCTGGCTATGTTGGTATATTTAAAGTGTTATGTGTGAGAAGCAATAAGTGTGTATCACGGAAACATGACATTTCTGGGCTACGTTTAGTTTCAAACAGGCTGGCTGTGACAGATTGTTAAAATGTCTGGTTACGGTTTTGTTCAGCTGGCAACAACAAACAGTTGCTTTGTCAACATTACTTCAATCATTGTTAGGGTAAATACTAAATGAATTATAGACTTTATTATGCGAGACCAAATTACTGGCAGACCTAATAATTTACATTGCGCTCCTTAAAATATGCAAAAAAGAAGATAGGAAAATATTAACAAGATCTAGTGGTTAAAAAGACGATGGCATATAAAGTTCCCTCAGTTGTATAACATAGCGCAAAATGTTTCATAAAATAGTCGTAAAATGATTATGCTAATAAATTGTGGGAGTGGTTCTCTAATAAAGAATACCGCCCTACAGTGCTACATGGCAGGGACGGAGCAGGGGGAGGGGCTGTGGGCTTTAGCCCCCCCCCCCCCTCTCCTCCCACGTTCAACGGTAGTAAGTAAAATAAGTGTGGGTAACGAAAAAGTAAAAAATGTATGGGTAATCAAATGGTGACGAGAGAAATAAGGAAATAATTTCACGCGCGTAATATTCATTGTCGAGCGATTGATTACTTCACGTTCTTTTTTTTCACAACAATGAAAGTGAAACGTTTCCTTCTCTTTTTGCTCGTTCGCGAACAATCACCTCATCCGCCGCCGGGTTAGCTGAGTTGGTAGAGCGCCGGACTGTTGTGCGGAAGGTCTCGGGTTCGATCCCCTGACCGGACCAACACTCAGGGTCTTAAAATAACTGAGGAGAAGGTGCTGCCTTTGTTATTACATCTGCAAATGGTTAGACCTTCTAGTCTTCTCGGATAAGGACGAAAAACCGTAGGTCCCGTCTCTTGCATCTTCAGTGTTACGGTAAGCAGGGGACGTTAAAGAACCCACGCACTTCTCGCAAAGAGTAGGGAACGAGGTTCCCGGTGTTGTGGTCTGGCCTTGTCACGGGTTGGTGCTTAATATAGGGATAACCTCGCTGCACCTTTTCCCCTTGGACAGACTTGTCCAAGAAAAATTGAGTATTGAGTATCATTAATATATTAATTTAATAATAATTTGTATCTAAGGTCTTTATTCGTTAATTATTTTCATGCGGAAACGAGGGGCACCCAGCTTCCTCTCCTCCCACTAAAAATCTTGCTGCGCGGGCCTTGCATGTTACAAATAAAGATCAGACATTTCCAGGGTGCTTGTGCAAACTACAATGGCATCAACAAGCCACAGTCGATTGTTCACGAATTCGAAAGATCGAGTCAGGCCTGTTCCATGTCGTCAATTTATAGAATCAGACCATTAGAGCGTTACAGTAATATTTTTAATAACTAACTACCATATATACAGTTTCCTTTTAATTGTTTCTCGCAAGCTAGAGCGAAAAATTAGGATGCATGGTCCATTCACTTCTAAACACCAAACGTTACGAGCACGAGGCAGAGGACTTACTCGATCGGGGCGCAACCGTACATCATGCTAAACCATTCATGGATCAATTACTTTATGACATAGCTGCTAGCATTGCACTAAGAACAAGAAACTACTTAATAGTTTCTTGACTAAGAATGAATAGAGCTGACTAGAAACAGTCGAATTTAAAATACAGTTATCGGTTTGACAAGTGTGAAAATTTAAAGCAATAAAGCAAAACATTCCGCCGTCCCGGCAAGCGGGCACGGCATAAAATAGACTAAATGCCCGGCAGTCTACATATTCAGCTGCGGCTTCGAAGAACTCGAGCTTACGGCCTGTTAAAACGCTTATTGAGCTTTGGCGCATCTTTGTTATAAATGATAAATTAAATGTTTCAAAATCTTTGCAAACATATTAAACAATGAAATATTTTCTTCATAACAGTTTAAATAATGTTTATTTTTGTTGTCAGGGAAGTGCAGGAAAAAACTATCAACAATTCCCTCGAATTACTTGAATAATATCAACAAGCTTGGATAAGGCTCGGTCAAAGCAACTAGGCCTTAATCTAACGGCGGCCATGTTGAGTCCCGTTTTGCCACGCGGAAACTCGTTCCCCTGAAACATGTCAACTCGAGGTTACGAGGGTACGAAATCTATTGTCTATGGCCAATATGGCCACCACGCGATATACCAATAAACAGTTTGATTGGTTATTTAATTTATTCATACGTACCATTTTTTATGATGAATTTAATTTAATTGGTTAGTTAATGTATTCATACTTACCATTTTTTTGATGAATTTAAGTCAGGATCAGAGAGTGCACCTTGGTTGCTTTAACTGATTGAACATAAGGCAATTCGCCCTTATATGGTTGAAAGTGTCAACTAGCAAATGGAGAGACAACAGCAGCATGCGAACTGCATCTGCAATTTTTGGATAATGCAAAAAGCGCAAAAATAGCATGGTATATGCATTTTTGTTGGACTCTTAATATCTGTTTTTGCTTTTGCCAAGCCACCTGTTTTTCTCATAGTTTACGCTACACTCATGGAACCGCTGATTTAAGAATAGAAAACAGTCAATTTTCTACGAGATGTACGTACGTGAAAGTAAAAATGTATTGTTATGCCCGACTTTTTCGTTTCCAAGTAAACAATATAGCACGCTTTGAAACATTTTTCATTATTTTGCTCAAACGTTTAAATGGAGTGTGGTCAAATCAGTCCAAATTTCACCTTTAAGAGAGAGAGAGAGAGAGAGGAGGGGAGAAAGATCGAGATCAAAAATTCATTATAAAGTTAAGAGAGATTAGCTTACCTCGGATTGTGTCAAGAGCTTTTGTATCTTTAGCTTATTCAAACTCACTAATTGCAATGAATTTTTAAGAATCGACTACACTTAACTTAAACCAAATCAGCGTGACGTCATTCAGTTCAGCCAATCATCTTGAGCCAGGTAATAGACAAGCTTAGGGTGCGTTTTATGTCGTGCTGGATACTTTTTGTTAACCAGTCTGATGCCACGGCTGGTAATGATTTTTAATTCCTCAAACATGATACTGAAAATAAAACTTTACATTTATGAGGCACTTTAAAATAGCTAGCCATAAAAGGGACAAACTGGGAAGACGTGGAATAAGATATCCATGAATGACACACAGTTAACTGTCACAAGGCAAGTTTATATTTACAATGCAGAGGCTGGTCTATAATAAAATACAATACAATCCTTTTTTCAAAGAAATTTCAATATTCTTACTTTAAAATTCAGCCTTGCCAAAATGCTCGTGTTACTGCAACTAACAAAGCCTTCCAACCTCAACTGACCTATAGCTGCCAGCGATTAAAGTGCTACTATGATCAAATTCTTGATATCTATATTTTTATATTTTCGTGCATGCACAATACAAATGTCCTCTATATCTTGCCAAATTTCAATCCATTACAATCTTTAGATGTCATGTTTTTGGGACTTCTATTTCTGAGAGTTTACAGCCGCCATTAATTTTTCTTGTTCCAAGGCTTGGATGAGAATTTGAGAAAACGTCGTCATTTTCTCAATATACCTCACGGGTTGAAATTATAATAACAATTTTTTAGTACAGAAAATTGCACGAAGATAATGTCCAGACAATTTATTCTTCTTTTCGCGACACGTTTATTAATTTTTGGGCTTTGGCGCGATGGCTATGAAATTTTGGGAAACCTTTCTCCTATAATTCAGTAATAAAATGATAAAATTTGATACTGGAGAAAATATTTCTTTTATGTTATTGGCGTTTTACTGAACCCACCATTGCTGTTATATGTTTGCTAAATTTCTGGAAACAGCTTGTATTGACTTAGCACATATAGCCAAGTGCCAGGAAAATCATTGGAGCGGAAATGAACCCAAATTTCTGTGACAATTGAAGACCCGCCATTGCTTGATAAGTCAGAGTGCCAAGCCGATTGCCGATTGTCTGAACTGTTACAAGATATTCGCTAGTTCTGTAAACATTATAAAATGGTCGTTAACCTTCTCAGTCCTTCAAAGTTGCCTTTTACAAAATTTGTCGAAAACTATAGCGCAGATTTATAATCAGGGTCATACTTTTTCCAGATCAATGGGGTAAAACCCGAGAGCAATCAAAACTTGCTACAGCGGCTGCGGGGCATGATTTAACCCATCTAGCTACGTCGGATCAGGAAGATTTAACATGGGGTTACAGTTACCCTCTTTTGAACAAGCGGGCCCACATACGGTCCCTACATTCCAATCGGTGAAATGAAACCGAGACTGAAGATTATATTAGGACAACGTGTCACTTGCTGGATTTTCGTTCGTGAAATTGGGTTCAGGCTCAGGTTTCAGGCAACAATAATTGTAATTGCAATTTTTGGGCGGTTGTATACCGGTCTTATTCTAAAAAAATTGTGTAATTTTTTCAGTCAAGGAGATTACAGTCCTCCAATTCGCTTATGCCTTTTTAGACTGCGAGCAGTCTCTATTTTGCTCCAAAATCCGCAACGAAAGCGAACCTTTGCGAGGGTGAACGGCAAATCCGCGAGCCGCGAGATGGCGCCCACGCAACTCGCGGCTCGCGGATTTGCCGCTCGCAAATTTTCGCTTTCGCTTCGGATTTTGGAGCAAAATAGAGACTGCTCGTAGTCAAATGCCTTTTAGGTATGTGAGAAATAAAAGAATTTCTATTAAAATCTTGTTAACTAAAATGTGGAAAAATTGTACGCTCTAATAAAAACTAAATTTGTCACAAGCCATTTTAAGTGTACAAACGATGACAGTTTTATGCCTTAGCATGATTTTATAATATGCTTTTACATTGCTAATCAGTGCACTTTTTTAAGTATTAAGGACATAGAGTAGGCCTGTTAAATATCAAAAACGCTCTTGTTTAATTAACGCCGAGTTCAAAACAGTAAACATCGGATCTATATTAGCTTCATTTGAATATAAACGCACCATCCTTTTGTTAAGCAAATGCGGTAAATTCCATATAAATATATATTTGACAGGTAACATGTACAATGAAAATAATTTACTTCTAATTTACTAACTAATTCCACAAAAATGCAATAATTCTGGAGTTGTAATAACCTCTTTGGAACATAAAAAATTAAAAGATGTTAGAAGTGGGTGGTATGCTGTCACCACGTAGTCAACACTGTAATGATAGCAGTGAGGAAAATCGCTCCTTGATTTGTGAATTTAAAAGTTTTATGGTTTGTGAATAAGTTGCAAAAAGCCTTTTCTGAAAAGAGTTTGCTGTTACTTTAACATTTTGCAAACGGATTTCATAGGAATCCAGGACTAACACAACAATTCAAGCCACACCTAAACTAGGCTCGATTACAGGAACGAAGACCGGACTCGAGAGAGCGGCGGAAATCGATTCTACACCTTAACTTGTCAATTACGAGCTTGTCCATAAAATAAATATCTGCATGTCCTTGATGTTGTTAGTCATTCTTACTTCCTATAAAATTCTTGTCATTTTTTGAGTACTGCTCTATAGAAGTTTAACCGGCCGGCAGGGACGCCAGCTTTTCTTAGTTCCTTTAAGATGTATATCACTCAGTTTTAGACTATGTTTAGACCAGGGTTTAGACTTAATTACAGTTATCATCTACGAAAAGAAATACCACATCGAAATAAAACGCTGAATCTTATCCTGTCAACGTATGAAACAAACCAAGTAAAAAGCATTTAAAGGCTGGATTATCCAAGGTCGAAACAAGAGACGAAATGTTTGCGTTCAGGCTAAAACACGTTTACTTATTTATGTACAGAAATGAAAAAGAAAACGGCCTATATCAAGGAAAGATATTGTGTATGCTAAATTCTATCATGTGCTCAGTTCTCTTAGTTGACGATCAGATCATTTTATGTCTCTTTAAATAACATCAATTCTGACATGTTCAAGTGTTCAAGCCATTTTTCACTCACTATAAATTACACTTTCGACTTTCGACTTTATTCGGACGACGCTTCAGGCAAAGCAAAGTCTTCGAGTGAACTGACATTTGTAAGTTTGCTCAGAATCAAGATGATATAACAACAGTACTGGTTTAATGGTACTTTCAGTATTGAGGTCGTTATGAATAGCAAAATAATTGTAATCTGGCAGATTAAGCACTAAATATGTTGGCTTTCAATCGTGGCCTTCAAAATTCGAATTATGTTTTGCTGCTCAAGGTATGTTCTAGATTTATCTTGAAGAAAGAAGATTATGATGGATGAGGGGACTACTTACTCGTTGGCCGTTTGAGTTACAAAGAAAAAGTTTCTCCAGTTTAATTTTGAAAGATGCTTCCTTGGTATTTATGTTCCCATTTATCACAAGTTCATTTCCAGCTCATATGCATGCATGATTATACCGCCCTCTGATTGGCTGCTAGGACGTCTTAATTACGCTGTCGGTAACAGTATTCATCTACGTGTTTTATTCATTTCACATATGAAAACAGTTTAACACCTTAAATTGTCGAAAATAAAGTTATTTATGTTAATGCTAGCACTGTGCTTAATTCTTTTTCTGCCAGCCACCAGAAAGAAAATATGAATTTTTTAACAATGACCTGCGTAAAATAACAATATAAACTAACCAAGAGTAGATAATTATTATTCTATAACAGTTTAATGCACCTAAAATGTACACGCAACACATATGAGAAGTAAAAAACACTAAAAAATCTTTCCCCAAGCTTTTGTCGCAAGGGTGCACAGTAAAATGTACACGCAACACATATGAGAAGTAAAAAACACTACAAAATCTTTTCCCAAGCTTTTGTCGCAAGGGTGTACAGTAAAATGTACACGCAACACATATGAGAAGTAAAAAACACTACAAAATCTTTTCCCAAGCTTTTGTCGCAAGGGTGTACAGTAAAATGTACACGCAACGCATATGAGAAGTAAAAAACACTACAAAATATTTTCTCAAGCTTTTGTCGCAAGGGTGTAAGTAGTATTACGGGTCCTTCTACAGCCTTCAGATCGATCTACAAAAATGCAACGTAATGAATAAAATTTTCTTTCTCCAAAATGGATGATTCGTCGTCATATGTTTAACAAAACGACACTGAAATGTTGGGACTGTCGAGTAACATCAGTACTTAAGGGTGCCAGTTCCATGTAATGCAGAATGTGATAAGTCTGCCAAAATATTGAATAGCGTTGAACGACTCGAAAACCAAGAAACTAAATTTCTCAGACAGCTCCATTCCTACAGGGGTAGAATACGTTCTAATCCATCCCTGGTAACTTTGTTGATTGTAGCTCACAAATATTAATGCATGGGAAAGAAAATTCGGCTGTTGCTCAGCGAACGCAAAATTATGGTTTTGTCAGTGTGCAACAAGCTAGACCGTTTTGCTGTTTGTTCGCTTAGTGCATTAGCCTTGAAAGGCAAGTTTGAGTAACGAAGAGGAAAAACCTGTTATCAAGATTGTGTGTAGAAATGATACCATAGACTGTAGACTGTATAGTTTTGTCAATATGTCAAATGACCAGTAAAGGAGGTGCATTTAATTAAGCATCTACTGGGAAAATTCATTGCAAAAGAAATATATTTTTTCCAAATTAGTTTTCAATAATCGACGGGATATTTTATGTTTCATATCTACAGTTCTATTTTTTCATACAGAATCTTGTAAGTCGCACTGTATGTATTTTGGTTTGTAGTTAGAGTGGAAACGGAAAGCCGGGCCACATTAAAAGTCGACCAGCCGAATGGTACAACGAATGGTTAGCCTTTTTTCTCTTGCACAGTTTAATGTTGATGATAATACTGATATCTTTCTTTTGGACGTGAAATGTAAAATCACTTTGCAACAATTGAAATTTTCGCCTGATCTTATTTTGGTAGAGAAATGCACGCAAATTAAAAAAACGACATTTTACCCGGATTGAAATAATCCTGACTAACGAAAGGAAAGACAGAATACGCAGGATTTGAAATTAAAGTAGAATAAGTCAATTAAGTGGCGTATAAAACTGTATAAACATGACAAAGGTTCTGTACAATCCTGAGCACTAAGAAAAACGACAACCATTCATATACATCGAAGTCATCTTTATTGATTTACCGGAAAAAGCAAAGCCGCACCCAGGGGGAGGAAAGACCGAAGCTATTCCCCCTTGCTGCGGCCCGCCCAAACCGCCAGACAACTAAGACGAGAGAAAAGAACGAGGGAAAAAGTAAAAGAAAAAAAGGCATAATGTGAGGGAAGGAATTAAGGAGACAATGGAACAATGTTCTTGGCAATTAAATGAGCCACGGAGATGCACCGTTCTAACGGCTGGGCGATGTACAGTAGGACAGCATTAGAAGACCAGTCCCCTTGAGGACTGATGAGCTCAATTGGCGCGCCACAACGAAAGGCGAATGAAGCTCCTCCGCGACGGAAACTGAGTATTGAGTGGGCTTCAGGCCGCGGAACAAAGAGAATCGCGTAATTTGGCGGTAGGTGAAGACAGTGTGTGTTATTGGGCCAGTATGAGTTGCCCTGGAGTACAGAAAAGCAGGCGAGGAGGGTGAGGCGGGAAAGAGACGGACATGGCGCTCGTAGGCTTTCACACGGCAAAGCGGATGACCGGGCGGAAGGCGGACAACAGGTATGAGGAATGGTCTTGATCTTGGATTGTCTATATTCTCTCGCTCATCATTACTGGGTAAGACTACTCGTATTTGTAAAGCTATTATCGGTTGATGGTTCTAAATATTAATTGAAAGACCAAGATATACATACACTCTAGGGGTGATTAAGTAGTTTTTTTTATTTTGCTAGATGGCACGGTAATTTTTTCTTAGCCAAAAAATATAGTGATTTTTAAAATGTAAAACTACATGAAACTCTTATTCTTCGGCCAATTTTCAGCTTGAGTAGAAAGAAAAAAGCAAACTGCGGTCACAAACATGACAAAACGTTGTTTGATGGTCAATACTACGACCAGATCGATGGAGTTGCCATGGGGTCTCCTTTTGGACCAGTTCTCGCACAACATTTTCATGTGCTATTTTGAAGAGAATTGCAGAGTGTCTTGCGCATGCAAGAACAAAACGCAGCGAAATGGCCTCTGTCAGAGCTCGATCTGTTAACGTGTTGACCATTAGGTCACCGTGCTTTCCACTCTCAGGCCGGATATTGGATGAGGCATTAGCTGATTTGATTCTTACTCTACGTAACAGAGGTTGAATTGCAAGCGGCAAATTTTCTTCGTGATGTAAATTTCATTTAATCCTCATTTACACTTATTCCATTTCGGAAATCTCATTCATTTATAATCTACATAATTGATAAAAAAGTAAATAAATGCACTTATTAGCAACTGCAAGGCCAGAAAAAGCTTTAAAGAAGCTTCCTTGAGGCAGACGCTGCCATTGTAAGTCTTCATTAGTCGACATTACGCGCAAACGTTTTCCAGCCACCCGGTCCAACAATAATTGTACACATTTTTAAATACGTCGGGAGGCATTCAGATCATACCATTTTAAATCTTTCTTTTGTCGAAAAGTATGAGAGTAAAATATATTTGGGGCTATGTGCCACTTAGTAGATGTGTTTGAGGACACCCACTTCAGATATCATTTATTATCAGGATATGAAATATACGTCCTGCCCCCCACTTAGCCTGTAATGGCAGACGGATTTCCGCCATCAGATCAAACAACAATAATAATTATTTCTATCTAGCAGAACGTATTTATATAGCAAACCCAAGTCACGTGGCCGTTCATTGTCCATAACATGTTTAACCCAGTTTAACATGATTAAAAGCAGCTACATCCGCCATATAAAATATATACTCGGGACTAGTCACCCAGAACAGCGATATCAAAATTGATAGTAAAAATGGCATCGACAAGGGTCATTTCCCTGAGCGTTGTCAACGTATTTCTCAGTGCGTTTGGCACTTTCATGACGTTTTTGGTACTTCTAGCAATTCTGCAAAACGCAGAGCTTCAAAAAGGTCTGAATTTGTTGATCGTGTCTCTGACGGCCGCAGATCTCATAAACTGCCTGATAGCGCAGCCAATGTACGTATACCATCTTAGCAATGGGATAAGCGGTGGCTACCTCGTAGCATTCGAGATTATCGCTTACATCGGCCTTCATGCGGTTGTTTCTAACCTTATAACAATCACTTATCACAGAATGAAGGCTTTATCGCGGCCTTTCTATCACCTTCTGCTTGTCTCGCGAAAGGACCTTATCGTGTTTATAGTGTTGACATGGGTCATTTCCATAATAGTCGGTGTTGTCTTTGCAACGGAACCAGGAAAAGTGGCCGGCCCCTATGTCCATGCGGTGATGATATTGTGCATAGTTGGGACTTACATCAGAATTATGTGGGTATCCTGGAAGCGACGACGCGGAAAAATCGCGGAACAGGTAGGAACGACCAATTACTATCAACATGCTGCCACCGTGGAGCACGAGAACGCCGCGGCCGTTACATCTGCCATCTTGGTGGGCACTACTTTGCTGTGCTTCTTGCCTGATGTTGTTTTAGATTTGATGGGGAAAGGGGCAGTTAACAGGCTCTTGTGGACTTATACTCTGCTCTTTGCCAGTTCGGCGCTGAATCCCTGCATTGTCATCTGGCGCAATCAACAGTTTAGAAGAACACTTCTTCAAACGCTGCGCCTTGGTAACTGAACGTCTGATAGCTGTTTAGAGAATCTCTGGGAGAATAACTAAAATATGGAATAGACAAATGCGATTGATAAACTAAAATAATTCAATTCAACGTATTTCGATTTTTCAGAGGCTAATCTGGTCTTATGATTTCTAAACCTTAAATGGACCAAGCCTTAGTTTAAAACTGAGGCCATTTTATCACATTCAATTCGAGATTCTAAAACTTACATAAGCAGTTGTTAGTACAATATTAAAAAATATGACTCTGAAATACGTAGAACTTGCAAAGATTCTAACGTTCTTTTTGACAGTAAATGTAACCGCAGCTGTTGATGTGTTGTAAAGCTTCCAATTAATCTTTCAACTGCGTTGAACACTGGTTGCCAAATTGCACTAGAACTATAAGGGTAGAAAACAAATTAAGATTAACATATTTCTTGGTTCATATCAGTTTTAATCTAAGAAGCTGAAGGGCAAATAAAACGAAGAATGGATGGAAATACTAGAAAGTAAATCGTTGCATGAAAACTATAATGGCAAAGGCAAAGGCAAATAATTTACTTCGAAGAGCGGGGAGTGGTTGCCCAATGTGCCCTACTCTTTACGATACGTGTGTGGGCTCTTTAAAGTCCCCTGCTGAATGTGATACAGGAGACGGGGCCTACGGTTTGATCGTCCTTATCCGAGAAGACATCTAACCATTTGCAGATGTCATTGCAAAGGCCGAAGCACGTTCTCCTCAGTTATTTCAAGACCCTGAGTGTTGGTCCGTCTGAGGTTCGAACTCAAGACCTCCCGCACGGTAGTCCGACGCTTATCTGAGCTAACCGGTCGGCGGTAATAATTTGGGTATTATCAGTAAATTAAAATAATTAATAACGCACGGATCCTATTTATGTACGGTGAATATTTAAGACGGAATCCATCAGGAATTTGAGTAATATTTATTTAAGTTGGACAAAAGTCGAGTAGCGGAATAATTTAAATCATATTGCGTTATTTTTTACCCTTAATAAAAGGTAAAGATGTAAGTAATTATTTGTGATAACACCGACAACAATTTCTTATCAGAGCCCGAGAAAATGAATTTTAAAGATTACAAACTCTAGGCAAAATCTAACGCGTAGCCATTTTGTAAAATCGTCTTTAAGCTATTCAGTGGAATTATAGTGGAACGTCGAAATTTGTTTTCGATGTTTGGTGTTGTTAGAAAAGATTTCTTTTGATAAGATATTTGAAGTAGTAACTCAAAAGTTTGCAATAAGGTGTAATTTCTTATGCGCTACTGGAAAAATTGGCGAAAATCCCTCCGTCGGCAATACCAAGCCATAGATTCGACTTTCACTTAGAATGAGGTTTTCTAGTTCCATTGCTACATAGCAAATATTTGACTGATGCTGAGAACTCACACTATTAACTACAATTTAAGTGATCGAAGATAAGTTCGTAATGAATCAATGGTCACCAAATGTCAACTTGACTTTGTTTCACCAAGAGTCGTGAAAATAGTAAAGGTAATAGCTGCAGTACTCCATTTAGTTCATTTAGATTGGGTTCGAGCCGAGTACAAATATGCAAAATCACTTTGCATTCATTTTCGTGACAGCAAAGAAAAAAAGCAACGAGCCATTTGAAAAAACGAATTGTGCGTAAATTCTCTGCACTGAAAGTGAACGCCAGTATTCTTTCCCAGGAAATAGAAAGGCGATAAAAAAAATTCCGCGAATTTAGCGAATGAATAAGCCGTCTCTTTTTCTACATGTTTGTTTTTTGTCTGTGCTTACTTCCGCCGATATCAGATCTTCTCATTTCAAGATATGTCAGGGATTCATGCATGTTATATCCAAAGCACTACGCTATTAGAGTAAAATATCGTAAATGGTCGATTTCCATTAATGTCAAAACAGCATCACAAGACGATTGAAGATTTTAAAAAATATAAATTGTTAATGTTATTAGCTGAGAGTAGTCTCTTTTAAGGCTTCAGCTTGCCCGTTTTGCCGAACATCTTACTATACAGCAAAAACCATTGGTTTTTATTTGGTATTTAACTCGCAGGATGTAATTTACGACTGTCGCGTGGGCTTGTGACAGCTGTAGACGAAGTGTCATCATTTCAGTCATACAGATCCTTAATGCTTAATTAAATTCCCATTAACACTTTCCTTTAAAATTTTGATGAAAAAGTGTTTATTTCTGGCTTGACAGTTTAATTTAAAGCTATGGTTCAAACGGGACTGCGTTTGATGATTATCTCCAATCAAAAGCTAACCTGCTCGGTCCTTAACGTATACACATGTCTTAATCTGTGTTTGTCATTTAGGTGTTGTGTATTTAACATTATTTCACAGAATGTACGAATAAAATCCACAGAAAAAAATTCGAAAAGGAAATCAAATTATGCAAGGGACACTGTTCAGAACTTCAAACATTAATTGACTAAAAAAGCTAACATGTCATTATCGGTTTACAGCATAGCTCAAGAGTAATATTACAAGAATATATAATAAAAAAGAAATACAAGGATTAAAATAAATCAAATTTAAAGCCACATTTTTTTTCGAAAGTTGGAGCGCATCTGAAGCTGCTGTCGCTACTATAAAACGATTATCCGCCAAAAGAAGTATGCATATTAGTAATACTTGATAATATTTTCTCTTATTCAAAATCTCAGTTCTGTATTGCTTTCCTAGCTTTGCTCCAGCTACTGACTTTCAGAACAACAAATATTGCCTCAATCGCACCGTGCTGTTTTAGCGAAACACGAATCAAGTTTGGAAGACCCAAGTTATGATTTTAGTGATGATGCAGAATTGACAGCTAGTATTTATGCAAACAATTTGTTGATATTTAAAATAACGTGATTCTCTGGGCTGACATGTTTTGAAAAGAACATCGAAAGGGCTCCATGAGCATGGTCATTATGACCATAAAGTGTGGTCATGTTCGCGCTGGACATTTAATAACACTCCAAGTTTAGTTGAACAAGGAGGGGGGGAGGGGGGTCGGAGGTGAATAGCTAGGGGTATCCGAATCCGCCAATCCGTGCAAAGACGGAAGGTGCATCAAGGCCACGATCCGAACTTCATAGCGTGCAGAGTACGGAATCCGAGCTAAAATTAAATTATCAGCAAATCCGTGATCCACTGCATTCTAGAAATCCGTGAATCCAATTAATTTTTCGTTGAAATCCGCAACCCGTATGCTTTTCTAGGCTAAGTCCGTTGATCCGCGAACCTATTCAACCCCCCTCTACAAGAATCTCTAAAATCCAAAAATTGTTGAGATCACCTTGAGGATATTATTTTTTTTATTTTCTTGTATAATGTTGTTTTCGATTGGTATCGATTAATATCGATTATCGGTTTATCGATTGCCTACGCCTGGATTAACGGCCCTGAAGCTGATCATGACAAAATAATGACAAATGGATGAGAATGGTCTATTCGCGCGTTAATTAGTTAATTGTCTGCGTGCAAATTTAAGAGATATTAATACTAGAAATTTATTTCGAAAACTGTTGTTACTTGCAGGTTTTAAACGAGCTGAAAGCATAATTTTCCGTCAGCTGCTTTTCTTCTGAAAGACTAAGGCTAAACTAGGTGCGGAAATAAAGAAATATCACGCAAAATTGCTTGTGGAGAGTTTTAAAATCCCGCCATACAAAAACGTTTGTACATGGCAATAATAGTTGATGATATTTCGAAGCTGAAGGCAACGCGAAATTTGAGCAAAAAGGTTCTCCTGATTTTCGCTGCCTGCATTTTCTAACTTAGCAAAAATATGTTCAAGCTGATGCTTTATAATGCATTTCTCAAAGTCATTAATAATTAATCACGTTAAAACAAAGGAAATCAGAACCAGGTTTCGAAATGTGATCTTAATTTTTACGATTTTATTTATTCGTTTTCTCCGTAGTTTTAGTTTCGATCGAGAAGATATATGTTAGGAAAAAATAAATAAATAAAGTATAGCGAATTTCTCATAAGAGTTCAATTTTTAAATATCGCTGAGCAGAAAGAAACCAGAGAACTCCGGAAAATAATTCAAATGTCTTAGGGTGCATTCGGTTGGGAAATTAAATCTGAATTTGTATTTTGAAATCTGAATAGAACACATAATCCGAAATTGGGATTTTTCCAAATTTTCAGAATTCAAAGCACTTGAATAATTTCCCCTTATAGCGACTGTTTGATTGACAGTTTACAGACAGCTGTGATCATGTTTAATACAATATAAAGAAAACATTGGGGGCATGGCCAGTTTTATTTCAGAAGCTACAAAAAATAAACAACATTTAATTATAACATGCTTTTTTTCTTTTCAAGATTTACTACCAACGGCCCGGCTTAATTTACCGCTACTAAAGTCAGTAATTTTTCCATATGTCGTCGAGATTTAGAATTTTTGCTCGAATTTACGACGTTAAACGCCAATGAAATAACAAATACTGAAATGCTGAAAACTCCACGAGTTTAGTTTAGAATATCACAAATTTATCCAACTTAATCTATTTTCTCTCTGGTTTAATCTCTTAATAATCGAAGTAAATTTTTAACATCTTTTATTTATTTTTGTAATATACATTTCGTGGTAATAATATTGTGGTTTAAGATTGAACCCCTCTCGTTTTGTTGTTCTGCTTCATGTCCTACTTGCTGTTCAGTTTTCCTGGCGAAGTGTTTGAAGGAGTGCTCTTCTGAACTGCTGATTGCGCCAGATGACTATGCAAGGATTCAGCGTTGAGCTAGAGAACAGCAGAGTGTAGGTCCACAACCGCCGGTTAACTTCTCCTTTCCCCATCAAATCGAGAATGACATCAGGCAAGAAGCTCAGCAAAGTGCTTCCCACCAAGATGGCAGATGTGATGGCCGCGGCGTTCTCATGCTCCATGGTGGCTGCTTGTTGATGGTAATTAGCCGCTCCCGCTTGCTCGGCGATTTTCGCGCGTTTTCGCTTTGACACCCATAGCATTCTGATGTAGGTCAAAACCAGGCACAATATCATGACAGCATGAAAATAGGAACCGGCCACTTTCCCTGGCTCCGTTGCGAAGACAACACCGATTATTATAGAAACGATCCATGTCAACACAATGAACACGAGAATCTCCTTTCTCGAGACAAGCAGAAGATGAGAAAGAGGTCGTGATAAAGCCTTCATTCTGTGATAAGTGATTGTTATAAGATTGGAAACAACCGCATGAAGACCGACGAAAGCGATGAGCTCAAATGCTACGAGGTAGCTGTTATTCTCGTCGTTGCTAAGATAGTAAACATACATTGGCTGAGCTATCAAACAGTTTATAAGATCTGCAGCCGTTAAAGACACAATCAGCAAATTCAGACCCTTTTGAAGATCTGCGTTTTGATGAATCGCCAGAATCACTAAAATGTTCATGACGCTCCCAAAAATACTGAATAAGGCGTTGACGATACTCAGAGATACAACCCTTTCGGATGCCATTTTAAATGTGAACTGTTGCAGCAACGTTCCGTTGTTGGCTTGACCAACACTTTTTAAGTGTTTAGTTAAGTTCAAAGAGATTTTTCTGAATTTGACTTTTGGAGAAATTATTGTTTGCTCTGCTTGATGGGAAAGCGCACGTTCTTAAATTGCAAATTTTGCAATTGTTTGGGTTGCGACGTCGTAAATTACATCTCGAGATAAATAGTAAATCAAGTTATTTTTCCACGACAAAGAGGAACAACCGCTCAGCATTCCTTACACGAGTTGATCTTGGCATTTAAATCTGCGCTCAACTGTTTTCTTAGAGGGAAAATTTAAAACTGTTTTATTTTTTGGTGTCGATCTTCCCATAACTGAACATGTTCAGAAGTTGTCACTTTCGATAAAGATTGGCAATACCACCTGCTCGATTGGCCAATAGAAGTGACACGTGTCGAGTCACGATTTTTGCGTCACGGGCATATCTTGAAATATGACTAATTAGTAATTGGTAATATAGAGTTCTCTCAATGTCACTCGCACGTGTATTAAATGTTTTGTAGATGTATGTTAGTAAACTAGATTGTCCGTCAAAAAGTGTTTTCCTCCTGGTTAACGACATTTAATTTCACAATATGTTTCACAAGGAAAAAAACTTAATGTACGTCGATATTAGATGAAAAGTTACCGGCATGCAGTGACATCACAACAAAAATGCGTAAAAATACAGACATACAAAAAATAGATAGGAAAATCGTAAGAGTGTAAAAGTTGGTAAAATCGACGTGGAATATCGACTATATCGTATTTAAATTTTTAATTTTTGCACCTGTACAGGATACTATATAAAAGATAGATAAAGCGAAATACGAAATTGCCTAATCACACGATGTTATCATATATAGTTGTATTGAAGGGTAAGCATAACAATATAGCCAACAAAGTATAGCTACATCCTTATGAGAAAGTAAATTTAGGAAGAATAGTTATATGCATTTTTTAACTTTTAAACAAGCATTTTCTTAACTTTTTATGGCCATTCTTAGCGGAAATTCTGCAATTGGAGTTGACGTTTTTAATTATTATTTATTTCAGAGAAATTATTAAGAACCACCAAAAATACTGAGTTCCGCTTTTAGGCTTGGCTAAATCTATATCTTATTTTAAGATTTCAAATAACATTCCGTGTTCGTGGAAAACTATAGGCTGTCCCGACCACCCCGTTTCACAAAACAGCCAGGTGTTAATATATTCTATGTAATTATTAGCAAAGAAAAAGAAAAGTTAACAATAACAAAACGCAGATATGAAACGAAGCGCCATTAACTGCTATATTGCTTTCTTGATTAAACTTGAAAGTTTGTCGTGCCCGTTGCCAAAACACCCAGGTAAAAAGTAACAGAAAATTACTATCTTCAAGTCGTACGTGTTAACTGACACGTCAAAGTAACAATTTCAATAACGTCGTCAAGGCGTTATTAAGTTAAATGTCCAACTTTATTCCCCGAGACTCAGAGTTAAGTGGTTTTCAACGTAGCGTGTGAATCAACAGGCGAAACGTGACTGACTATTCTCAGAAAAAGGAAATTTATGTGAAAAGAACGGAAGACAGCTGAGGTGGTTAAAGGAGCTGATAAATTAAAGATGACAAAACCTAAACATTACAACAAGATCTTGGCATACTGAGCTAACAAGATGATTGTTTTGACTGTAACAGAAACGATAAACTCTCACCCTCAAAACGAGGAACACGCATATTTTGGTTAGTTACCATGGTTACCTGCTACCTTAAAAATTTTTCCAAAGAGCTGCTGAAATGAGATGAATCGAAATTACGAAGGAATAGGAAGCAAGTAAATTTAAAGAAATTCAATGACCGTTTCAAAAACATGTGACAAAACATGTACAACCCAGCTCATCATCATTTGCAACAGGAATCAGGTGCAAATAATGCACCTATCAATGTTTATTTATTTTATTTATTTATAACAACTTCATTTGTAATAATCAATACAAAAAGGCTGCCATCAGGGAGGAACTGAATCCTCATGTAAAGCCGGAGGGGGGTGGTGAGAGGGCCGGCATAGGAGGGGCATTTGAACTGAGTTGAGATTTACTGTTCAAATGCCCTACCCCATCGCATTTGTGGATGGTCAAAAGAGTCACGAAAAGCCAAGTGTTGCTGGAAAATCCACTAAAACGGTCAAAAGTCCCCTCGAGTCCCCACTCACTCTGCGGGAGTTAAATCCCCCACTTATGCCCGTCATCCCCCAGGGATTTAACGTTGATCGGTGCATAACATATCCCTTTGCGAAGTGTCAGAAATATCTGTAATTAACGTGTTGAAAAGTTGTAACAAAAAAGGAATAGAAGGGTGAACCAGTAAAAGTAAAACAAAAAAAAAATAAAAGAATAATAGTGTGAGGAACTTAATAGAACTAAAAGGACAGCATTGCATTAAGATGCTTAATTTACTTTTTCAGTCGAAGTTGTTCCTACCCTATGTGAACATCTTCCTTGATCTTGAGTTGAAAAGGCGTAGAAGAATGTACATTACTTAAACATGATTTATTTTGCAATTGACAATGGCTTTTGTACCTCTGCTCGGAACATTTGGAAATGCGTTATGTAACAACAACAAGCTATATTTGCATGACCATAAATACTAACATACAGTGTTGAAAAAGTAATAAGTAATAATAATAATAATAATAATAATAATAATAATAATAATAATAATAATAATAATAATCATAATAATAATAATAAGTAATAGTAATAGTAATAAGTAATGATCATTGTCATGATGATTTTCCTGTGCTGAAGTCATTGCTTAATGTCTTTATCCGTACAAAAATGCTCCTGCAGAAGTGAAGAAGATATCGCATGAAAATTTATCAGGAAGAGCAAATCATAGTTGGTTTTCTATCTTTTCAGGAGATGGCTTGAAAAGTTGAAAAAATTTGACAATTTGGCAATTTTTTTCAATAAAATTTGATTTCTTAGGCCCTCAATGGGGAAGCGGGGGGTGCTTTTCTTCCAAAGTGAGAAATACGCGTTGGCGCAATTTTAGTGCGGACCAGGTGCAATTCAAACTACACCGAAACAGCTTGTTTATAGAGGGACACACAAATAACTTAATACCAACACTAATAAGCAACTAAGTTGCAGCAGCATGTTTCATTCATTTCCCTAGAACGGAACAAAAGTAATTAAACCCTTCACTTGTATGTACAGGGAACACAAGCTCAATTATACTCAAGTAAACTCACCTCACGTTTCGTCTCTTGAAGACTACAGTCCTCGTTCCTTGTTTTCTCTGCAGCGAAAATGTTTGCTAATGCTGCCAAAGAACCCGGCCAAAGGTTTGTTTGTCCCCAGTCGCCTCTCAGAAAAAAGACTGGGGGTAATCGCATCATCAGGCTAGTCGCATCGTGAGCTTTGGGATTTGAGCATTATTTTCTCGTCCCCAGTCGTCTCTTATGAGAAAAAAATAACTGGAGCGGCGCGTCTTGCAATTTTTTCATAGGAGACGACTGTGGGACGAGTCAGCGTTAAAACCATTAAACTTCAACCTGCAAGAGTGACAGTTGCTTCATAAGGTGGCTCTTGTAGAAGTCGCAGGAAGATCAAGTAAAGGCTCGCCACCGCAACCGTACCCCAGAAAATGGAACACGGGCAAAGAAAAAACTCAAAACTCAAATAATAAGTCTGATTGTCTTTCGTGAAAACTTTAATTACCACAACAGTTAATCACTACATGTTACCTGGTTTATGATAGCAAAGCAGGAATTTAAACAATAACAATAGTACATGCTTTCTTTCCGTACAGCGAATTCGCATATTAACCCTTTACTGCCCAAGGGGTCTCCCTTTGACGAGTAAAATCGTCTGGCGTTAGACAGAGTAAAATCTAGAAGTCACTCTTGGGCAGGAAAGGGTTAAGGGAGATAGTTTTTTAACCCTTTACTGCCCAAGGGGTCTCCCTTTGACGAGTAAAATCGTCTGGCGTTAGACAGAGTAAAATCTAGAAGTCACTCTTGGGCAGGAAAGGGTTAAGGGAGATAGTTTTTTAACCCTTTACTGCCCAAGGGGTCTCCCTTTGACGAGTAAAATCGTCTGGCGTTAGACAGAGTAAAATCTAGAAGTCACTCTTGGGCAGGAAAGGGTTAAGGGAGATAGTTTTTTAACCCTTTACTGCCCAAGGGGTCTCCCTTTGACGAGTAAAATCGTCTGGCGTTAGACAGAGTAAAATCTAGAAGTCACTCTTGGGCAGGAAAGGGTTAAGGGAGATAGTTTTTTAACCCTTTACTGCCCAAGGGGTCTCCCTTTGACGAGTAAAATCGTCTGGCGTTAGACAGAGTAAAATCTAGAAGTCACTCTTGGGCAGGAAAGGGTTAAAACGATTAATGCACTAGATAACATTACAATGATTATCAATTAATATTATCATTATTCATGTTCAATGTTCTTTTAATATTTCATCTCTGGTTCATTTTACGGAATTCAATAAATAAGTTATGGATAACCTCGCAATTTAGTTGTAACAATCGTAAGGAATTGCGAGGGTTTTGCCATTTGAGAACTGGAAAAATTTCAACTTCCTTTTACAACCCGTTTTGCAAATAGCAATTCGGAAAGAATAACTATAATAGACACGGTATTCATATCGTGCAATACAAGCATTACTTGTATCCCGAGCTTTCCGAACATTTCTCAAATTTTGAGAAGTTTGGGTTTCTTTTACATCAGGGTCTATAACGCCTGAGGTCTCATCTTGAATTCCACTTTCTTGCAGGTCAAACTTTGAATTTTCTAGCTGTTCTAGCCACTCGATTGTATGGCTGACGTAGGATTTTTCATCTTGACTTTCATTTCCTTGCCCGCCTGCAGAGCTTGCATCTTTCAGTTCTCCCAGCCATTCCACTGCATTGTTATCTTTAGAGATGTACGATGGTGAAGCATTTGCAGGTCTAGCCTCAGTGTTCAGGGCAGAATTCAACACGAATATGAACAGCGACAAGGCAGAGAAGATAATTTTATTATTCTGTGAAATGAATACGTTTTGAATTGATGTACTATCAGTCAATCTGCACCATTACAACATGAACATGGCTATCAAACATATTATTTTCAACAACTATCCAACCAAGTCGTATAGAATATCGCCTGATAGTTACAATTTGGCGACGAGGCCATAGGCCGAGTTGCCTAAAATCATAGAATATTTTGAAAGACTGAGGACCCAGGGGGAGTACTCGCATTATACATGACGGGGGTCCGACGGAGCTTCATATTTCAAACCCAAAAAAATACACGAGCCTGAAATTTTAGAACCCAAACAAATACCTGGCATAAAAATTTCCTATCCAAATACTAATAGTGCAGAACATGAAAAAAGTGGCCGATTCGTTTTACGCAATAACTAACAGCTCGTGAGATGGCGGTTTTTGTCCAAGTTTGAAGCCGACGAATGTGTGGCAAATTTCACCCTGTGAATGTTCCTGTTGGATTTTTACAAGATATACGAATTTTGACAAGTCGTGACAGTTTTTCAAGTTTTGATAAATTTATCTTACGTTGAGTTTCATGCTACTTGATTATTATGGTCTATCATCTCATCGACCATACCTCTCTAGAATTTTCTCAGTTATTGTATAAAAATATAGTTAAAACAGTGCACGTGATAGGTATGTTCGATATACACTCATAGGTTAAGTCACTGAATAGTTAAGACGGAATCCATCAGGAAGTTGAGTAATATTTATTTAAGTTGGACAAAAATCGAGTACCAGAATAATTTAAATCGTATTGCGTTATTTTTTACCCTTAATAAAAGGTAAAGATGTAAGTAATTATTTGTGATAACACCGACAACAATTTCTTATCAGAGCCCGAGAAAATGAATTTTAAAGATCACAAACTGTAGGCAAAATCTAACGTGCAGCCATTTTTGTAAAATCGTCTTTAAGCGATTCAGTGGAATTTTAGTGGAAAGTTTAGTTCAAAAGTTTGCAATAAGGTGTAAATAATCTTGGTACAACAATTTCTTATCAGAGACTGAGAAAATGAATTTCAAAGCTCGCAAGCTATAGGAAAAGTCTCACATCTTTTAAGCGATTCAGTGGAATTCAGTGGAACTTCGAAATTTGTTTTCGATGTTTGGTGTTGTTTGAAAAGATTTCTCTTGATAATATATTTGAAGTAGTAACACAAAAGCTTGCAATAAGGTGTTAATAATTTTGGTACATAATTTTGTCCAATAAATGCTCGAAGTCCTAACGGATTCCGTCTTAATCTTTGTACTCCACACGTGCATAGAATTGTCATTAGTTTACCGGCTCTTAATATGGCTTATGCGGAAAGGTTTTTTTCTTAAAAGAACTTAACCCATTTTCGCTGTTAACTTTAACAACTTTCGAGGCGGTGAAAACCTAACGTGGCGTTATATTTTTTGACTTGACTGCTGTGAAGGGATGGATCGTAAGATTACTAATTCCGCTGAAAGCGTTTCCCAAATTTTACTTGAAATGGGTTTATGTTAAATTGTTTGCTGAAATTAAACTGAGCAACGAAAACTTAAAACCGCTATCACTGACTTGATAGTTTTAAGAACTTTGCAACTAGATACAAGCGATTAAATTACCTTCAAAATTCCAAGACTCATTTTGATTATCTTCTCAGTCTTCGATTCCAAAGGCTTGTTTCGAACGTGGTAAAATAGGCGTTGTGAACCGAGAATTGAATTTTTATTGCACCCAAAGCAATGCCTTTTATAAACTGAAGCTGAATGAGAAACAGTTTAATTGAGATAAGATAAATTTAGAATAAAACGTATATTCCGCCTATGTTTTCAACCTGATTCGTAACACACACACACAGAAAACTGAGTATAAATATCTCTTTCATCGTTTAAGTTGTTTACCACGTGAAAAATGAAAGAAGTAAAAAACAAGTGTTGTGTTTGATGTAACAATTTGACCAGTCGAACCATTTTGTTACAGTTAATCACTCAATTATGAACAAAGTCAGGCCTAGCGCAAATATTTGTTTCATCTTGTATTACACTACGTCAACTTTTATTGTTATACAAAAATTAACCCATGGAACGCTACTCAAAGGAAAGTAAACTTAGCTGAAGTTAATTATATGTCTTTCGAATTCGCATCCCGGCTATCATGGTTTCGTTTTTGAATTAAAAGTTTCTATCAAGTTCTTCCTTATTTTGATGCAGCACCAACTGAATCACCGAAATAAATGTTTGGTGCCTTCATGATCATGACGTGTACAGTTAATTTAAGTAATCTCCCAAAGAATCTTGGTCAATTCTAGACAAAAAATAATGGCAGGCCGTGTAAAGCTTTAATGCATGCGATAATTAAGATATTCAACGCTCTTGAACATCCCGGTAGAACACACAAGACTGTAATGGATGTTTGGATTTTCCACAACAGTATAGGGACATTGTAAAGCTGATATATCATCTTATCATCTTGCAACAGAAAAAAGTAAAATTTCACCTGAATGGCAATTTTGAATTCTTGAAATACTGCTGAAGGGACATTGTCACGGACATTTCACGGCCGCGTTGTAGTAGTGGCTACAAAATTATGACTACGTTCTTTCAGCCATACAGGAAATACTCCTAGAGCATCGAGGGGGTGATTTCAAGCAAATTTGCTAAGAAAGAGGGTGATCGTAATTAGTTTTTGTCAATTGTTCCAAATCACAAGGACAGAAGCCTGACTTTTTTAAGTTGAGATCTAAAGCTCCTGATCATATCATAATGATGTATCACTCCATATTTAGCTTCCGTTCACTGGCATAGTGATTTTAACGACAACTGTTTGTGGGTTTCCGTTGGTGTTAACAGGTTTTTGGGTTGTTGAACCGCCAGAGGTCTAGAACCTTGGCTTATTCCAAATATATCGAGAGATTTGGCGACGAGAATGAGCTCATCATCGTCTTTTGTTTTGTTTCTTACCGCGCGTCCCCAAGCTCACAGCGTTCCATACAAAATTAATTTGAAAATAGTTTAAGTTTCTGATAAAGAAGTTGGACTGGTGTGTATAAATCGCGGTGGCTCTATATGATTTTTGTTACTGCGTGCGAGAGTAGATATTGCAAGCTTTCGATATCTGCGCGCGCAATTACAAGATGACCCAAGCCCAAGCAAAAGTGATAAACCACAACTTTATTTTACATATTAATTTTGAAGGACAGTTTAGCCCTTAAGGCCTTTTTATTGCAGTTAAAACTTGCAAGCATTATGACGTATATTTTCTCCATGGAGTTGTGTCACAAGCAAGCATTCTGAGCAACAAAGTTCGTGGTTCCAAAGTTGACGCATACTCAAATAGCGATCTTGTGGAATTCGACCTCCATGGCGTAACTGTTTTGAATGTGTGGAGTAAAAATGATAACACCCGTCTAAGTTTTCTCGAGCTTTCTGCGGTGAAAGTCTGTTAAGTTGGCATACGGATTATTATTTTATGTGGCGCTCGTTTTTCCAGAAAAATCTATCTATGACCAATTTAATGTGCATATGACAGGAACTCTTTCATTTGTTTTATCGAATCGACGTGGGATACTGATTTTAACATCGAAAAACTAAATCCGAAATTTCTTTTCCTTCAGATCTTCACCGTGTTATCGCCGTCTGAAAAAGGAAAATTGCAGTTCCGGGTGGTCCAAAAACAAAGCGGGAACCTGGGGCTAGTTGAGCTGTGACATCAAAAGCCATTCTCGTCCCCAGAGCCACTTGTTCCTCTTAGCCGGCTGGGCCTGTGCCCGAGGAACAAGTGGCTCTGGGGACACACGATTTGATTCGCTGAAATCAAACAAAGGAAATCCAATCACATCAGTCGTTTTAAAATCCTTTAGCTTAGCAGGTTCAAAACGGTAGATGTGATTGGACTCCCTTTGTTAGATTTCAGTCAATCGAATCATGTGTCCCCAGAGCCACTTGTTCCTCGTTTACAGGTCCAATCGGCTAAGAGGGACAAGCGGCTCTGGGGACGAGAATGATCAAAAGCCTTTTACCCAACCTGGTTCCTTTGTTGACGACAAGAAACGAAGAAAAAGGTTAGGGAACGAGGTTACCCTTTAACTCCAAAATGTTGTGTTGAGCTTATTGTGATTTAGAAGTTGCGTTATTTTCACTTGTAGGGGACCGGTCATTATTTATCGCTGGGGGGAGGGGGGAGGGGGCTGAGGATTTTTGTTACGACAAGGGAGCCCTTATGTGATCCCCCTTTAAAGCATATAACGTTTTTGTTGTCCCCCCATATTGGGTATGGACGATTTCATGATTCCCCCTCCCCCATATATTCTCTCCCGGGCCACCACAAGAAGCCAGTGTATTGCTGGTTTGCAAGTGACGTCACGGCAGCCATGATGGTGGTCAAGAACAATAGCCTTTCTCTCCGCTGGGAACTAAATTCTATTCTTATGTATATCCTTCGAAAAAAATTCTATTGTTTTGACCCCCAACATGGCCGCCCTGTCACGTGATTCCAACCCAAGAATATGCAAGTGATATCTATAACGATATTTACATCTCATGGACCTTGAACAACAACGTTTATTTGTTTGTCTGACATAAACTGAATTGTCACGTAAGAACGAGTGAAGATGATCTGCGGAGAACTCCATGCAGGCTCAAATAAGCTGGCAGCAAGTCTAATCAGGCCCGTTGGAAGGTTTTTTTCGGGAGGGTGAGATCCAACGAGGAGCCAGACTGACCGAGCGTTTGAAATTCGCTTTGGATGCAGTAAGATAATAAAATGGAGAATATTCACTGGAGCCGAATGAAAAGATTCGAAAAGATGTCTTTCTATGCTCTCGAAAATGGCTTCAAACGAATTTGCAAATTTCGTTTGGGAGTGTTCATTTCCGATCCAAAATCTGCATAAAAACCCGACCAAACAATTGATTTTCAATTTCAATCCTTGCATGGTCTCTGCAGTGAGAACATCTGGACCATCCTCAGCTCTATCCATAAGGAAATGGATAGGGCAGGATACTTCCCCTAGTTTCGCTAAAATCTTATCATTACGGGGGTAAGAACAGCAAACACTGTCTAAGCAGTACTATATGCATGTACATGAAAGCCACTAGTCGTCGTCCCGAAAATTTGGAATATCGTCACGAATTGTTTGAGAGACATTCTCAAAAGAATCTGAAACTTTCCGAGATTTTCCTTATATCAATTCCTGTTTCCTCGAAAATTTCCTGACTCTCCCGATTCCCGAGAACATTTTCAGGTTCACGGAAGAATTTTCTCTTTGTCCTGAAACTGGGCCTTCTCAGTGGAGTGGACACCCTTCGTAATATTTCATAGGATCAGTTTTCGCAAAAGGCTAAATCAGAGATAGCTAGATGCCTAGGAGCATTAGTTAGGCGTGTGATAAAATTAAAATAACGTCACGGCCAATAGCTTTTAATGTGTGTTCATAATATTATGATATATTTACAAAAGACAAATCTTACTATTCGCTACTTTTTATGTTATCTTTTTACAATATATTCCATATATAAAATCATTTTTATTGTACGAAAAAAAATAACATCGGTGTATCCAATCTTTGCCATACAACGTATTATGCATAGAGTTAAAACAGTTCTATATTCGTGTTCAATGTTCTTTTTTTTCATCTCTATTTTATGGATGTCAATATGTCACAGTTCAACTGTAACAGTCAGAAACAATTGCGAGGGTTTTGCCATTTGAGAATGTAACAGTCTTGTATTTCGGTTTGCAATCCTGTTTACAAACAGGAATTTTAAAAAAGTAGTTATAAATGATGAGGTACTTATATCGGTCAATACACCCGTTGCTCGTATTCCGGGCTTTCCGAGCATTGCTCCCTGAATTCTGAGATGTTTGGGTGTCTGTTATATTACCCTCTCTAACGAATGAAGTTTTATCTTGGATTCTGCTTTCTTGCAATTGTAGTTCAAGTTTTGAATTTTCTAGTTTTCCAAGCCATTCGGTTGTATGGCTATCTTGAGAGGTGTAGAGCTGCATGATATAGGGTTTTTCGGCTTGACTGTCATTTCTCTGCCCGCCTGCAGAGTTTGCATCTTCCAGTTCTCCAAGCAATTCTACTGTATCGTTATCTTTAGAGGTGTACGATGGTGAAACTTTTGTAGGTCTAGCCTCAGTGTCCCGGGCAGAATTCAGCAACATGAATACGATCAGCGACAAGACAGCGAAGGTAATTTCAGCATTGTTCTGTGAAATTAAAAGGTTTTTTAGCTTATGTACGACATGACCTATTTTTTATCTAAGGCTTCTTAACACGGTTAATGAAAAGTTGCTCGATTTAGACTCTCAAACTTATACATGTATGTAAATTTGTAAAGACAATGCATGCAACATATAAACGCGCAATTCACCATGGGAAATAAGATGGCTGTACATTTTACCACAATACCTTGCGACCCTAACACAGTCCACAGGGTACATAGAAAGTTACAATTTGACGAAATTCGTTCCTGTAATAACAACATAATTTGCTCTTGCCGAGTTTTAAAGTTCATGGGGTTTTCTTTGCGTTTTTATCAGCGTTTTTAGGGTTTTCGCGCGCTAAGAATTATAGGTAAATGTACCAGTCGCCATCTTTTTACTTACCTTCAAAAGTGGAAGACTCATTTTGATTTCGTCCTCTTCGATTCCAAAAGATTGATTAGAATGTGCTAAATTAGATGTTAAAGATTGAATGGAGGTTGCATCAAAAACATTGGCTTTTATACACTGAAGCTGAATAAGAAACAGATCAATGAAGATAAATTTAGAACAGGACTTAAGGAACATACTTTTCCGCCTATGCAAGTTTTCAACCACATTCGTAACACATACATATAGGCTTACAACAGAAAAATAAAAATATCCCTTTTTTGTTTTTCGCACGAAGAAAGAAAAGAAGTAACAATGTCGAGTGTAAATATGTAATGGTTTCACAAGTAGAATATTTTTGGTACAGCTAATCACACAATAATGTATAAAATCAGACTTAGCGCAAATATTTGTTTCGTTATTTATTGCCCTGAATACGTCAGCTTGTATTGTTATACTATAATCATCGTATGGAACGCTTCTCAAAGGAAAGTAAATTTAGCTAGTCCGGCTTTCGCATCCCAGCCATTGTTGGGAAAGATAGCCTCTATCAAGTTCCTTCCTGATTTCTGTATAACATGTACACTCTTTCGATCAAATATATAATTATGTTTGGTATCTTAATGCTGCCATGCAATGTTTATTTACGTGGTTTCGTGCAATGTGATATTAGTTCTGATTGAAAGTAAAGAAAAACAGTTTATTCGCTAATGTGAAGGACGTACAACAAATTAACTTGAAAACTCGATCGTCAAGAAGTACATCAATGTAGCTAATTAGGTGTTTAAGTCATTCCAAGTTTATTTTGAAATCACACACTGCACACTGCTCACACTGAAGTATATTGGAATACACTAAAGATGCTTGTCTCGTACCTACACTATTTCTGCCCAATCTCTCAGAACTGCCTACAGGGCAAAATTAATTCTATAGATCTAGAAATCATTGATATTCCAGGCTTGGCTGAAGTTCATTCATAATGAAAATAACTATATGATTTAAGTGTTCCTGTTTATACAACTACGCCATAACTTCCGGTGAAATATATGATGGTATAATTTATTACTGTGATATTATAGTATACGGAAGACCAACTAACTGGTTAATAAAACCGGAAGTAACGTTGCCATTTTCGAGAATTTAATGGCGAATAGCTCTCTGCTTAATTGCGTTTTGTATTTTATATCTACACTGATGAAATAAAAGATTTCTAATGAAAATTAAGCAAATGTAAAAAATTCCGGAGTTTTTTAATTTTGTTTGTTAGAGCTTGGGGATTATTATTCTTCCATTGCTTGAAATGCTACCCCACCCGCAAACCTCCCTTGATTTTTTGTCTGATTACTTCAGGCTCATACCGTGTGAACCGAACTTGTCTCTCTGAATTCTAGAAGCAACGCGCTGACTGGAAGAAGTGATCTGACCTTTAGCTTTGTATTTTGCTGTCGAGAGGATATCATTAAGGACGGTGCCTACTAATAGCGAAGTACTTTAGCCTGAGAGATGACAATGGAAGCAAAGTAGATATTGTAGAGTATATATGAAATAATTCATATTTGAATATTTAAATTGGAAATTCACTGCGATGATCATTCTTCACTTTCAAAAGTAGATATTACCCAAAAACTGCTGGCGTGGCAATTTTAAAAACAAGTAAAAAGAACTGAAATTTCCTTGCCAATTGCCTTTGAATTTGGATTTTCATAAACATAAATCAACATTAAAGGAGCCACGTCACAATATTTTGAGTTATTTCTTCGACAACGCAAATTACCCTTAAAATTTAGGAAATCTAAAAAATAATAGTCTTCACCCGATGGAAGGGGTCCTAACAGATCTAAGGCATAAGTTCTAGTCCTGCCCCTGACTTTTACTTAAGTAGAAGTCGCAGTCAATGTTTTTTCTTCTCTTTTCCTGCTCTGTCATCTCTTTTCTTTTAGTTTTTAGTTTTGGGACGAGAAAGTGACACACCACTTTAGGCTATTAATTTTCTTTGTTATCTTTGTTTTCGCTTTTTCGGGTTTAGTTTCTGTTTTATAGCTATTTCCCGCCACATTTCGTCAATTGGTCAATTTTGTGGCAAGCTTTTGGAGTTACGGTCTGCATTGGAAACATTACCACGCACACGCATGCCACCTGAATACGATAAAGAGGTTTCAAGTGATTTAGATTTTATTTTCTGACTGTATTAATTGGCCAAGTCCCAGTGGTGCAGCGTTTAGCGCGTTGGATTACGGATCGGAATTCAGGTCGAGCTGTAAAGAGCAGCAAGGCATAGGTTCGAGTACAGCCCCAGGTACTCCATTAAGGTCTTCTCTGCCTCCCAAAAAGACGTTTAGTGAAGAAGAAGTCTAAGTCGATATTTTTTCATTCTTTTCTCTTTTCCTGCTCTGTCATTAAGTACAAATAAAAGTCGATCAATTTTTTTTCTTTTCTTTTTTCCTGCTCTGTCATTATAGTTCGAATTAAGTCCAATTCTTTTTATTTCATTTCTTTTAGTTTTTAGTTTTTTTTGACGAGAAAATGACACACCACTTTAAGCTATTCATTTCCTTTATGATCGCTTTTTTCGCTTTTACTTGGTTCGGGTGTAATTTCTGTTTTATAGCTATTTCCCGCCACATTTCGCCAATTAGTTAATTTGGTAGGAAGCCTTTGGAGTTATGGTCTGCCTTGGAAAGCCTTTCACGCTGAATACGATAATGAGGTCTCAAGTGATTTAGCCTTTTTTCTGAGTATAAATAGGCCGGGTCCCAGATCAGTAGGTAGAGCTGTCGAGCGCAGGAAGGCGTTGGTTCGAGTCCTGCACCGGTACTCCGTTAAGTTCTTCTCTGCCTCCCAGAAAGACGTTTAGTGAAGAAGAAGTCTAAGTCAATGTTTTTTCTTTCCTTTATCCCTGCTCTGTCATTATAGTAGGAATTACGTCCATTTATTTTTATTTTTTTCTTTGAGGTTTTAGTTTTTGGACAAGAAAGTGACACACCACTTTAGGCTATTCATTTTCTTTATTATCGTTTTTTTTTCCCTTTTCCTTGGTTCGGGTTTAATTTCTGTTTCATAGCTATTTACCGCCCCATTTCGTCAATTGGTCAATTTAGTGGCAAGCCTTTTAAGTTTAAATTACCTAATTACGCCACTGGGACCTGGCCCCCTTGTGACCACATTATCGTATTCAGGTGGGTGCGCGTTGTAGCGTTTCCAAGGTAGAAAGTAACTCCAAAGGCTTGCCACCTAATTGACCAATTGACAAAATGGAGCAGGATATAGCTATAAAACAGAAATTAAACCCGAACCAATTCCTACTATAACGATAGAGCCGGAAAAAAAAAGAAAAGAAAACAATTGACTTCGACTTCTATTTAACTAAATGTCATTTTTGGAAGGCAGAGAAGAACATCTCAGCTTTTTGAAAAACTCACTCGTGCAAAGTAAGTCCAGATTGAACTCGAAACCGTATGATTACCTGTACTAATATTAACTAATTATAGAATAAGGTAGTGTTTCATAAAGATTCCTTTTTTCCATGATATAAAGTGGATGTTACTCCGTCTTTCCTTGGGAAAGGCGTCTTCTCGTCACGGTGGAGAAAGGAGGAATTGTCTCCAAAAACTGTATTGGCGTTTTGAAAAGCTATGATAATCTTTCAAATTTGATGATTTTGTCCTTTATCCATGGAGTTAGTACTGTCGTACGCCAAATTTGCGTAAACACCATATTTGTTCGGTAGCGCGCATTGATCACCCCAAGAAACAAGCCCCGCCACGTAATAGCGCCCGCATTTGGTGCAGACCAGCGCACCGCCACTATCGTATTCTCGTGCTTCGGTCTTTCTCTCGGGAAATCCCGAGCACAAGGCAGTGTCGTGGATCGTTCCATTGTAGCACTTTTCCTGGTTACACACCTCGCGAGAAACGATCCAAACTTGCGCCTCGCGTAGAATATCTGGTTGAGTGCCATTCCATTGAGTGTGACCCCAACCAGCTACGTAACACTGCTCATTTGGCGCGAAAACTTGATCTGGACGTGGCAGGCAAAGTGGCTGAACGTAATCATTGAATGTAACTGGGCTGTCAAGCTTCAGAATCGCTGAAACAGAAAGGATAAGAAATTTCAGAGTTTCTCCTCTGGTTACCTTTGATTCGCATAAAAAACCTTTAAAATACAACCGGCTTATTGCTCCAGGCCCTTAACTCACATCGAAGTACAGGGAAGATATTTGTTTACAAACATTGTTTTTGTGACTCTTTTGTTATTTAAATAGCCAACAAGTTAAACAAAAAAGCTCGTTGTTTCACTTAGCCAATAGTTTTCTGGTTGGCACATTAATGATAATGGTGGGGTAATACCTTCCCTATACGAGGGTCTTAATTCTCTACTTGCACAATACCATAATACACCGCTTCTACCCCCCCCCCCCCCCCCAAAAAAAAAAATGCATAGGCATTGTTTTAGATTTCCCTTGGGGCATCTTTATGTCCCAGGAGAAATTGCAAACAATGATTATGCAAAATTTTGGGGGGTAAAAGAGGTGTATTATGGGATTTGTGCAAGTAGAGAATGGGGTAGTGGGTTTTACGATTAACGGTTAACTTGTTGGCCTTTTTACGGCTAACGGTTAATTTTGTTCCATTACGGTTAACAGGATAAGTTAAAAAATAATTGCTATTGTTTTAAGAAGTTATTAATTTCCATTGTTGTAAAACATACTGAAAGTCTTTGGACCATTTTGAGATAAAAAAAAAGTATTTTTGTGTGTGTGTACACTCGTAAAATACAAGAGCTGTCAAAACGTACGTCAACTCGCGCAACGACGCGACATATTATGCAAATTATGCAAACACTTGCGACACTTCCGGTTTCGATCGGCTTTTCTCGCTACCAGAACACATAAACGCACAACACATCAGACTCAAAAAAAGTTCTCGAGGCCTTTACCTTTGTATTTAGATTTTTTACGGTTAACATTTTTTACGGCTAACGGTTAAAATTCTTTCACTTTGACGCCTAACGGATAACTTTTTGGCCATTTTACGGCTAACGGTTAACCCCATTGGGACCCTCCTTTTCGGTACCCTATCAGCTCCATTTTGAGTTCCCACTTGTTTCAACTTGTCTGCGTTATTTCCCGTTCCCGCTTATGTTAATAATTTTGACTTGCAATAATTGTGTGCTTCATCAGTTTTGAATTCCCGCTTTAAGCCTGTTTCACTTTTTAAAATTCAAGCTTATTTTAACTTGGGTGCTTCCTTTTGAAATACCGCTCGATTTTAATTCAGCTAGTCTTCTTCATTTTGGGGTTCCGCTTGTTTTAACTTGTTTTCATTTGGAGTTTCTGCTCGTCTCCACACGTCTGATTTATATTGAGTTTACACTTATTTTAACGTAACTGCCTCATACGGAGCTAAATTACGTATTTTGGTCTCAGTTGTGGTGCCTATGACAAAAAAATCGCCAATATTTCTAGCTGTCGAGGTATCTCTTAGACTTGCACGTGAGAAAATTTTAACCTGTTTTGATGGTCTAGAGCCGGCAGACAAAAATGCTTCCTCCATACCTTTTCCGATGAAAATTATCTTCTTTTTCATATTAGAGGGTCTCGCCCCGCCGGGGCAATGATTAATAGACGCGGCATTTTGGTACTTACCAACATCGTTCAGAGGAGGCGTGTCGTGAATTCCCTTAAAATATGTAATTTCTGACGGATGAGCGTGCGAATAAGTTACGGGTTTTTTGGTTTTTCGTATCCGGCGGTGTCACAGAGAATCGCTTTCCTGTAGATAATTGGTTGTTGCTATAGTTTCGCGTGTATGTGGCTTTGCCTGCTGCTGGTGCGAGGCCAACAGAAACCAAAATAAACCTAATGGATTGCATTCTGTGTAGTGAAGTTGAAATACAAAGTACTCTTCGTGTATTGTACTTTTCGTCTTTGTTTAAATTTTTCATTGTTTTCTTTGAGGTGATGATCACCAAGGACGACAGTCCAGTCAACAGGGTTTAACTTGGGTGTCAGTAAAACGCGGGGCCGGGGCCGGCCCCGGCCCCGGTCCCGCGTTTTACTGACACCCGTTTAACTTATATAATTTGGTTTTATCAACTGGGTTGATAATGTCAATTGGCCACTGTAAAGAGATTCAATTGCTGACGTTTCGAGCGTTAGCCCTTCGTCGGAGCGAATCAAGGAATTGTGAGTCGTGTGTTTTTTATATACAGAAAGATGGAGCTTCGCTATTGGCTGGTGCCTGGTAACGTGAAAACAACGGAATAAATTAGTTGAATGAAAAGCGTTCGTTGATACCGAGAGGATTAAGGGTGCCGATTTGGAAAATAAATTTTTGTTCTAGAGTTTTACGGCTTTCCGTGTTTCCTTGGTGAAGGGAAAGGCCGCAGACTGCCATATGTTGCTTAGAATGATTTGGGAGATTGAAGTGTCTCGCGACCGGTTTCGATGCATTTTTTTCGTCTTTCTCTACGTCCCGAAGGTGTTCTCGGAATCGGTCGCCAAGTCGTCTCCCTGTTTCGCCGATGTATAACTTTTTGCAAAGAGTGCAAGTTATGCAGTAGATGGCATTGGCTGAGGTACAGGTGAAATGATCAGTGATCTTGATAGATCGCTTGGGTCCCGATATTTTGTCAACGTTGTGAATGAAAGGGCATGTTTTGCATCGTGCGAGAGCCCATTTAAAAGTTCCGGGCTGGTCATTTTTTGTTTGGAATGCACTTCTGACTAAAAAGTTACCTATGTTATTGTCGCGTTTGAATGAAATTAATGAAGGTTGCGAAAAGATTCTACCAGTGTCGGGATCATTTTGAAGTAATTTAAAGTTTTTGAGAATGATGGATTTAACTGCGTGGTTGTGAGAGTGAAATGTGAGGGTTTGTTTTCTCTCTGTGACGTTTGTAGTGCTGACTGTCGATCAATTTGTTGGACGCGATGATGGCCCGCTTGAACAACAGAAGCAGGATAGCCGCGTTTGTCGAAGAAATTGCACATTTCCTCTGATTTTAAGGAAAAATCAGAGTCGTCACTACAAAGACGGCGAAGTCTAAGAAACTGAGAATAAGGAATGGAATTCTTGACATGTGATGGATGTGAAGAAGAATACAATAAATATCTATGAGATTCTATGAGATTTATAGTGCACACTGGTGCATAAACAGTTGCCTTCGATAGAAACTTTGATATCCAGGAATGCTAAGGAAGTATCGGAAATTTCCCAGGTATATTTAAGGGCAGGATGAAACGAATTAACAGCGGTTATAAATTGATCGAGATCCTCTCTGAGCGACGATAGAGTTCAGGTTTTGGGCCGTTGTATTGATTGAAAAATTGGTGTTCAATGTAGCCTACGAAAAGATTGGCGTAGCTGGGTCCCATTTTGGTGCCCATGGCCACGCCATTGATTTGTTTGTAATAATTGTTCGCGAATGAAAAACAGTTGAGTGTTAACACTACCTCAGCCAGGCGGAGTAGTGTTTCCGAGCTTGGTTCCTTAACAGTGCGTAAATCAAAAAAATGTTTGAGGGCTAGAAGACCTTCGCCATTGGGGATGACGGTGTAAAGAGATGGTTTGAGGGTTTAACTTAGCTGAGGTAAGCCCATCTAAATGAAATTACCCATACGAATAACTTAAGGTGGCTCGATCGGATTTTTGAGTGACGATACCTTTCAACTTTGAGCAGCTTGTGTACCGCCAAAGAGTATCTGACATTGTGCTTATTTTCTGTCTTGTCGCTTGTGGTTCTAATTATACCTATCCATTGTCTCGAATCTCCGTGCAATTGTAAATTTCAATGCCTTATTAATTCATGTAACGATATATGAATTCACGACGCATTGAAATGTGCAGTTGCACGGAGATTCGAGACAATGGATAGGTATAATTAGAACCACAAGCGACTAGCCCGAAAATAAGCCCAATGTTTCCCAAAGTTGAGGTTACAAATTGACGCCTTAGAATGTTTCAATGAAGTTGAAACTCGGGGATTATATTAAATATTGGTTAACTCTTTCATTCCCAGGCTCCCGGGGGTGGATTTTAAGGATACAAGAGGACCAACAAATAAATGTTTCCAAGTTGTTTGATGGTCAACATACTACCATAAATGAGATATCAAATGAAACTTTAGACATTTCGTTTTAAGAATACATCGTTTAACACAGTGTCATATAGTCACAGCTTCTAATAAAATATTAATAAACTTAATAAAAGCTTGTAGCAAGACCCACATGTTTAAAATGCAAGGTAAAATTATCTACAAAGTTATTCTATCTCCAGTACTCTACTTTAGAATGATAATCACCCCAACAGTTGTGATCCTTCTGGATGCACAGGAAAACATTACACACCCTGCAAAATATGCTTGGGCGTGGCACATATGGAACTGGGGGTGATATGACCTATCCTTGGGAACATCTTTGAAGTCATTTTTATTGAGATAGTCTTATTTTTTGCTGCAAACAGCACAATTTCCCCTAGTTGCAAGCATTTCTGGCATATGTGCACCCACATTTTGGAGTCGTAACTCCTCATTTCGTGGTGCATTTGGGGTCTTTGGTTGGGTACGGGAATTCCCTATCAGACCCTTGGCCAACTCATACCTGAAGTCCAAAGCAACCCTCCTAGGTCTGTTTGTTCCCTCCCTTTCATGGCATTCAATGACAAAGGCATTGTGAATGGCCACCTCTACCTAAATAACACGACGGTACCACTTCACTGTTTTCCTGATACAAGTGTAATATCTTAGCATTTGATCAGCTTGATCAGCCCCACCCATGTAATTATTATAATCCTTCAACAAGGGTGGGCAAGGGACATCTCCACTTTCCCCTCCCTCTCCCGCCCCTCTTCGCCGAACAACCCTTGCCTCAGCATTTGCCCGCCGTGGAAATTCAGGGGGGTGAATGGTAGACAAAAAGTAAACAGCTTTGTTGTCTAGCCACCCAACAGCAAGAAGTGGACCACACATCCGCCATTGATATGTGCCCCTGGCCAAGCCCCTGGTTCCTTCAAATAATATATCTTTTGGAAAATTCTTCCTCGATCACTTGATGGTCCCACAAGCATAAATATTGTTTTCAAATAAATACTGATAAAGATCCACGCTTGTGTAAAAATTATTAGTATATAAATGATGGCCAAAACCCTCCAATCCGGTGCACAATTCCTTTACCACCCTAGTTGCTAGTCCCACCTCTGCCCTTTCCCCTGGATTTCGCCCTATATACAATTGCTGCCTATAAATATATTTACTTGCTGAATCTGCCAAGACCCAGACTTTGATGCCAAAATGGATTGGCTTACTTGCAATAAACTGGCGGAAGGACAAACGCCCCCTCCAAGGAATCATACATTCATCAATAGATATGTTCTTATGGAGATTATAAGCTTTTTCAAAGTTGGGAAAAAGCAGTTCCAATAGTGGCTTTATTTTGTGTAACTTATCGTATCCTGGTTGTCCAGCAGGAACAATAGTAGCATCACCAGAGACATGCAAATAGCGCAAAATCTGGAAGAAGCGATTCCTGGGCATCACTTGACCAAAGGCAGGAACATTAGTAAGCCATTTCTGCTGCCAGTACATTTTAGCCTCAGGTAATTTCACAATTCCCATGGCAATGTTTAGTCCAAAGAATGCCTTTAGTTCTTCCAGGGTCACATCTTTCCAGGCCCCACCATCAGTACCAGCAGCCCTCTTCCTTTGTGCATTCAGGTTGGTCATTGTTAATAACAAATTCCACACATGGTGGTCAAAAAACAGTTCAAAGTACTCAAGAGCATTTGCCTGCCTCCTCTCACCTCGTCTTGTTGGCCCAACAGCACTTGTAAACTGTTTTAAATTTCTCCTGCTGTTTTCCTCTAACCAAACATATTGTTGGCCGCCATCTCGGATTCTGGCTCCTCGGTTTCCTCCTCTCCTCCCTCTGGCTCTCACCGCTCCTTGGCCTCTTCTTCGACCACGTGCTCTGCCAATGGCTTCTCGAAGCTGTCCAGACCTGTCTTGTCGCTGTTCCCTCACATATTAGCGACGATCTTCCTCACTTTCACTCGAAGACTCGCATTCTTCATCCGATAAAGAAGGCCTTTCGCCAGAATTATCGTCAATTCCCACTGAATTCTCAGGAAAAACGGCCACAACTTCGTCATCTTCGATCTCTGACTCAGACGAGTCATAAACGATCGATGGATCGGCGTCCATCGCATCTAGCCGCTCTAAAACTTCTTCTACAGACAAATTTTCTCGAATTCGACAAGTCGCCATTTTTAAATATCCTGATGATAAACAAGAAAGGTGTAACTATCCGAGAAAGGAAAAAAATTGCGAGGAAAACGTCCCAAGTCTCAAACATCGTACCCAGACTCCGACTTCACGGTAGTAACGCCGGGAGCTTTTTGTGTGTAGTCCAGATAGCCCTACAGGGCTACCTGGGAAGGAAAGGGTTAATCTACCTAAAGAATAATTTTTTAAAAAAAATATCTACCGCTTTTTAAATAACGACCATTTTAACAAATGTAGTATCAATTTTGACGAAAACGCAAAATAACACTCCACTCCAGTTCATGCATTTTTGCGTGACATCCGTAATACGGCCTATTGAACTTAAGGAAGACAATAAATGCACTTCACACAATCGAGCATACCCGAGCGGACAGAAACACAATGTGGCGCGCGTGTCTTTTCGCTTTTTGTCTGATGTATTTTCAGTTCTTGCGATTTAGTTTAGTACAATGCCGAAGTACAGGAAGTATATCTGAATATAGCAATCGAGCCGACACAGAAGGGCACTGTTGGCGGTGGTGTCTTCTAAAGGTACCATAAATTTCTGACTTCTTTATTTAGTTAACACGATTTATGATATTGCACATTATAATGTTATTTGCACCCAGTGATCGAAATAATTACGCGATTAAGCTGTTTGATTTGCTTTTCAAGTTATCTACCCAATTCTTAATCGCAATCACGGCATTACCAGTTTCTCAGATTGGTTGATATTTTAATTCTTTATTTGAGACTTTCGAGTTCCTTGTCGTTCTAAGAAGTAACCTAGTACTTTGCATTCTCGACGAGCCATCTAGCACTGTGCTATCTTGCTTGTTGTTCCTGTTCGAATTCAGATCATCTCAGAAATGAAGGGCCTTCATTTTCACCTCGATTTCGTAATGAACTGTATTTAGAACTCATCAAATATGTGCTTTAGTGCCTCAAATATGCTGGCTGTCATCTGATACTATTGCATGTACGAGCAGTCCAAGCTTGAATTCATTATCATTACATTTGTTGTCCCAGAAGTCTTTTTTGTCAATTCAAGAGGCAACCTGTCATCAGGCGTCCGCCACGAAACAACTGAATTATTGTTATTACAATTCATTTTGCTGCCTATAAGCACTCATCGACAAGCACACCAATAGCCACCGACTGGGGAACACGATGTCTTCGACTTCCTCTGCTGGTCTCTTTATGTGTACTCCTTTTTATCAGAACCTTTTTTGTAAGAACGTTGAGGTTGAAACAAACCAGTACTTACTAAGAACAAACCCAGGCTGAGAGTAAGACAAGTTTAGATGGTCTATATCATAGCATAATACTTAACGGGTAAAAGGAAAAAGGCGAGGGCGAGAAAGGAACTCAATGCGAACCAAGTGTTAGTTCACGTAAGATTTAATATTAAAAACAACTTTAAGAGCGATTTCGTAGAAACAAACAAAAACTCTGCCTCATCCCCCGGCATAGACGTTCTTACATAAAAGAGGAGTGTATTTATTTGCCAAGTGATCATGACTGTGTGTAAATTTACCCTTTTTATGTAATCCTAGCCTGGGTCGCAGACGGTCAAAACCGTGACACGCCCGGCTACAACGCAGGCTAATGTAATCCCTAATGCAAACGTATTTCCGTTTGTATTCCCGGGTTGCATGTCGGTGCACGTCAATCGGTAGCCTGCGTAGCTGGCGGGATTCGCGGCGAAGTGCTTTTGTTTTTGGGGAGGCCGAATGCTGAGTGAGTAGTTCGCACCCTTAAATCCCGCCGGCTACGCAGGCTAGTCAATCGGGCTAACGAAAATTTGTCGGTCGGGTCGTTGGGAAACAGACTAAAGGAAAATATATCATTACACGGAACACGAACTTCCTTAGCCTGCGAACACAAACGGATTTCCGGCTTTTGTTTCACGCTTCGCACTGTTCGCAGGCTAGAACTTCCTAGACTCTTCTAGAACTTCCTCTTAACGCGACAAAAACATAGGTAACTTTTTACTCAGAAGTGCATTCCAAACTAGTGAGCATCGAAACTTGAATTATGATTGCATCAGCCCATGTTCCCTGACATGACATTCTTTCCAAATAATCTTGCAAGGATTGCTCAGTGTTACTCTCTATGAATTGCTCAAGGTGATGCACTAAATACTGAACACCAACACTACGCACAAAGAAATGATTATTACGATTGCCATAAAGTTTTTGTGATGGATATAGCCCTAAAAAAAGCAATCACCACTTCCTCCAACATCACGTGACATATTTCTGCCTAACTGAGAAAATCTGGTTTCTAAAGAGAATTATAAGAATTATGATTGCATCAGCCCATGTTCCCTGACATGACATTCTTTCCAAATAATCTTGCAAGGATTGCTCAGTGTTACTCTCTATGAATTGCTCAAGGTGATGCACTAAATACTGAACACCAACACTACGCACAAAGAAATGATTATTACGATTGCCATAAAGTTTATGTGATGGATACAGCCCTAAAAAAAGCAATCACCACTTCCTCCAACATCACGTGACATATTTCTGCCTAACTGAGAAAATCTGGTTTCTAAAATCGAAGTGGAATTTGTGGATGAAGTAAAGGTACTGGATTAATTTGTAGGTCCAGTATTTGACTGCACATCACCACTCAGTAATACAATTCTTCTGGATAAATGATAAGTTTTCATGTAGAGCTGCCTAAACTTTCTGAAAATATTACCTTCAGCAAAAATGCCAAACAAAGGTGACTTTTTATGCTTTGCTGTCCTTGTACGAACAATAAACAAACTTGGCCTACTGTAACACTTTGAAGAAACCATGAAGTTTGACCTTGCGTATCGCTCAAAGAAATGAAAACTATGATATTCATATATCATGGCCTTAATCATAGTTGATTGTGGGACATTTCTTAATGTATAATTTTACTGCATTTCTAGTTTTATTCCCATTATCGAGTCTGGTAACCATTCATACGCTGCAAGTTTTATACACAATGCAATACGATAGCAGAAGAAAGGCTCACGTTAAATTGCCCCAGCTGAGAAAGCATCCATTCAATATACTGCATTCTTCCCGCGGCTGATCGATCCGTCGTCGTCCAGAATTATGTCCCAACGATCGGTTGCTTATTTGTTAGATATTGTCTAATGTCATCGTCGCTTTTACAAATCTGAAGCCCAGTTCTTAACTGTCGAGTATTCTTTATCACATTTCCTTTTCGTGTAAGACCTCAACAGATGTATTTTGATCAAGGATGAAACGAAAGAAACGGAAAACCATCTTGATAATTCCGACACTTCGGACGCCATTTTCGATTTATATGTTGATCATTCCGCCGATCACCCCATAGAGTAAAATTGCCGCCTTTGCCCTACCCCCAATTATATGCACAGAAGACAAAGACACAAGTTTGAGGACAAAAGTAAACCTGGTAGGGTAGGAAGGGGAACACGTGTTTAATCCAGGTTTAATGCATAAATTAATTGTCTAACAAAATGGATTGAGTGAGTGCGTCAATTTGAGGTTCACTCCTAAACCTCATAGCATGACTTACGTCATACCATAAAGTAAACCGTTTTCCTTTTTCCTAACTAGGGTAGCTGTTTAACGTTATTCTTGTCCTAAACAGGGCCAGGACATCAAACCCCAAGCTTCACGCCAGGAGCCATAACCCCGATTATGGCTCCTGCTTCACGCCCATTGCCTGATTTCAAACCGAAAGGAGCTAGGTACGAGTCTGTATAATATGGGATTAGCAACTATTGATCCACAAAGTCAGATAGAGCACACCGAGATTTACAAAATACAGCCATTTAAATACGTCAATATTACAAAGAAATGTTGACGCAGCAGCCGGATGACCATACATTTCTTAGCAAATTCTGACGTTTTTGACTGGCTGAATCTCGCTTAATATTGGGTCTATTAATACCAAACATGGGAATTTTGTAAAGCTTGGTGTGCAATTTCTGACTATGTGGATCATTCAATAGTTGCTAATTCCATAATTTGTTGACTCGTATCTTGCCCCCCTCGGTTTGAAATCAGGCAATACCTACCCAAACATGGGTCAAGCGCTTCCCCCGGACCTGGTTCCCTTTTTCGGCTCCAGTTTCACCTACAATTGCCTGATTTCAAACCGAGGGGAACAAGGTACGAGTCAACAAATTATGGGATTAGCAGCTATTGATCCAATGTTGTGACGTAGCTCTATATATTTACAATAAATTAACTATTTGGTGTAGTTTGATCGTACGGGTGAGGGTAGTCCTGAGAAGGCCTGTTGTCGGTGACAGTGACTGACGTTTCGACAACCTGAGCGGAAGTCATCACGTGAAGAGTTGTTTGTCAGTTGAATGTTATAAGTCTGGTTCGTGAAAACTGATTGGTCAGTTTACCCATGATGTTATTAGCTGTAGAACTCGAGTAGTTGATGTCGTCGGTCGTGATTGGTCGGTTTCGATCCGTCGGTAAAATTAGGTCGTTCTATTCGGTCTGTTTTTTGTCCATGTCGTGAATTATCACGCGTGCTGCCCTGGAAGAGGTTGGGAATTATAAAACGAGAAAACCTCATGAACCTGAGTATATATGCATGTATATGATGAATATATTTGAGATGATTATTATTATATTTGTTTGTTATATTTTGTTGGTGTTTGCTTATCTCCATTTTCTTCTGAACAGACATTATCTCGGCAGTCCTGTTTTGAAAAGTGCTTTGAAAGAAGAAAGGAAGGTAATTTCGTTTTGAACAATTATACTGTGATAATACAACAAACTCCTTATTTACAAGCCTCTATAGTAGCTACTGGTCTGTTCCAAAACTGGGAGATGATGCTAGTTACCTCCTGGGTTTATTATTAGAATGAAAACCGGAAACTGGGTGATTACATTTTATGGTTGCAGATAAGATGGTGTTTCACGACAAAAGCTCCAGAACCGCCATGCCGGAAAATCATCTTTTGACTCCATTGTCGAAAAGAAGAAAGCGTAAAGTGGCGAATGGTATGCAAATAAAAATAACAAAATAAAAAACAACAAAAACGATGAAGAGATGATGATGATGATGATGATGACAAAAAGAAGAAGGGCAGGAAGAGGAAGTAGTAGAAGAGGATTTCGTAGAAATTGAAATGGATGGAAATTAAAATTTAAGAAAGCAACAATATAATAAATTCTACTTCTATAAATTTTACATTATATCTAGTGTAAAATAGGATTAATGGAGTTGACCGAAGGGTGTTTAATTTTTTATGTATTCTTTTCTTGCATACACATCCTTATCTTAAGATTAATTAAGATCTGGATGCAAATACTGGGGTCTCGAGTTATCAAATCAATTAAAGGCGATTTCTCAGCTATCAGGAAACTTTGCAGATCTTAGATCTCAGCTGTCACTTTTGATCAATTGCCTAATTCTCAGCTATTGAGATCCTCATAAATGTTTTGTTTGCTCACACTGACAGCCAAGAATGACCCATCATCACTGTGCCCCGCGGACGGAAAAGGTCCCAATGAGTTTGCAGATACCAGAAATGTCGAGAGGAAGCAATATGAAAATTCAGGCACGTGGTATATAAACATATCGTGGAATCCCATAAATGGTAAGCAATCACGGAAAATTCCTATAACTTTTCTTAGTTTAATCCTTTCAATAACTTTTGCTGTTTTGAGGCCAATTTGGTGGACGTTCATCCAGGCATGGTTTGAGACGTTACATCCAGTTTGTTGCAATACTTTATGTTTCTTAATAAACGTTGACAGTTACTTGTGTTAATACATTGTTCGTGAATATTCTGACACGCAGCGCTTGTCGTTTCGGTCCCTACCAAAGGACTCTTCAGAGACCTTTCTGCTTGGGAACCTCGTTGAGCATCGCGCTCAAAGTCCCGTTCGCTAGCAAAATGATGATATTAATTTGGCCTTTTATCGCATAAGGATTCCCCACCGCACAAATTCACGAGATAATTGACAGTAAAAGTTGACGGTTACTTGTGTTTATTACATTGCTCGTGGCTAGTCTGACGCAGCGCTTGTCGTTTCTTTTAAATCTTTAAACTTTATTTATACACGGTAACAAATTAAAAAGTCATCAGGTACAACAAATTCCGGAAAATGTCCAAGGGACTCTTGAGAGACCTGCTTGGCAAACTCGTTGAGCATCACGATCAAAGTCCCGTTCGTTGACTTATCTCACGATTCGACTGCAGTCTGCAGTCGAATCGCGACGTTTCGGCTGCATAATGCTAGTATTCATCAGGCGATAAAGTTGATAATGTCGACTGGTTGCACGTAACCATATAAAGCACGATGTTCTGCAGTGATTGGTTTGGTTGTCAACAACTCTGAATGGTACATTTCGATCCTCGCTTTTCCGGTTGGTTGTTCCCACGGTGGTTCGCTGTCGTACGGTTCTTCTGTTGTTGGTCTTTGGCATCCATGCTTCTTGAATTTCGATTTCACTATTCCTGTTGATATTGTTAGGGTTGTTAGGGTGAATTCTTATATATATTCTTATATGGATTTCCCCTACGACCCCGTCGTGTGCCAATGTGGATCACGATCAGTAATCCACATAGGGATCCACAACGATATACTTGAGTATTGCACTCCGCTTTATAAAATTGCGCGCAATACAACCAGTACCTTATCGCCGCGATTCACAAGTGATTGTTGTGCCAAAAAGCGATGCATGTAATACTTTATTGTTGTCATTACAAGTTATTGTTGTTGTTATTTTATGGGAGGCGCGGTGGTCATATGGTTAACAGATATGCCTAGGATTGATCCTAATTAGATCCACGCCAATTTCAATAAGCGTCACGAAGTGTCCCCGTGCTCTTTGCTCCACCTTTAACATCACTCAACTCTAAGATTACAGACAATTAACGCCATTAAGTGTCCCCTAAACTCTTATCCACTCAAGTAAAGATAAACAGTAGTATTTACCTTGACTAAAAATAATGGTAACCCTAAGATTTACCTAAATAGGTTGAAAATGCTTAGACTTAATGGAACACTTTGTGTTGGATATAAAAATTCGGCGTTCATCTAATTAGGGTCAATCCTGGACTACGAATCGAACGGTCCAGGTTCGAGTCTGGCTGGCGGCACTGCATTGTCATCTTGGGTAAGGAACTTTACTCCCACAGTGCGCAGCAGGTGTTCAAATTGGTACCATCGAATTGTATTGGCGACATCCTCATTATTATCCTGCGTTACTACGACAAAAGCTACATTATTTCGGCATGTACTAAAACCAGGAACACGGAACACCGGAACACCAGAAATTTATTGGCATTTTATGGTATTTCTGTTGTTCCGGGGTGTTCCGGTGTTCCTGGTTTCAGTACATGCACATAATTTCTATCTCTCTTCTCATCCATTAGAAACTTTTCCGAACTTTACGGGATACGCCTTCATCTATTGGTATAAAGGTATGAATAGCAGTTCCGGATCCTACAAGTATATTGAGCGGCAAAAGGTATGAAATTTCTCAACTACTGCTTGTATTCAAACT
>OX393563.1:8742941-8760441 GCA_947652115.1 Blastomussa wellsi
GAGAATAGTTGGCTGTTACACTCTTATAAGAATATTGAGCCTGAAATTTGCGAAATTTTTAGAAAATTTTAAGAATAAACCCAAGGAGATTGTGAAAAGAATATATTTTCGTGCGTTGAAAATCTGTAAATACAGTACAATGATATGTTTTATATATTTATTATATTTAACTGTATAAAATGATTCCTTTCACTAAACGGCAATAACAGCTATAACAAATGTTCAATTATGGACATGTAATGTATATGTGCAGTAAAAAGTACCTAGACACCGAACACTTGTAATTGAAACCCCAATGCAATGCATTCTAAAACGAAAATGTCAAATGATCACTCGAGATCACCGTCCCTTCTCATCAGAGTGATCAACAACAACAACAACAACAGCAACAACAGAAACAATTACAAGCAACCAAAATAATAACAAAAAACAGCTCATGAGCAGGTGGTAACAAAAGAGGATGAGGTTCTTCATCCAGCCCAAAAGATGCAAACATACCTCGATCGAAAGACTCTAAGCGGCATTAATTACAGCTACAATCATGGATGAAAGTGTTGATACATTCGAGTATAAAAAACGCTTTCTATCGGCGTTTTTCCGTAATTGAAAAACTCACGTTTCTGTCGATAGCAAAACCCCCCTGTCCCCCTTTCCAATGTTGAGATATGCTCCGTGGACACTGCCATGTGGTTACAACATTGAAAAGGGGAGAGGGGGTCGAAATGCAAAAATTGGAGATGGAAAAACTCACGCGTTCAACGAAACAGGTATTTTTCGGGGAGTGTCTCAACTGCTTCTGTCCATGATTGTACCTGGTGTATTAGTAGCAGCTAGATAATCTTGAAAAGACTGTTCTTGTAAGTGTTTCAGTTAATCACCACCATTTACTTTGATTTCATTCCTCTTATTCTAATGATTCAGTCACAGTTCCTTCAAAAGCAAATGCTACAACAATGTCGACTGAAGCAACAGGTAAGGACATTCAGATGTGCGACGATAACAAATATTTTTCATATTGATATTGTCTGGATAAGGGAAAACATAAGGACCAAATAGCGACTAGTTGGTACCATCCTTCGGGTGAGGTGCGTGAATCTCAGTTCGTAATTACAGCAGGTTAAAATTTATTGACGCTTCGTTTACACGAACGCGTTTTCCAGTCGACACATCGAAAACAAAACAACAATGTTTACACTGAGCCCATTTAACCGTTTCCCAAGTGTTTTCCAAAGCGTTTTGGGATGCTAGTCCATCGCAGGGTTACCCCCCAGCAGTAAATTCGCCGGTACCCATTTATACACCTGGGTGAAGAAAGGCACAGTGAGAGTAAAGTGTCTTGCCCAAGAACACAACGCAGTGCCCCGGCTAGAGACTCGAACCCGGACCATCCGATCCGGAGTCCAGCATGCTAACCATTAGGGCACTGCACCTCACACAGTTGAGATGATGAATCCAATATCAACGGGTTAAATTTCTACTACATTGAATGATGGGAGGTCAGCCACTTAATATTCATCGACTATTAATATATACATATTTAATTCATAATGGAAAAAAGAATGAGTGGAGCCCAATTCTGTCTGTAATGATTTGTTTTCTTTGCTCGTAATATTCAGTTTCAGCCACAACTTCCCACACAAATAAGACAACAATAAAAACAGGTGAGGTAATTGATAGCATTCACCGTTAGTTATTAGAACCATTCATTTTAATAATTTAGTCTAATTTAAGCAATTGGAATAAAGAAGCCTGAAAAAAAATCAGGGCTTCAACGGGACTCGAACCCGTGACCTCCGCGATACCGGTGCGATGCTCTACCAACTGAGCCACACACTGGTAGCGAGGTCAATTTTGTGAATTCACATTTTCCGGTGAGGAGTGAAATGACGTAAAGTATATGAAATAATTCATATATGAACTGCGGATGCAGATGACAGTGAGAAATGCTCATCGCAGTGAATTTCCAATCGCAGTTGTCATGGGTTCTAGTCGCGGTGAAGCCCTGAATTCTTTCAGGCTTATTTATTCCAATTGCTTAAATTGGAAATTCACTGCGATGATCATTTCTCACTGACATCGACATCCGCATTATTTCATGAACTGAGCTTGTCGATTGTGTATGTTAAGTTAATTAACACTTTCTGCCGTTTTGGTTTTTAGATCTATACAGTTATTTATCAACACCTCCTTCTTCTACAGGTGAGAATAATAAAAGTATAGTTGGCTGTTACACTCTTTTATAAGAATATTGAGCCTGAAATTTGCGAAATTTTAAGAATATTTTAAGAATAAACCCAAGGAGATTGTGAAAAGAATATATTTTCGTGCGTTGAAAATCTGTAAATACAGTACAATGATATGTTTTATATATTTATTATATTTAACTGTATAAAATGATTCCTTTCACTAAACGGCAATAACAGCTATAACAAATGTTCAATTATGTACATGTAATGTATATGTGCAGTAAAAAGTACCTACAATGCAAAAGACAGGAACAGATGTAGACACCGAACACTTGCAATTGAAACCCCAATGCAATGCATTCTAAAACGAAAATGTCAAATGATCACTCGAGATCACCGTCCCTTCTCATCAGAGTGATCAACAACAACAACAACAACAACAACAGCAACAACAGAAACAATTACAAGCAACCAAAATAATAACAAAAAACAGCTCATGAGCAGGTGGTAACAAAAGAGGATGAGGTTCTTCATCCAGCCCAAAAGATGCAAACATACCTCGAAAGACTCTAAGCGGCATTAATTACAGCTACAATCATGGATGAAAGTGTTGATACATTCGAGCATAAAAAACGCTTTCTATCGGGCGTTTTTCCGTAATTGAAAAACTCACGTTTCTGTCGATAGCAAAACCCCCCTGTCCCCCTTTCCAATGTTGAGATATGCTCCGTGGACACTGCCATGTGGTTACAACATTGAAAAGGGGAGAGGGGGTCGAAATGCAAAAATTGGAGATGGAAAAACTCACGCGTTCAACGAAACAGGTATTTTTCGGGGAGTGTCTCAACTGCTTCTGTCCATGATTGTACCTGGTGTATTAGTAGCAGCTAGATAATCTTGAAAAGACTGTTCTTGTAAGTGTTTCAGTTAATCACCACCATTTACTTTGATTTCATTCCTCTTATTCTAATGATTCAGTCACAGTTCCTTCAAAAGCAAATGCTACAACAATGTCGACTGAAGCAACAGGTAAGGACATTCAGATGTGCGACGATAACAAATATTTTTCATATTGATATTGTCTGGATAAGGGAAAACATAAGGACCAAATAGCGACTAGTTGGTACCATCCTTCGGGTGAGGTGCGTGAATCTCAGTTCGTAATTACAGCAGGTTAAAATTTATTGACGCTTCGTTTACACGAACGCGTTTTCCAGTCGACACATCGAAAACAAAACAACAATGTTTACACTGAGCCCATTTAACCGTTTCCCAAGTGTTTTCCAAAGCGTTTTGGGATGCTAGTCCATCGCAGGGTTACCCCCCAGCAGTAAATTCGCCGGTACCCATTTATACACCTGGGTGAAGAAAGGCACAGTGAGAGTAAAGTGTCTTGCCCAAGAACACAACGCAGTGCCCCGGCTAGAGACTCGAACCCGGACCATCCGATCCGGAGTCCAGCATGCTAACCATTAGGGCACTGCACCTCACACAGTTGAGATGATGAATCCAATATTAACGGGTTAAATTTCTACTACATTGAATGATGGGAGATCAGCCACTTAACATTATCATCGACTATTAATATATACATATTTAATTCATAATGGAAAAAGGACTGAGTGGAGTCCAATTCTGTCTGTAATGATTTGTTTTCTTTGCTCGTAATATTCAGTTTCAGCCACAACTTCCCACACAAATAAGACAACAATAAAAACAGGTGAGGTAATTGATAGCATTCACCGTTAGTTATTAGAACCATTCATTTTAAAAATTTAGTCTAAAATTTTCAAACTCGTCATTTACAATCTGTCTCAATCTTCTCCATCCTAAACCATCCTTGTTGTTATTCCATTCAGTTTCGCCTCTTTGGTGTAGTTCTTCCTTAAATTTTTAAGGTTTCCTACATTTTAAGGGTAATTTGGCTTATAACAACAGGGGCGGATACAGGATTTTAAAAAGGGGGGTGGATAAGGAACGGACCATTACATTTTCTAGAGGGGGGGGGGGAGGGAAGCGTGCAGAAATCCCCCTCAAAAAAATCATGCTAGCTGTCAACCTGAATGGGGAAAATGACAAAAAAATCAGGCAACGCCATGGCTTACATGGCTTGTAACACAAATGCTACTCCAGGAAAAAAAGTCGTGCAAGACTAAAAAGCTGAATCCAACCCACACCCCTAAAATATCTGATGGTCCGGCAGCATTGGTGTATTTACTGTTACTGTTACTGTAGTCACATCGTCATGACCGGAACTGCAAGATATAGAACTTAATTTGAACGACGAAACAACTTCACTATCAGTGTGTCTTGTTAGAAGATGTTTCCTCCAAATTCAATAAACTAAGAATACCATACTTACAACCTGATTATTGACTGAGGAGGAAAGTTGACATCATTCATCTTGGATGCATTGCCATATGCTTATCGCACACCTGATTCACAGCTAAGCCTAAAAGCCTTTCAGTAGTCATTGTGCTCCAAAGCCACGTTTGTACCCTTCTTACACAGAATAACGTATTTGTGACTTTTCTTGCTACATATTATTTCACTTCACTTTTAACAAATAGATGGAAACAGATTTGTTTTCTATTTCACTTTTAATAGAATTTTTTTATTTTTACTCTAACAAGAGGGGTGGAAATCCACCCAATCCACCCCCCCCTGTATCCACCCAATCCACCCCCCCCCCTGTATCCACCCAATCCACCCCCCGCCCCTGTATCCACCCAATCCACCCCCCCCTGTATCCACCCAATCCACCCCCCCCTGTATCCGCCCCTGAACAATACAATACAATGACTCTAAATATGCTTACGTAGCTCCTTCAATTGACATTCAGTGGGGTTCAGCTACGACCAAGAATTAGCATGTGTAGTGTTTTGCATGTAGACTACGTACTCCCTTATAAACTCTTTTTTATTGTATTTTAAGCAGGAGTGTTCATACTTCTTTGAAAATATTCTATTGTGACCATTGCTCAGTGGCTTACTATTGGAATAACTTTTGTAAATGCATGGTACTCACTATTTATTTCCTAAATTGATGGCATGTTGTGGTTCTGAACATTGTTGAGCTTTGCAATTAATTTGTGACTCATCATGTATAGTGATGTTTAATTTTGTTGTGCTGATCAATATTTTAATTGATTACTACTTTAACTACTGTATTATGGGCAACCACAAGAGTTCCAGACATTGAGCTTCAGACATGCTGACATGTAATGTACATGAAACTTCGATTCCAAAGCACTAGACGTGGACCTAATTTTGACAGTTGTCTATAGACGTCCTGATAAAAAATGATATATTGAAAGGAGAACGGAAGGCGAAAACCCACTTTTTAAAAAGTCATTCCTACGGAAGCACATGATAAGTCGTAATCAAATCGCGATATTTTAGAATGTAAACTTACCTTTTAACCTGATTGTAGCAGCATAAAGCTCCGTACCAGAACAATGGGAGCGTCCACCATTTTGGAAGACATGTTGGAGACTTGGGCGCATAACATGACATCACAATGCACACCTCATGGGATAAACGCGCGAATTTCAAGATTTCAGAAGACAACATCAGCTCCAAAATGGTCGAATGTGTTGCAGTTAAAGTTGGCTCTTCAAACAGAACGCCAGAGATTCCAAAAGAGGGATAAGTTTCCATTGACTGCCCTTAAAAAATAGGACGCTTCTTAACGAGTGGTGTGTTTTATTTACGGCTTCCTCGATCTCTTTGCAGCATAAACATTCTTTCTCTTGTTGCCTTTCCCAGTTCGCACAACACTCGCATACACACCACGATGCATTTCCTCTTCGGAGCTCATCTTGACTCTCGTGAACATCGTCTTCCTCTGACTCCGAACTGTCTCGTATCGGTTTAAAAGAATAAGGCTCGATCTCGGCCATAATACAAGCTTAATGCAGTTTCGACACTGGTAAGATTCTTCACAAATTTATCGACTTGAAAACATGTATGTGCACTGCGACGTCACAACATGGCGGCCGACATTCCTTATTTGGAAGTAACCGGAAAAACAAAAATGGTCAAAATGAAGGAGGTTCAAGTTTGGTACATTATAATATCGACCCACCGGAATTTTTCTTGTGCGAGACTTCTTCTTCTTCTTCGATCCCGGGACGATGGATTACCCACTACACCACTGAGACCAGCTGCCAAATTTCCAATTTTTTTGGCTACAAGACTCTAACCCTATTTAATATAAACGGCTAACCGCAGTTAACCTAAAGCTAATGTAGGCAAACCGTAGTGCTATATAGGCCAACCGAAGTGCTTGGAAGGGTGGGTCGCCACGACGCTCTTCGGAACGTCTCTTAGGGTTGGCTGAGTAAATGATAAACAACAATAACAATGGACCATAGCCCTAAAACAATAGAGAATCGTTCTAACAAGATCCAATGAAATAAGAGTTTTCGAAGGGCTTCGTGTCAACTGAGAAGGGTAACCGGAGTTCTATGTAGGCTAACCAAAGCCCATAGTAGGCTAACCAAAGCCCATAGTAGGCTAACCAAAGCCCATAGTAGGCTAACCAAAGCCCATAGTAGGCTAACCAAAGCCCATAGTAGGCTAACCAAAGCCCATAGTAGGCTAACCAAAGCCCATAGTAGCCTAATCGGAGAGCTTTATTGGCCAGAGAGCTACCCAGGCTAACCGAGCGGTACTATTCATTGTTATACTGTGTGGTATAATTCATCACCAGGTGTCCACCTCCGGTAGGTAGATATTATATTGTTCTGACCGAGGTTCAATTTCGAAAAATGGCCTCGGTTTTTGGCCGTTTTTTGTCACTTTCAGTCGGAAAATTCGCTTTTCTTTTTGTTTTCCACAAATCTAGCTTATTTCTACCATTTCCAGGAGTCAAATAAAAAATTGTCTCTGGTCTTCCGTTCTCCTATTGTAAGTTGTAATTTATAATGTTTTATCACGAAAGCGCGCTGAGATTTTTGCACTAAGCGCTGTAAAGACTATTGCTATTATGATTCAAATTCAAATAGATAAATATGGCAACAGACTGAAAAAATCTTCACTTCGGGATTAAATCGTTGTAAATATTCTAACTGTTTTCTTGTGCCCCAGAGTCATTAGTTATAGCAGCCACAGTAACCACTGGAACCTTGTTATTCATTGCCACGATTGCTTGCCGACTACGTAAAAAATATCAGCACGAGAAAAGCCAGGAAAAAGAAGACAGGATTCCTTCAAGAGGTATTTTCCTTTTCATTGGCGTATATATAGCCCACGTTGCCTTGTTAGGTAGGGTAGACGGAGGAATAGGCCATTTCCGAGTTCCCTTGAGCCTCTACTTCAAAGCGAGTCTAAGTGCGAAAGTTTTGTGATGGTAATTAGTTTTGCTTTCCATATGAATGAAAACTCATTTTCATTACAAAGACTTCGCACTTAGACTCGCCTTGAAATAGAGGCACAAGCGAACTCGGAAATGGCCTATTATGGTAGATTGGGGATGTTGAGGGGGGGGGGGGGGGTTGATGAAAATCCCAGGAATTTTGACAAATCTTTGCGTGTTTTCCTTAAATCGGGAATCATTTTGATCAGATGTCTTCCTTTTGAACATTTTCCCTTTTATGATTCTAATATGTTTTCGTCTTTTCGTTTTCTGTGACAATTATTTTTAAAACTTATAAAATTCGAGAAGACGGATTTGGAAAGTGATGAAATAATTGCGTTGTGCGAAACGTAACGGACTAATTGATACACGAAAAAGAAAACTAAAAACAGATTAAAAACAAAAAACGCACCAAAAACTAAAGCCAAAAGCTAGACGACATTCTGTAGAAAGTACTTCTCAGTAGAATCGCATAGCTCATAGAATTTTCGCTCTCTGATTGGCTATAGATGCGGGGGTATTTAGCGTTGGAATTCGACTATGAAAGCGAGGCTCTGCGCGAAATTGCACCAGCCTCACAAGATTGTTTGTTTATCTTGTGGTGTCGCAAGTTATTCCATAAATATGCGTCAATAAATCAGTAAAAAGCAAAGCCACTGAATTCGTTAAAAAGCGAAAGAGAAGACGCTTATGCATCCTTCCTCTATTACCCGGCCGGATTTCATCTGTTTTTTCTTCAGTCACTTCCACTTGGCATCTTTTTCTCTCAGCTTTACTCCTTTCAATCCTGCCCTGATTTCAATATTAAAATTATTTTAATATTAATTTAAGATCATTTTTCCTGCCAAAACCAGATGGAGGGTTTTTATCCCAGGAATTTATCCCTGTAGTGACTTTGCCAAGCCCAAGGGAAAGACGGCCCCTGACCCCTATCCAGAACAAACCTCAGGGAGAATTCTTACCTAACACTTCTAAAATTCTACGGCCACAAATTTAAAGAACGAAAAATACTATTTCGGTATCAGTGGCACCTGTGGCCTATTGAGTACCCGGCTGTGAGACTACAGCAATTTACACCCCTGGGAAATATTTTAAATTCTGGACTTTTTAAGCCTCCTCCCCATTTTTCCTTGCCTATGGTTGCTTTGATCTAACATTTTCTTTTCAAGTTAACCTTTGTTTCTTTTCTATAACCACTATTGGGCTGGAGAGTACTGCTTTGCAGAGATCACTCCCTCAATATAACTTCTAACCTTAATTTCTAATTCAGTTTTACATATTTTATTTTCATTCATACACATTCCAGCCCTACATATGCAACAGCCTCTACCCACTGATCACGAGATTTCTCATCAGTGGAGTGGGAACCCAGAGTTCTGGGATCCCTTTATTAAACACCAAAAAACGCCACATAGGTTGCTAGTTATACTACTGATAAATAAACTTATAAAACGTAAGTACAAAACATAAGCGAATTAAAGCACAGGCGGCCCATACGTCTCTTGCATAATTATGTCACGTAAGTCACATACAACGTATGGGCCGCCTGCGGGGAAAGTCGTGTGATCCAGAGAGAACTAAGCATTAAAATGACTGAAACCTGCTGAAGCGACCACAAAAATAGCGGTGCACTATAGTTAAAAGCCAAACCTTTTCATTCAGACCGGTTATGTCCACACAGGCTCGTGAGTAATCGGTCATATTTACATGAAAACTAAATAAATGTCCACTAAAAGAGAAGAATACTGCAACTCTAAGAAAAAAACTTTGTAATTTGTCGAAATAAGACTACCGATAGTTTGACAGTAATGCCATTTCCTTACAATAAAACCTACAACAATTCAACGTTGCAAACTGCAGCTGCGAACTACAGAAACTAGCGGAAAACAAGAGATTTTCAAAACTTCCTTTACAATGAAATATTCTAGACGTTCGAAAAATAAATGACTTCTAAACATTACTTACTGCATTGGTCCACACGTCCTTTAAACCTGACACGTAGTTCATGTTGAAGGAGAAGATTCAGTGCTTTTCGCTTCGGATGCATACTGTCTATTCTTCTGATGCATACTGTCTATTTCTTTCAGCAAGAAAGCAAATGAAGTTGTTTTGTGATCGATTTTTAGCTTGATTCCGATTAGCTGGCTCCTTACAGTTGATTTAAAATGGCTTCTCGGCGAGCGCGCGTTTTGCAACATTTACCCACCATAGAAGAGACATGAAATTAAGTTTTTGTATTATTTTTAAAAAGGCTATGCGATTTGTGAATTCCACGTTAAATGTCACTTGAAAAACCGATATCGCTCACGCTCGTTTTGTCGTTATTTCCTAATTTCACGATATACGATATGATTACTGTGGCAAATTACGCCCAGAACCGTGGTTTTTGACTTGTTTATTGCATCAAGAAATTTCGCGCGAAACGTTGCCATGGCAATTTTATAATTTTACATGCATGTGAAATTACAAATTAACGTTGAAATTTCGAGGCAAAATTAAGGAGTAATTTGTCACACATGACATTAAACGTAAAATACCCTAGTCAGGTAATGGTAAAGTCTGCATTCGAGCATAAGTGGCTCATCACGCAGGCGCTTATCTCCGGTTTTCGCAGCATGAAGCGACTAGGAGGAAATACTCCCCCCTGGATGGGATGCTAGTCAATCGCAGGGCTACCCCCCGCAGTGTCCCCGGTCAGGGCTAGAACCCAGACCGCTCGATCCGGAGACAAGCGCACTAACCATTAAGCCACTGCGCCTCCCACAGTCAGTCAGGTAATGGATTTTCCTATAATTAATATATTTGCAGGCTTCAGTTATGACGTGTTCATAATATTCAATCAAAAAGACCAGGCATGGGTGGATGGTAAACTTTTGCGGCTGCTGGAAGAGAAGCATGGCTTGAAGTGCTGCGTCCATTACAGAGATTTTGAGGTGGGGGAAACCTTCGTGCAGAACATGACAAATAGCGTCCAGTTCAGCCGCAAAATAATTGCTGTGGTATCCAAGAGTTTTTTCACTAGCAAGTGGTGCACTTATGAGTTGGATCAAGCTCTTTATTGGAAGGCAAAAGAGAATAATGGCAGTATCATCGTCATAAGAAGGGATGACGTCACCAACGACAAGCTGCCCGAGGCTCTAAGGGAAAGGTCTTTCATCGATTATTCAAATAAGGTAGAGAGGAAAACTTGGGTTTCTAAGCTAATCAAGGCCTTAGAATCAAACAGAAACGAAGAAACCCTCAGCAGGAACGATAAAGACAAGCGTCCCCAGTGTTCGGTTTAGATATTTTTTACTGCGAAACTAAAGAAAACCGTGAAACCAGAAATACGGAGTGTTATTGTGTTACAAGGAAAAAGCCAATCAGGTGTGAGAAAACCAAACCGCAAACAGCAACGGTACAGTATGTTGCCCTATTTCTCGGACACCCCTATTTCCGGACACTTCGACTTAACGATTCCGTATTTCGTTGAAACAATAAAACAAATCCGATCGATATGTTCCAAAGACTTATCGACTAGTCAGCTTTCGTTTGATACCTTCGTGGCCAAGCCACGCTCCGTTTAGGCGAGAACATTCGTTTTCAGTCCAGTTAGGTAAATTTTGTTTCTTCTTAAATGCGATTTTTAGCGCGCGTCGAATTACCTGTTTACAGTTAAGCGGTCTCTTCTCGCAAAATACGATACAGATTAAACTTTTTTTGGACACAAGTAAAGCTTAAAGGACTACGTTTGTCAGCATATAAGAATTTTCTGTTTTCCGTTTCGTATCTTCGAACTTGACCACAAAAGAGTTTATTTGCATTTTTGGTGAGGTGTTCCTAATCTTTGTTTCCTCATGGAACAGGTAAGCTCAGATATCAGGACGACCACCGCAAATCGTATAATATTAAATCCAATCTTTAATATGTAGTTATTCGATCTAAAGGAAATACATTCATAATTCGGGATCAGGACAAACACAATAACCGACTCGTACTAAATGCACTTCAACTTAAAGCACAATCAAACTTACTTACTTCTGTGGCGGGTCTTAACAGAAGACGTATACTTCATAAGAGCAAAAACAGGTTAGCCTCTTCTATATAGACTCTGGTTAGCGTAAACAGGACGGAACGAAATATCTGTTGTTACTTCGATAGCTATTCGGCTGAACTGACTTACAATACAATGAAATGTCTCTTTTAATCAACGGATGAACAAATGTCAATCAAGATTCTAATCACGTGACTTAATCAAACAAAACTCAATTAATAGAGGGCAACGCCTATTTATTCAACGAAACAATCTTATCGAAGAGTTGATGAAAGACAAGAATAATTATTTGGAAAAATTAATTATTTGGAAAAAATACTTGAGTGTTGTTTTCCAAGTCCTGTCCAGTAACTAATAAATCAGTCGCCAGTCTTCCTCGTCTTACCGTGATACAAATCAAATATGGCGGCTTGTTGGCCGGTTTCAAAACATTGATGACTTCTTCGCTAAATAATCGAAAGAAAAAGCTTTCAATTTCGGATAAAAAGTAATTTTTTAAATGGATGTTTCTTTATTTAACTTTTATAAGATATATTTTGCCATAAGGGATAAGAATGTTCCCAAGAAAAGTGGAGTATTTATCTCATAACGATCGTCCGGAAATAGGGCAACCTGTCCGGAAATAGGGCATCCAATTCGACGAACTCTTTCCAAAATTACGAAGGATCCAAAGAGTTTCAGGTGAGGAAACTTCACTAACGTGTGACTGAATTTCAGCTTGTTTGCGTTGTTTTGAGGTAAGATATTACGGTTTATGCAAAACGTGTCCGGAAATAGGGCAACATACTGTAATTAGTTTCTGGTTTTGGCGTTTGTTCGCATTTCCTGAACTTAATTGTGATTGGTCACTACACAATCAACATTCCTGAAATATTCCAGGTGTTCACAAAATTCCTAGTTTGATAGTAATATAACAATAGAGTTGATGTTCTTGGGCGTAAATATGTTTTTGGCCCTCCTCAGAGCTCATTTTAGCCCTCGCCCATTTCAGAGGGCATTGAGAACAGCAATCGACGACAGTAAGCGATATCTTGCACACTGTCAACACTGCGGACGATGTAGCAGCTTCCCTAACATATAATGTGATTGGTTTGATACCCTAGCCCTAAACAAAAGACTCAACAATTGAAACAATGACTTTGTCTTGAAAACAATAGAAGCTGCTTACAATAACAAACAAAAGTAGTTTTGGATAGCTGCCGGCAGTCAGTCGGCGTTTATTTTTGATCGAAAATCAGACAAAATATATTTACGAACCTTGCCAGAAAACCTCAAAATTCAATCATGTTTAACGCTAAGAACAAAATTTGCTCTATGTTTTCTTGAAATGAAACATACAGAATTCTATAGACAGCAAAGAAACAACTATTTAGCGATGTTAAAATTAATTTTGCAGTAAACCGAACTGGCAGTTTTACATTGAATGAGTTTCGCAACAAATTTCGACGTCATCTGGCAGTGACTTCATTGATCATGAGTGACAAATGCTTTACTAGATCACAATAGATGTTTCCCTCCCCGTATTCGGGCTGACTGTAGCAGAGTTCCAAAAACGGTGAGGTCTAACTATCATAAACCACCTTAAGACAAAATATAACGACACAGGAAATTTTCAGTCATAAAGATAAGAAGGTGCCAGAGACTGAAAAGTTTAAACTGTTAACTTTCAAAAAAACTTTCTCCAAATAGATTTTATATTACTAAACTCAAAAGATCGACCTCTTTTTAAAATTTATGGGGGGGAGGAAGTCATGTACGACGCCGAATACGTAGACCATTAGCAAAATATCCCAAAATCCCTAGATCCGTCACTGTAAAATTTTAGACTCTGGAAAGATATTCCATCGTTTCGCATGCAAAAATTAAACTTTCAGATTACTTGCGCGCTCGCCGAGCTTTAAATTCGACTTTGATTTCTAAAATTTTAGTTTTTTTCTTTCACTTTAGGGTTCAATTACTTCTCAGATCATAAAACCATCCCCCCTCCTCCCCCTTCCGCCCTCACCCCCAACGCCCATTTTTTTGTATTTATTAGTGTAAGATGAACAAGCATTATTGACCTCCATATTACATACAGGAACATCCAGCTGGTATGTTTGCCATATGTAGGAATATGGTCGTAGAGCTGTCATATAGCAATGGAATAGGCAAAACTGGGTGGCTACTTAGAACTTAACCAAACAGAAAATATTATGTATTAGCGATGAGATTATGAATGACATTACTGCTGAGTATATCAAAGGAATCAATCTTAATGAAAACTGGGGTTACCCTGGCGCTAGGACAGCTCAGGTACGGTTACATGTACGCTGGCACCAGGATAACCTTGGCTGCCTTTTATATGTCGTTCGTTCTCCCTATTTTTGATTACTGTGATACTGTTTGGAGCTGCTGCAAGGAATGTTAACACTGATACGTTGGAGAAGTTGCAGAGGCGCGCAGCACGTATCGTTATGCGTCTGGGGGGAAAAAACGCTAAATTTCTTAGGTTACGTAACTCTGGAGAAAAGGCGTGAGAGCCATGTATACAATCTAGTCAAGAAATGTTTAAACAATCGCCGTCCACAGTTCTTTATGCACTATTTTAATTATAATAGGGATATATTACCCAGAAGGACAAGGAGCAGCGATAAACTTAGACTCCCGTCTGTAAAATTACAATGTACGAAAAAAGTCTTTTACTATCATGGCTGTGTAACTTTAATCTAATTTTTAATTAGAATTTTTTAATTTAGTTTGCATGCCATTTTATGCTATTTTTATTTGTACTTAATTATCATTATTTCCTACAATTTAGTTTATTATATAGGGCCTCTATGGATAGCAGTTTCTTACTTTGTATAAAAACTGAAGGAGTTACCCTATAGATATATAAAAGTTTCTTAAGTTAACTTAAACACGTCGTCATAAAAAGAAAAATATGCGATTATACTCTCTTGCTATTGTAACCCTTGATTACACTATACCTCCTTGTAAACAGGCCTTAATAGTTTACTGAAGTATTGCTATACAGCGGACAGCGTGTCTGTCTAAAGAATCAAATAAAGCCAGCTATTGATTTATCCATTTAAGTGCTTCTACTAATAGTCTTACCGCTTTACTTGTCAACCTGAAGCTAATTGGAATTCTATACAGCGGACAACAAAGGAAGACGGTCAGCGATATATGGTTGTACTAAACTATCTTAGATTTTGCACGAAATTCAGAACACATATAGAATCAATTCCTGACGAAAAACTTTAATCATTCGGTAGTGTAGCAGCTCTCGTAAGCCTGTAATTCTACTGATAGCAGTTGCTATTGTTAAGGGACTATAATCATTGCCGGCCTGCTGCCCGTGGTCTCCAAAAACTGTCACATTCATTGAAGACTGAGAAGACGGTCAGCGATATGTGGCGGGTAAAAACATTGTTAGAATAAAAAGAACTGCTATATGTGCTTTCAATTTAACGATTTGTGCAGGAATAAAAGGACTGTGCTATACTATACTACCTTAGGTCTTGTAAATTCAGACCACATAGAATCAATTCCTGATGAAAAACTTTAATTATTCATCATCATCATCATATCCTTTATTTAAACACGATAAAATTTAAAGCTAAAGCTTATGGGGTCGTGTAAAAAATAGTTACAATATGAAACGATGTTAAAATATGGATAAAATTACTCATACAACTAACATGAATGTACAATTAATTCCCAAAAAGAGTAATATTTAAATAAATACGCGTAACTACATCTAAATAAAAATAACTGCTAAAATTAAGATATAAAATATTTAAAAGCAATTAAAATCCTGGTAGTGCCTTGGCAGCGACTGAACCGACTGGGCGCTAAAATCAAGCTCTTTAAAATAAAAGTCTTTCTTTACTTTACGATAAAAATCAGTAAACTGCCCCGTAAAATAAGTCGAGACAGCGTTCCAAAGGATAGCGCCTCTGTAGCTAACAGAGTTTTTAAGAAACTTCGAGTTAAAACGCGGGACGATTATGTTATTACTCCTTCTAAAACTGTATGCAGTGCAAGGTTTATTTGCCAAATACGAAAGAGCCGCTGGTGCTTCCCCTATAAACACGCTATGAAATAATTTAATTAATCGTAGTTTATAGTAAAATGCTAAAGTGCTAAATTGAAAATTGTTAAAGTGCTAAATGCTAAATTATTGCCGGCCTGCTGCCCGTGGTCTCCAAAAACTGTCATTCACTCATCATGTGAAGACGGTCAGCGATATGTGTCGGGTAAAAAGAAGCTATGTACTTTCAATTTAACGATTGGACTGTGCTATACTATACTAACTTAGATTTTGCACGAAATCCAGACCACATAGAATCAATTCCTGATGAAAAACTTAAAATTCACTCATTGACAGTCCACGCACCTGGTGCAACACAGGTATATTAATTAAAAAAAAAAGGCGGGGAAAGTTAGACATATTTTTCTTCCTTGAAAATTTACCTTTTCCACCGGCGTTCCATATAATTCCAGTTTTAGATCTAGATGAAGGAAGTCAACCAATGACGAAATTACCCCACCAACGCATCCACTGGCATGACAAATCAACTGAAAAAAAGGAGAACAAATGCCGATATGATGTATAAACTCCGTATCATGGCAAAAGCGTCATTATTAGTTTTTATTGGCATGTTTTGTGTTGATTATAAAATTATTTAGCTTGGAAAGTTTTCAAAAATGTTTTTCTTATGGGAATTTCAACTCTCTAATTGTACGGGGGCTGCTTGTCCTCTTGCTTCCTTCGATTGTTATTTCGTCTCGTGTCGCCTGTTCCCAATAAATAAATATTGAATTTTTCCTTCTAAAATTTTCCAATTTTTCGTCATCTCCAAATTGTTCCTATGGAATACATGACCATATTCTTTTGTTCAGACTCAGCGTCTCGGTGAAAATAAATATCTAAAACTGACAAGTCAAATAAAACCAGGTGCGTTAATGGTTCAGGTTTACGTATCACGTCAAACGAATTTGAACTCTGTCCACAGCAGTTGAAAAAGGAACAAACGCAAGGCCAGTTATCTGTGGGAAGTCAAATGAAATATAATTCAAGTGGCAGCAGAGATCATTGGTTTGAAGGAAAAATGTACTCGCATATGCATGGATATAATACAAGACCACTCTTTTTGTAATGCGGCATAACGTATGTGAGCGATTAAAGGAAGATGAACCTACTTTGATACGTATTCTTGAGGGCGCTATAACTTTGTAATATTGCAATAGGGGCGCTTATTAGTATGGGTGCGCTTATTAATAAAAACACATTCGACGCTAAAGGGGGCGCTTAGGTTCGAATGGGGGCGCTTATTGGGAGGACGGCGTTAAATCGAATAATTACGGTGTGCCGCGCTTAAGGGACGGCCAATATTTGTAATCAACTTTAACGATCGGTCTTGGATGTTATAAAATCAGCCGTTCAGAACTTATTTTAATTGGCTTGTGAAGATCTTTATAATTACCAGCTGACCATACTCTCTATAAACGTAGCTACATCAATGTATATTCAGAACACAGATACCCTTCCCCCCCCGTTAGGTCCAAGCAGACTATTTGTATAACTCTGGTAAAAACACCCGTTTGTTACTGCAGGAAACAGATAAACACGTCTCGTTTATTCTTCGAATCATCTTATTCCTTTTCGTTTTCAGATTCTGACAAAAACTCTCGCGAAGTATAAATAAACAAAAGAATGAACCGAGAAATTAATATAGTTAGCATTCTAATTAAGCATCACTTTTTGCCCAAAGCATCATCATTGATTTTTAATCGCATCCGCACTATACGGTTGCTAAAAACGTTTTTTAAACGGTAATAAAACTACTTGCTGTGGAAGACAATTGATCGGTATCCAGAAAAAGAAGACCAAATATAGGAGATCAGGTGACAGATTTGAAATTTAAACCATTTAGGTTTC
>OX393563.1:8765441-8775441 GCA_947652115.1 Blastomussa wellsi
AAATACTACCAGCCTATCAGTCCCGCATAAGTCAAAGAACAACTGCTACATATAGCACGTAGCGTTTTAACGTATTGTAATGGAAAAAAAGGTGACTGAATAAATAACAATTATTCCATGAGCCTGCGTTGGATATGAAGTGATAAAATAACCAACGAGCGCGTAGCGCGAGTTGGTTATAATCACTTCATATCCAACAAGGGCGAATGGAATAATTGTTTTAGTAAATTCTCAAACCATATCTCTTGAATTTTTGTGGGAGACAGCTCCTGAAACCTTCCAGTGTCGGCCATTATAGAGGGCTAAAGTTGAAAACTTGGCGCACTATTTTCCATATGACGTAAAACTCCGACTATTGGCTCATAGTCGGAGTTTTTTAGCCAATCAAAAAGCTAGAAATGCAATAGTCGGAGCTGAGAATATACTAAAAACTATGAGCACTTGAACAGCAGCAGCAATGCCAGTACGTATATGGTCTCCACTAACGTTGCCATAGCAACAATCCAAATGTCGGTGACCGTGAAAACAAAAATTTACTGCTATTCTTTGAAACGCAGCAAATAATAATTTTCCGTTCGTTTTTCTCGTCGGAAACAAATGAAAAGATGCGTTGATGTTTTCTCTTTAATTCATAATGTATAATAAAATTTCATCCATACAGTGCCTGAGTGACATGGAACTGAAAAATGTGGCATCAAAAAATTTTGCGAGTGCCTTAGGTAACGGAAGCGATTGAAACAGAAAACGCAAATAAATTAAAATAACCGATTGTGCTAAGCAACAGACAAACGTATAATCAATTAATGAAATGAATATTTTTTTGATTAACGGTAAAAAAACAATCAAAGGAAAAATAATAAAAAAAAAATTAAACAAATATAAAAAGGATTACTCTGATCATTTTACTTTTTTGAGCTAAACGCATTTTCTGAGTAGCTAGTAGAACTTATGATCCAGGAAACGTAAAGTTCACATAGATACATGCACACCCAGAAGTAATTTCATGTTTGACTTCTACTATGATCTCTCATACAGTTTCAACATTAACGAGGGATGTTTAGGCGAGGACAAATAAGTTTGAATCAATTAGCAGTTACTTTTATAGGATTGTAGATGAATGGAAGTTTGCCTCTTGAGGTCCGTTCGGCATGCAGTGCTGAAATTCGTAACAAAATTTCCTCTTTAAAGGAGTCTCTTTGGATGCAATTTGGTTGCTTATTTCTGAGAGCTAACAGCACCAAAGACTTCAAACAGTTTGAGCGATTGAATTTCAACAAGCGCGTGTGATGGCGTCATACTACGTCATCATGTTTCGATGCATTTTTCGACCGCGAATATTAACCAATGAGCGCTTGTGGTATTCTCAGGTATTCTTGATAGAGGCGGTAAGCTGTTGTTGTTGTTTTTTTTTCTTTGTGACTCGCAATAGAGAAGAAAACACGTGAGATTAGGTTTAGGGGCAGGCAAAAGCCACAAGAAACACGAATTCAGAAGAATTCTTCATTGCAACAATTATACTTTCATAAAGAAACTGCTGATCATTCATTCAAATACGGTAGTTAAAATTTATTTACAAAACATCACTGACATGCATAAACATGATCAAGAGTTAAAAAGACTCTGTTTTACAAACTGATTCATTCTCATGGAGAATCACCCTTTGCGAACTTAGAACGCTCGCTCAACAATAACACAGTTTACAATAAACATCAGCAGAAGTTATAAATAAAATGCTACACGACTGCCTGGTGTTTAATTACAATTAATGCTTAACACCATATGCATTTAACTCTTCTTTTTACAATCTACTGGAACTACCAACGGATCTTCTCTATCCTTTAAGAAGAGCACTCTTTTGATTTCCTTGCAGCCGTCTGCGCAAGTCACTGTTATTATCACCTTCTCATTGTCAATAAGTGTGAATTTGTATCTTTTCACGCAGGCGTTCGACAGCATATCTCTCCTTACTCTCTTTTCCTCACGGCTCTGCACGACTTCACCAATCTCGTCAAGATCCGGGTCAGGAGCCATCGCTCTAACGGTATCTTGAATGGGATTATGCGAATCTTTGTTTTGCTTGTCCACATCACTGTTTGGTTGAACTTGAGATGGGTTGTTTGGAATTGTGGGTTTGCTTTCTGCGCGTTCATAACAGGAGAAGAATACTAGCATAACAGCCGAGGTCGCGTAGAGGAAACTCTGCCAACAGAATAAAAACACACTGTTTAAATGTGGGTTTCCTTGCTCTCAGGTGAGATGCGATAGCTTAATCACATTCCTTTCACGAATTGGAATTCATTTAGCGTGCAAATGCTCTAATCTTAAACTGGTCATCAGTGAAAAAGAGGTACAGCGGTTTGAAAAAGGACTGTTCTTTTCATTGCTCTTTGCAACAATGCTTGTACAAACATGCCCCTTAGTTTGTCTCTTTAGCTCGTTTAAAGGGAAACCCTAAACGTTTTTGATTTGTGTTATTCAAAGAATTTGAAGTCTGTCATTTTCTTCTTTGATGTACAAGTCCATCAACAGGATATGACTACATAATTGGGTCCAAGCAGCTGGTACTCCTCTGCGGTACCTCAGTTAGCAGAGGGAAAAAATACCCCAAGGAAGAACGTCTACCCAAAAAGAATAAATCTACTGACCCAAAAAGACTATCACTTCTTGTGTTCTTAAATAAGGAAACTCACCTGAACTCGTTATTAGTCGAGAAAAATGTCTGATGACTTACCTTAAGTCTGAAGTGAAGCATGATGAAGATAAAGATACCTGACTGAATTAAGACACCCACTGTATAGAGCTTACTTTCTAATTGCAGGCTTTAATGGTTTGAATTTTATTCGGCAAAACTTTCTTTTATAGCTATAAGAACGGTAGATGTGACTCGCATGATTGAGAAATATATTTAGGGAATTACGCTTTAACTCCATTTTAGAAGTTGCGATAAGTCAACCGAGTTGTTATTAAATAGTTCCATTGCGTTTGTGGGAGTTTGCTTCCTCTAATTCAAAAGAATGCGGATTACTCTCGATTCAGTTAACTGAATCAAGAGCCGTTCGTTTGCTCGTCTTTCGTGTTCCCCTTTCTATTTTAGATTCCATAACTCATGTTTTTCTGTTAATACACTGCATTAACTGCTTTTTTTGTCCGTAGTGATCGTGTGACTTCACGCTCAATTAAATACTTGGCTGCTTAAATATTCCTTTCGATCAAATCCTTTCAGTACACTCACTGACGTCATTTTGCGAATAAATCAGTCATTTGTGGACTTGATCCGAACACCAAATCTAACAAATAAACATTGTACCATGTCATGAGCACCAACTTGACGTGGTACTTGGATTTTCTTAGGGTGAATGTTTCACAGGTACAAGTTATCAATATCGGATATGGCTATCTCGACACAAACACACATAATTTGCTATGATCACTAGTATTTTGTTCCTTGCCCGCCGAAGGTCGGCATTTGATGAGTCGTTAAAGTGAATCCATCTTAAGATACTGAGAACTATATGCGGTCATACGCAGTGAGGCAGTCAAGATCGGGTGTAGCTTTCAAGCCAGCTGTCACCTCGCTCTGTTAGTTACGCGGAACAAGTAATAAAACAGTTCATTATGTTGCGCAATTTATATTAACATTTTTGCTAGGGATTATTGTTTGCTTCTAAATTGCATGTCGTTTTGACGCTAACAACAGTTAAGAACTCGGAAACTCAACCACTGAAATTTAACTTGGCAACTACCAATTACAGACCAGCCGTGAGTGAATCAGACAGTTCCTTGCTCAGTTTTGACGACCAAGCAAAACTAGATAAACGCTACATACTGCTTGTCTGTTGCACATTATTTCAAGGCCAACAGCATAGTTCATTTATTGTGGTCACAGATACGTTCTGCCAGCCTGCTTGATTTATCAGTACGAAACAAATTCACTGTCTAGAATTAAGAAACAAGTGCAATTGAATGTTTTTAATGAACTTGAAATTAACTCCGACATTAAGAAATAAGGAAAATAATAAGGAATCTTCCCACCTTCGTGGAAAAAGTCCCCTTTTTCGATTAACAGTTTAAAAATGGCAACTTAACATATTCTTCCGCTTCAGCTCTTGATTTAGTGCTCTTGACGTGTTGAATGCACTCATGCGTTTCACAAATACACGAACCCGCTGCAGGCACACTCCAAGGAAAAAAGCGATCGACTTCCTTGAATCGCAACTGTGCAAGGCAGGAATATCGGTAAGGTGCAAGCGGATTAATTTCTCGTGCTTTTTTTGCAAGCGATGATGACGTTCTTCCTCAATCATCTATAAAGAAAGGCACAACAAGACTAACAAAAAAAGGTCCGTTAAAAGAATTGAGATCACATCTAAACCTGTACAGGAAATCCGCATTTTCAGCTAAAGATGATTTTACTGCTGGCAAGATCAAGGGTATCAAATTGAAAATATAGAAACCTGATACTTCATAATACTTTGACATTGATACGATTTAGAAAATTGATACGGACATAACGAAAGTATATAACGTCAAAACAGACAAGTACTCGATTTATCTTCCGGTTGAGAGTCGCTCCAACAAGCCTCCATATTTCGTCGGTCTAAGTATTTCGTTTTTTCTTTATTTAAAACGCCAAATACTAAAGCGAACTCAAGATAACTTGAACTTTGCTTCTGTGGAGTATCTCTCCCCGGAAATGATTGGTAAATAGCTAAGTGCTTTCTCGTGACCGCTTGAATTGTCTACGCCTAGTTCCTCTTATTCATCAGCAAAATGTCTTTTTGTCTGGCGAGCAAAAACAGCCAGTTGTTCTATGACGTCTGAAGAATACAATGATTTCCTAACTTGAAGTCTGACGTGGACTTAACCCCTTTGAGGTTTGAGCTTCTGAATCAGATATTGCTGCCTTCCGGAAGCTCAAGGGAGTAGCCGGGCAATCTTTACGGCGTACTAAAAAAAATAGCCATTGGACCAAAGAAATTTTGCAATTCCCGAGTTTTGGTTGGTTGTCATGCCATTGCCATTGGTATATGAGACCATATACTTATTCTCGTCCCCAGAGCCGCTTGTCCCTCTTAGCCGGCTAGGCCTGTGCACGAGGAACAAGTCGCCAACGCCCTCTTAGCCGGCTAGGCCTGTGCACGAGAAACAAGTTGACTTGTTCCTCGTGCACAGGCCTAGCAGGCTAAGAGGGACAAGCGGCCCTGGGGACGAGAATGCCCGACACGGCGGAAAAACGCACCGCGCACGCGCATGACGTCATGATTTCTCAAGATTTTCTTGAGGTGGTCATCGTCAGCAAGGTAGGCCATGATACATCGATGGCATAATTTTAGTCCAAACGTGCGAACTTACGAGCTTATAGCAAAAATTGGAAGCAAAACTATGAAGATGGAAATTGAGAAGCATATGAACATAAAACAATCTACCTCTACTATAAATCTTAACCTTATATATTCAGGGGTTTCCTTAGAAATTGCCAAAATGGTCGAATTCTCAGTCTAGTTTTTCCGCAGTGTAAAATGCCCATGGACTGTTTATATGAGCCCAATACTGTCGAACACAAATATGGTAGATGTACACGTCAGCCAGAACGGCCGGGTAGCTCAAACATGGAATTCTTATAATAATAATAATAATAATAATTTAATAATAATTTAATTCTTATATTGCGCGCTTTCCATAAAATGATCAAGCGCGCATTACATATAATAATTAAATACAGAATATCTAAATAATACTTATTAAAAATACCATAATAAAAATCGAAATATACAATGCATGTCAAGGTAATAAAAATTTTCAATAAAAAAATCAAAAGTTCAATCAATAAAAGTTTCCTTAAAAAGGTGCGTTTTCAGATGGCACTTAAAAGTCCGTAGATCTGTAACAGAACGAATCTCACGCGGTAATACATTCCAAAGTGCCGGAGCTGCGACTTGGAATGATCTGTCTCCTAATGTAACCCTACTTCTATAAGTTGGCGTTGCAAGCAACAAACTATCAGAGGAGGATCTTAAATTAAAATTTCCTGGTCTTTTAATCGACACAAGTTCTCTTAAATACTTTGGCCCGATTCCATGGATGGCCTTAAAAACAAACAGTAGAATCTTAAAACTAATGCGTTGCCTAACCGGTAGGTAGTGCAGCTCGTACAGCAACGGTGTTATGCGACAGTAGCGTGGCGCGCGACAAACTAGTCTTGCTGCGGCATTTAAAACGCGCTGAACCTTATTCAAGTGAGAAGCTGGCAAGCCATATAAAAGACTATTACAATAATCTACGCGCGAGGTAACAAACGCATGTACGAGGGCTTTAGTGGTATCTGTACTCAAAAACCTACGGATTCTACTTATATTATGCAAATGATAAAATGCCGAGGCGCATTGTTTACTTAAGTGGAATGACATATCTAGATTACGATCAAACCATGACCCAAGATTTCGCGCAACTGATTTCGCCTCAACGACTGTGTCACCTACAATAATATCATTCAAGTTGACTTTCTGCAACTGTTGCCTAGTACCTATAAGCATCAGTTCAGTCTTATCATCGTTTAACATCAGTCGGTCTTCAATCATCCAGTTTCTTAAATCATGTCTGCAGTCGCGCATAGCATTTAGCGCGGCCTCGTCCTCTCCTTGCACAGCAGGACTGAATGCCAAATACAGCTGTGTATCATCTGCGTAACAGTGTACACTTGGGAGATGCTTGCTGACGATATCAAACAGCTTACTGGAAAAACCGTAAACAGAAGAGGCCCAAGACAACTCCCTTGAGGAACTCCTTGTCTGAGTGGAAAAGCAGACGATTGGCCATCATTTACAATTCTTTGGGTGTTTTTAACAAAACAATTATTCCACATGCACTTTTAGGACATGCCATAGCTATAGCCAACTCAACTCGTTGGTTGTCTGCCATCTCATATCCAACCCGCGCTCATGGAATAATTCTTTTCGCGCAGTGTCTTTAAGACGGGTTCCGCTCAAAGTTCGAGCAATAAGTGCAAACATTATTTACCAAATTTCTACTCACAACACGGTAACTTTTCGAATACTATTTAAAACATCTCAAGGTAATTCATTTCTCTAGGTGACCCCGCGTTTAAATCCCCACGCATTCTCGAGAAATTTAATGCCAAACCTCGTAAGAATGCTCAAAGCGTGTGTTGTGTTTTCAACTAACGCGAAAGGTCCCTTTTGCCGGGGGATTGAAATATGGATAACTTCAAGTTCAATTTTCTCTCGCGGGGTCAGCTTGAGAGCTTAAGGCTTGAAAAGATCTTCTTACCGTTAGCAAAAATATTACCATGCTACGATATTTTTTTGGTAACTTTATTTTTGCCATTATTGCTCGAATGTTCTGCGGAAATCATCTAAAATTCCACTACGTATACCTCGTCCTACCTGTAAGTTATATGATAGCTGTATACCCATTCACAAAGTTTATCTCCTCTTGCCTCGCCCACACTCTTACCAACAGTGCAAAGTCAACTATGTATACAGGTTAATCCTTAAACCTGTAACGATTGAAATCGTGTCATACATGTGGGGGCAATATTTTGTTCACGACTGCAAAGTAACCGATATTTGCGAAACTAGTATTTCTATTTGTAGCTCAATACCAAGCGGGGAGCCGGGCAAGATGTTAGCCTCAGTCCTTGCTCTGTGTTCTGTGAAGCGGATTCAAATTCAAGACCCCCAGTGATTTACAGCGCGACGCGCCTAACTGTGGCCACCCAACAAACTTTTTTGAGAAGTTATAATTAGCCAATCGGAGAGCACGAATTTGTTTGAGCTCTCCCGCCTCCAAGGAATTTTCATAACTGTTCTCACGAAACTTGTCACGCTTTTAACAAGGAGGCGGGACAACCCAAACAAATTCGCGCTTTCTGATTGGCTAACTTGTCAAAAAAGTTTGTTGGGTGGCCAGTTAGGCGTGTCGCGCTGTAAACCGCCGTTATAAACAGCCAAATATTCGGGCCAGAAAACGCTCGAATACGAGTCGGCACACGCTTCGTATTTTCCGACGTGGGATATCCTATTAGAATCCGGCCTGTTTTTCCATATTCAAACTGAAAAATCCATGTGTGCATCACGTATTCAATATTAGATACTCCTGAATACTCCAGGGGCACTTCTCGTATTCAAATCGAATACTCTTGAATACTCCAGGTGTACTTCACGTATTGCGTACGCCTTGAATACTCTAGAATTCTATGGCATCATGCACAATGACGTATTCGAGGCTGGAATACTCCAGAATATTTTTCATTTGGCGCAGTGTAACTTGTCACCATGAATGACGTCGTCTTCGGTAACGAATAACACCAATTAGGTAAGCTTCGAAAGAGCAAGATTCAGATGGATTATTGTAAATGACAAACTTGAAAAATGTGGGCTAAACTTTTCAATATTCGCAATCCGTGACGTAGCACCTGTAGTAATCAAACCTGAGAGGAGCGCGTTCAACCTGATGTGGACATCACCGGGAAAAAGGAGCCAGGAAGTGGAAGGACCCCGACATTGTAAGCGTACTATGAGATGGATGAAAGAGGCAGCAGGGTATCACACAACTCAGTAATTGCAGGAAACAGTCCGTGATGTTCAAAAGCAACTTTCGCCTGCGTTGATGGGTGAGTGAATTCGGCAGGATAAATTCGAAGTTTCACAAACTGCGAAAAGGTTGAACTGTCCCCTGCCCCGACAAATACAACTTCCAAAGGTAGTGTAGTAACAGTCACACCACTGCAGTAGGTACCATTTAATTTGACAGCTTTCCTTTACATGAACAACACAAACTTGTGCTATTCGCAACTTCGCTTTAGTCAAAATCAAAATTAATGCATTAAAAACATAGTAATGAAGCCGTGGACATTTTGGGAGGCACCTGGCTGAAACCAGGAGGTAAAATAGTATTTTTATCAACAGTCATGAAATTAATAAAGAAGAATGTATATTAGAACGTATTCCCCAGCAAAAATACTGCAGGTAAGTCTTAGGTAAATCGAATTCGGGTATAGAGCTGTTAATTCGCTACGTCGCTCGCAGGAGGAAAAAATATCATAAAGCTAACCAAAGCAGAATTTCATGTATTGCAACATTTTATGGTTTCAAAAATGCGATCTGTGAGTTAATCTCTTGCAATATCGTCGGGTGAGATTTACCATTCAGGGGATAATTATGATAAAACAACTTAGTTAGGTTAATACCGCATGTTACTCCTCGGAACATCTTGATTTTATCATATTTATTTCGGGTTCCATCAGTTTGACGCAACCGATTCGCATACCTTGCATATTGCAAGTACAGTAACATTTTTTCTTACACACTTCACTTAGCTGTTTAAAACACTAACAAGGCTCAAGTTGAATCCTTCCTAATTAACCAAAACTTCCCATATCGTTACTTAAGCATGGCATTTTGGTATTTTTATAACACAATTATTCTCTATTTTTAGTTTCATTTTCTACTTTTTTGGAGTATACCAAACCACAAACTAATTTTCCCATATTTTATCTGACTACATGACATGTGACTTGGATCCGCTTGCGTTCTGCACCTTGGACATGATCACATCTTCTGATAATTCGCTTAACGCTGTTGCGTAGATTTGAACATGTGCGGGCTGGAACGCGTTCAGTCAAGGATTAATCTACTTCACCAAGGAAACTAGCGAGTTATACTGAAGCACACCGGACTGCAAAGGTAAGTCTGCATTCGGGCCTAGTGGCCCATCAGGCCAGAGGCCAGAGCTTATCCCGGTTTCTGTAGCATGAAGGGACAGAGAGTATTTCTGCTCCCCCTGGATGGGATGCTAGTCCATCGCAGGGTTACCCCCCAACCGTAAATTCGCCGGTACCCATTTATACACCTGGGTGAAGAGAGGCACTGTGAGAGTAAAGTGTCTTGCCCAAGAACACAATGCAGTGTCCCGGCCAGGGGCTCGAACCCGAGTCGTCCGATCCGGAGTCCAGCGCACTAAGTGTCATTCAAGAAAAGAG